>JYFJ02000049.1:0-196653 GCA_000934665.2 Catajapyx aquilonaris
AATTTAGCAAGATGGGCCTATTCACCAATTATGCGATGCTCTTATGCCTTGCACTAAGGTAAAACAGTGCCACTCACATTTCGGAACATGAAGGATGCTCTTCGGTCAACCTTCATATCCATATCACAAAGACTGAAGTAGTCAACTCCCATGCACACATTTCCATAGCCAACAATCAGGAAGTATGAAGGAGGTGATAATGGGCAGAGGCCATAAATGCACAAGTCATATGTCATGTTGTGCACTCACACCAGAACTCAATGCATATACTGATTATGCAGTAGAGAAGGGTGAAAAAATATTGCAAAATAGTTTTAAAAACAGCACCGCAGAATTTATGGACAGCCCCTTGCAAGTTGGTTTCCAAGTTCACCTCATTGTTTAAAAATCATGATTTCACTAAACACCTGTCATTTACCCTGAGGAACATTGCAATTAATACCAGAACACCTTCCACTCATCAGTCCTTTTCAAGTTAAGCTCATCGTCACATATGTGCAACATGGTTGCCACACCAAGATGCAAGATCACTCTGGATCACGGGTCCCTTCAGACACTTGCGTGCCATTAGACACTTCACACACTTGGGTAGAAGCTTGTGAGTCGCCTGCTGTTGCAATGTTCTCAGTCGATCCATATCGAGGTCTCCTCTGCAACTGTTCTGCACTGCTTCCATATACTACAAGAATGAATTTGTAAATTACTCACATTATCCACTTAGCATGAAACCTGGATGCAGCATATAACCTTTTTCCTTCAGTCCTTGCCCATAATTTCTGTATACTTTCACCATGATACATATCAGCAGGAAATGAATAACCAGGAGGAGGACGCAGGCAGCAATGGTGCAGGAAAATAACAGGGACCTCTTTCGTGGCAGCTGAGCAAAAATAAACAGACAAAGTAAATAGAGTTGTGGATGACTTTCACAACCAATACAGTTACTCTCACCATTGCAAATTTCCATATTGCATATCCAGGATGGAATGTACACAAAGCCAGAAATATCCACGTCAGTGTCTTATTCTCCAAACGCACCTGTAACGCAGCGAGTTAAAACCAAAACAAACCAATAACTGACAGTATACTTACAGAGGCATATCCTAAAAGGAGCCAGGTGATGGTGAATAGTGTCCCAACAACTAAAACTACTAATTCCACAGTAGTCAGCGAATCAAATCCACCGTCCTTCACCAGAACCAGACTGCTTATCTACAAAACGCAAGAGTCTCCATTACTCCACATGAACCACATAATATGACATCCTGCATACCAGCGCTTGTGAGTCAAACGTCATGAGCGTGTAGCTAAGAAACAAAGTGCGGCACATGACATTGTACCGAGAGTCTCCACCCACGGTGCGGAAAATCAGGTTGCCCGAGTTGAAGTAATGGACTGCCAATGGTACCCCGACACAAATGACGATTGGACCAACCACAGACGTAGCAATAAGCCTCGCCTAGGATGAAAAAGAGCGTACACTTATCTGTGTGTAATTAACATGCGAGCTGAAACCTTACCAGTTTCAAGTTGTCATTGACGGAGTTGTCAAAGAAGTTGAGGATGACATACACAATGAGTATCCCGATAGTCATCAGAAGTACGGCTATCTCGTACGGTTGCTCCTGCAGGATCCCATGGATCAGATAGAACATGGAGAAACCCAGGTTAAGTATGACAAGCACGGCCAGAATATTGTCATCCTCGCTCTTGGACAAGGTGGCCAGACGGTACACCGCAAACACCATTGTGGCAACGATAGCGAGGGAGGCCAGCGCAATGAAGACCCACTCCAGCGCAGAGAAGGTCTGTGGCGTACGGATCTGAAGGCAGCAGACATGTCACCTACGTTGCGACCAACACATTGTCTTCACCCTGTACCTTTCCAAAGAATGTCTGATGTGTCCTCTGCGGCACGTTGATCCCAAGGTCTGCAAATGTGACTGGTCTCTCCCCACCAGTTGAGCCTCCAAACAGTGCCATGTTTAGTTATGTCTCACCCGGTCTCAGGTGCGGATGTGTAGTAGTGGGAGGCAACGCCAATTTCCTCCTCCTGTCAGTGCATGGGAATCATGTGACGCCCTCCTCCTCCTGCTGCTCTTGAAAATACGCAGCATGTCGAGGACTATCGGGAACTTCTCGAGGACGATACCTCTAGACGCCATCTTGCCCCGCGATTTTCGGATTTGGAAGTACAGGGTGAGTCACAAGGCACAAGAAAAATCTTCCACCTTTTCCAGGTCTTGAATGTTCGTCAATGCTTATGACAATCAGTGATGTCATACATAATAACTTCACAGCAAAACGGATGGATATACGACCAGGAGGATGACAAAATGGGTTGTGTCCATCGAGCCGATGGTGGTGCTAAATAAGACGACGACTCCCAAAGGAATACTTTTAATGCCACTAGTCCCACATACATTTGTCACACCAATCCAGATAGATCACACACTTTTTTTTTTCATTAGGACTCTCATATTCTAGCTGAGAACATGGCAATACTCGGTGGGTTTTCTCAAACGGTTTTGAACAGTGCCTTTGCCACACCTGCATGTCAATCCTGTACCGTTTACATTACAATAAGCCATCCTTGTATGACACAATGAGACATGTCAACACAGTTGCTCTGCACTGCATGCTGTGTGGGACAGGTTTTCATGGCTTGTGACAGAAACGCATTTAAATTCCTGGGTTGGAACAAACAAGTTGACATGTTTCACAGTATGCTAATTGGACATAGTCACACAATAAAATCACATGAGATTACCACAGATGATGGGCAGTCACTTTGTTAACATTGCAGACCACCTCAACTATCCAGGCACCACTTTGGCACCAGGTAGGGAAGCGAATGCAAGTATGTCAGTCATTTTAAAAATCATACGGAGATTTGATAAGGGCAAGAGTAATTGTCAAAACAGGTGAGTAAATCCCTCAGCAAGAATCACCATGTTCCTCTCTCCCTCTCTGGCTAGGGTATACTAACACACTCTGGAAAAGAAATGCAGGCTCAATTGGAAATGCATCGATTTGAATGCAGTAAGCACAATTTTCATTGGATTAAATCAATACAGTAAGCTGGCGTTAAATTAAAGTTCTCCCTACTTAACAACAAAACCCCTCAAAAAAAAGTGCAATACTACAGGTGCTGGATGGGAAAGCAAAAACATGTAAAAACTCAAGTCCATTCTGGTGGAGAAGAGAAGGAAACCAAGACCTGCAAAGTACAACTGCTAGACAACCACATGATAAGACGACATCACAAAAAATATTAAAGAGAGGTGCGGCCTGTGGACCTTCACAGGGTGTAGTCAATCTCATATCGCACGTATTGATTCTTGGGGTCATTGGCAATGCGAGGGTAGCCTCCAACCAGTGCATCTTGACCTCCTATGTACAGCGTGTTGTAGATCTTCCAGTATACATCCCTCACTTTCCGCGCTGGATGGAATAGGCCCTGAAATAAAAGACATGTTCGTATTAAAACACTGTTCATTCAAGTCCTGATTCATTTCAACTCTGTACTAACATGTTAACCACAAATTTCCGGCTTTCACCAACCCTGAACTACAACTACTGTACTTAACAATTTTCACTTACTTCCTAGTCCAAAAAGATACACAGAACAAGACTTACCTGGAGGGTGTATTGTAAGATCTTAATAGGACCAAGTGCTACTCTAAGCCCCTCAATGGAATCCATGAAGGCTTGGACCAAGTGGGGGCTGGTCTCAAAAATGTTTGGCCAAACATAGTTAAGGAGGTGGACCAGAGCGTCTTCACAGCCAAACCCATACACGCCTAAGGCCATGTGCTTGATGGCAGCACAAGCCGTCTGCCGATGCACCAGGTCACGGTCCATCAGGGCATCCTCCAGGAGGGGAGTGACTGCGTAGATGTAATCCTTGCCCATTTCCCCAATGTATTCAAACAGGAAAGACAGAGACTTGAGGACCCCATTTTGGACGTTCAACTCAGGGACACGGTACTCATTCATCAAGGCAGGGAGGACTGTGAACGGTGAGCAGGTCTCTGCCACAATGGCAATGGCAACAGTGGTACACACACGGTTCTGACGCTCCTGCACTTTCAGGTTGTTCAGTAATGTGGCCAAGACATCATGTGGACTGAAATGAAATTAGAAGGTTGTCAGTATTAATGACATGAACGTTGTATTTTACTAGTTCTTCAGAACCATAAATCCTTCTCAAATGTTGCACCCACTTCCAATAAACAAGTTTTTAGACAGAGCTCTAACATCGCACCCTCAGGCATGGCATTGACTAGCAAGAAACTGCAACTTGTGCTGCAAATATTCACTTTGAGAACACAGAAAATGCAACCAAGGGGCAGTCCACTAAAAGTTTGAAATGCAGTTCGGTCAGATATTTCTGGCTACTGCCAATGCATATGTTGTCACCGAGGTAAACAATTAGGGGCGAAGCAAAAGCGAGGTCTGAAAAGAAACACCTCGGTGACTAACATATGCATTGGCAGCAGCCAGAAATATCTGACTGAACTGCATTTCAAACCCACCGGGGATCCGTATCCAACTTCGCACGGTGGCAGGCAGGGGGATGCCACGCTCGATCAGACGTCGAATTTTTTCCAACTTTCGTCTCGTCCCCTGTCATTACCATTCGCCTCAGAGATAAACGGATCTCATTCTCAGAATCAGCATTTTTTGCCTGATTTTTAGAGACCAACTTGTATTTTGATTGGACCGTCCCTTTAAGGCCGGGTTGCACGGGCTCGCGGAAAATTTGTCTGGCCTAAGAAGAGCCAGGATAGATTGTTTTTCATTGTTGGCAGCATTGTTGACAACAATGAATAACAAACTATCCTGGCTCTTTTCCGACCAGATAAATTCTCCAGGAGCCGGTGCAACCCGGCCTGAGTGACATCTTAAAAGTTTCAATGCGACCAAGCTCTTCTTAGACTAACGAGGTCTAATCATTTTAAAAGGTAATGCACTCACCCAATGGCCTTTGCGATGTACCCGAAGGTATTGACAGTGGCTCTGCGAATGGCCTTCTTGTGTGCCTTCAGCAGCTCCAGAAGCTCAAAGCAGATACGCATCCATTCTCTGGCCGATACATACTCAGGCCCTCTGTCAGCTATCCGACCTACAAGGTCAATGCAGTTCTCTTGCACTTTCTCATGCCTATTCTTCAGGATGGGAGTCAGACGAGGAAGAAGGTCCTTGATTGGAGGTGTCATCTTTGTCATTCCTATCACATTCACGATGGCCTTCAGAGCTCCCAAGATGCTCCCTAGCACCTCAGGGTACTCTTCACCCAAATACTCATACAAAACCACTCCCAAGTGACCCATCAGTTTCTCCTAAGTGACAAAGAGAAAGGAAACATTTTAGAAACATGAACCGCACAATATGTATGATTGCTTACGAGAAGAAAAGTTAGGACACTGACCTCCTGGCATGTCTTCATGACAACAGCAATCCTTGAGATGAGGTCGGCAGCCTGTTGCCTGACTTTGGCCGATTTGTTATTGAGTCGCCACAAAATAGTACCACAGATCTGGGGCAGATATGGCTTTACTCTCTTTCCCAATTGGTTGACAATAGTGCCAAATCCATTGAGCATGACTACATCTTCAGTAGTCTGTTCCTGGAAGGCATACAGGATACCATCAATCAGCTGCTCCTCCAAGCGGGAGTCAATGTCTGCTGCCCCCAGGCTGGCCATGATCTTCTCAATGGTCTCCATCACCATCTTGCGGTACTGCTCATTCTCATCCTTCAAGTCATCCACAATTCGATTGATGATCTCCGAGGCCCCCACTTTGTTGGCAATTTCCACTGTTGTGTCCACCAACTGGCGATAGTTGCGGCGATCCAGGGCCATGCGGTGATTCCAGAAATGCTTGAAGAAGTGCGGGAGGATCTCATCCTTAATGTATTGAGGCTCCACACCATCCGTGGCGCAACACTGCTTCACCACTTTCAGTACAATCTTCTTCATCTCCTCATCGGGCGACTGGAACTCACGGATCAAGATCAACATCACCTCACGGGTGTAATAGTTGGCATACTCGGCATCCATCAATGGAATCAGGTAGCCAATGGCCTTCAGGAAGGCAGCGAGACCCTGTGAAAAACAATTTGCTAGTGAATGGAAATGAAAATTCGCCAATCCTACTGCAAAAAGTTAAAGAGTGTCTCGCTCAGAATCATAAGAAGAAGTTATTAACTTTGCCTCTAATTAGCATTTGAATGACACACACTATGGGAATCCAAACAAGCATCATTATCAAAAATGTCCACAGTTTAGAAAATAATTTAAGTTATCTTCTAAACTGCTGAAATGATGATTAAACCAAGTCCTACCTTTCCACGATGAGTACGAATACCCTTCCACAGAGGCTTCAGTACAGAATCAAAGCTCTCAATGCCGTATGGTGTAGCCGCTTCAGCCAGGGCAGCAATAGCCAAGGCAGTGATAGTGCGAACCTTCTGTTGTTCATCCACCAAACCTGAAGTAAAATTTTTAAAATTATTAAAACCAGCACTCAAACTACATCTCTCATTTAAGTGATAACAGTTTAA
The DNA here is from genome assembly GCA_000934665.2 of Catajapyx aquilonaris. Lineage (NCBI taxonomy): Eukaryota > Metazoa > Arthropoda > Diplura > Dicellurata > Japygidae > Catajapyx > Catajapyx aquilonaris. The sequence continues at coordinate 6,571 of JYFJ02000049.1, forward strand.
CAAAATGATTATGTTTTCAACATATTTAAAAAATCTTACCATGCTCAATGATCTCAACCAGATTCTTGAGATGTGGTAGAATAGCACACCCCATAAGGATGGCAATCTGCTGCACAATCTTTATGCCTGTGTGTCTGGCCTGCCACGACTTTTTACTGCGACAAACAGCTTTCAGGAAGGGCAAAAGAGAAGGGATTCCCAGAGCAGAGGCTACCACTGCAAAGGCCCTGGCTGTCGTGTTCCGTACATATTCATCAATGTTGTCAATGTCAGGGCGCATGGTGGAGATCATAGTGGCCAGGCCTGCCGCCTTAGCCAAGTTGGAAATAATCTCACGACCCTCCACACGGGCATAGTAGTCTTCATCAATCAGAAGAGGTTCAATCACCACCAAGATCTAAAAAATAAAGAGGTTTTCATTATTTCATCAGAAATCACCCTCAAAAATGTTGACGAGACGAAACTGAAGGCTAATCCACAAACCCACTATTATTTGTCGAGACAGCACTAAAGGTTTTTACACAAGCATGTTGTTAGTCCAAATGACATCAAAACTGGTTTGGAATCACCCTCAAAAATGTTGACGAGACGAAACTGAAGGCTAATCCACAAACCCACTATTATTTGACGAGACAGCACTAAAGGTTTTTACACAAGCCTGTTGTTAGTCCAAATGACATCAAAACTGGTTTGAAAAACATTAGCCCTAGGTAAATGAAAGAAGAACCAACCTTGTGCACATACGGCCGCACCAGGTCATCAAGCTTGTACAGAATTCGGTCAATGACTTTGACCAACAAATGTCTTTCTTGATCCTCAAGTGTGGGAGACATGAGAAGAGGCAAGATCTGATTGAAAAGTGGTCCGGCTCCAAATTCTCTGGCTTTGTCAGTGATCTGCCTAAGGGCAGCCTTGCGCATAGGTGGTGTCCCATTCTTTATCTTCAGCAGGAGCTTCATAATCTTGCGCTCTTTCTGCTCCTCTGGAGATAGAGACTCCTCATCCACATCCACTAAAAGCTTGTCAAAATACTGAGCGTCTTCTGGCTTCAGAAATGGTAGGTTGCCCTTGGGCTGTGCCTCCATATATTTAGACTGTTTATCTTCCTGCTGCATGAAGAAGCCTGTTGGGGTGCCAGCAATAGGTGTTGGAGTTGCTGTCAGCTTACGGGCTGGAGTTCGGATTGGGATGTAGCCTGAAAAACGATTTTAACAATTAGTCAGTACCAACATTACACATCATTTATGAAACTTGGCTATTTAATATGGGCACTTACCGGCAGGAGGTTGCAATATCTTGTATCCAGGTGGAAACATGGCGTCAAGCTCCTCATCTGATAATGGTCTGTTGCGTTCATCTATCTCCCTCTCCCATCGGTATGCCTGCAGCTGCTCAGGTGTCATGGTGAGCAAGTGACCTGGAAATCAAGAACAAATGAGTTTGTACTTGCCAAATGAATAAAATTCTGCATACAATTTATTTATTTTTTGTTTTTTTGTTGTTGTTTTTTGAAAATTGAGCTGGCATAAATTCTCCTTTTTGTATGTTTCCCTAACAAAATTAAGTTGTGAAATTGAATCAGCAATGCTGATTTAAAAATTACACTCACTGCACCTTTGAAAACAATTTGTTAAAACTCTTTGATTGGAATAGAACGTTGACAAGCAAATGTTACGACCATTTGTAAAATTATATTTTAAAATTTGTACTTCGTGTTCCTTTATTACAAAAGTCCCATCTTGCAACTCACTTGGTGTTGGTGTGGCCATAGCCATAGCTTTCTGGCCGGTGGGGGTGACACCACTTGGAGTCATCATGCTGGGGGTGTGTGGTGTCCCAGGGGTTTGCGGGGTCATCCCAGGAGTCATCTGGCTGACTGGGGTCTCATCCCAACGGCTGCGTCTCTTGCTAGCAGATGGAGTTGGAGTTTCCTGGATCAGGTCACCGCCTCCTCTGTCAGTTCGAGGTGTCTCTGCCCAACCACTGTTGTGGCCAGGGGTCTCTGTAATAGTATCACATTAGACTCTAACACTAATCAAAAATTACGTAGCTAAAATATGCTACATGGTATAGTGCATAATTGAAAGTAAATTCAGAACAAGTGGTTGACACTTGTTATTGGTAACAATGTTCGATTAATGAACAATTAGGATGAACACCGTGTTTGAGATTTACAAGCAATCACACAACCCAGGCTTAAATACAAAATAATTGTAATCATTGAGGTTTCCCTTTTCTTAATATTGGACATCCTGCAAGACTCGCTCCCATTCCTGAAGGTCCATTAAAACTTAATTCTCTCCCCCCAATCTAATTGACAGCCATGTCAAACTCAATTACATTACTAAGTTGCACCTCGAGTACAAAAACCAAACAATCAAAGGCTTACCTCGTTCAGTCTTTGGTGTCTCGTCCCATCTGTTCCTCCTGGAAGAAGAGGCTGCTGCCTTGTCATGACCTGGAGTGGCATGACCTGGTGTTGCCTGGCCTGGGGTCAGGTGACCTGGTGTGGGTTCCCACATGCGAGTTGACACGCCAGGAGTGGCACCAGGTGTTTCTCCACCCTTCCCGTGACCAGGAGTTTCATCCCATCGTGAATGGGCAGGTGTCTGTAATCAACATAAAAAATCATTTCAATATTTTATGAAGCTGCCTCTCACTAAGCACATACAGAATTCACATTCCCTCCATTCACCACACAATATCCACTACATATTGATCTGCATTATTATCTATACACATAACTGTTTCCATTCACACCTTTTTTCAATGAAAGAAAAATGGCTATAGGGAAACTTACATCAGCAGTTTCCCAAGTACTCTTCTTCTTTGAAGGGGGTACCTCCTCAGCTGTCTGATCCCACCTTCTTCCCCTCTTCGGGGCGGCTTTTGCGACCTCACCGTTGCTCACTGACTTCAAAGTTCCATCCTTCGCTTTTTCTACTAGCTTTTTGCGCAACTATAAAGAGAAATCATGAATGTTAGATAATGTATAAAATTAAAAACTGCAGATAAGATCAATTTCAAGTAGGCTTACCTGTGCCGCTTCCTCCTCCAACATTTTCTCTCGCATAATTTCTGGAAAGCTCCTGGAGTGCAAATCTGGGGTCTTCCCACCTGGAATGATAAAAGGGAGGTCACGCCAAAGCGTGGTGATTAGCATCTGGTCTGACACTGATTCCCTAACTGCCAACAATGGCCACGGGGATATTTCTTTTTTTTTGTTGCTGCTTCATTTGCATCTACTTGTCACCTTAATGGTGTTCACTTCAAATTATTTTTTTCAGCATTTAGTCAGAGCATGACTAAAAAATTTACATTCAAAAAATTATTTCTTTTGGTTTATGAAAATGTTAGCAGCATTCTTGACTTGAGCATGTATACCTACATTGAAACCCAGAGCTATTTAAAAGGCCAGTTTTCTGAAGAAGGTGCCAATCACGATAATGCATACTCTTTTATGCCAAAATCTTGCCCTGCAAAATTAATGTCTCACTTGGCAAAACAACCCTTTCAAAAAACTGATCTTTTTTCCTTGATACATACGTGTCTTCATCTTCACCACAGTTCTGCAAGGATTGCACTAAAATCCTCCAGTCATCATCCTATTGGACCTAGAAATAATCTGTCTGATTAAAAATATGTATGCTGCTCACAATCACACACACACTCACTACCTCTAAACCTTGTCTCTTTTCATGCCTTTTCCGTAGTTCCTTACCAAAAACTGGCTACGTACGACTTCATGACTTTTCCACTATCTCATAGTCAACAAGCTGAACTTCAGTTACAGCATGAACGATAATATGCCACTTGAGCTTACAAACGTTTACTTTGCCTCTAATAAACTAGTGGCATATAAATGCAGCTATTTTTTTGTCTTTCAAAATACTCTCATTTATGTTTGTACTTTTTGTGCTGCAATAATCCACGATTCCACGTAGAGCCACTTCGCTGTAGGAATTCCTCGAGGGGAGAAAAATTGAAGGGCGATTAGTAAAGGTGATCCAGGTATCCACCCAACCCCATATTCAAGAGAGACCCACCCTTGCTACCCTTTCTAGTTTACTGCCTTTTATTTATTAAAGTTAACTGTTCTTTATATCATAGGGTTTTCCTGAAAGGCTTTTTAAAATCTTTACTGAACTGTGCAATTTAGATTCCTTCGCACTCTCACTATGAACTTGGATGCTTAGGGTTGGGTGATACCGAGCACTTCCAATGTCTGTTGCTTGAATGGTTGATGATAGCGTGCAAAGAAATTTTTACACGTGCATATCACCCAGCCCTAATTCTAGTTTCAAATTACTCATTCCATTTACTGGTTTAAACCTAACCATCCCAATCATTCTCGCCAATCACTCATTCCTTGCATACATAATTCCTGAGCACCAACATATAGGTATGAGATGGGTGGCATTGTACATACACTGTACTCCCGATTATCCGGGTGTGGATTATCCATGTTTCAGATTATCCGTGCATGGCTAGAACAAAGAGAAGTCTGCAAAAATGTCAATTCTTCTCCCAAACTAAGAAATATAAGACTTTTCCAGCCTAAAAATCTATGGAGATTTTTCTAATTTTGAATCGATCTTATTTAAACGAAATACAGTATGTACAGTTATTCATTTAAAGCCTGCGAATAGCGCCTTTTACGGCATCTAGGACCATTTTCCGATCATCCGTGTTTTCCAATTAATTATCTGGTGACACCCGTGCAGCCATTAGCCCAGATAATTGGGAGTAGAGTGTACTGCTTGCAAGGAGGCATAATACAGTATCATTACTCCACAATCACACCTGTGGTAATGCATAGGGCCACCAATCTCAGTCCACCTAGAGCAGCAAGGCAGCACCAATTTCCCACCTGCTTGCGTGACACACACGTGCCCTGCTGCTCCAATATCAGTCAAACCATCTTATAAATAAGTGTGCTAATAATACAGAGAGCAGCGCAAATGAGGGTGATACCCTTGAACTGTACCTTCTGCAAATGGATCAATCCGTTCGGGAGAGATCATCATGTGGCGCCTGCGGGCTCGGTACTCGTCCTCTCGCTCCGCTATGGTGGGGCGCCTGTGCTCCATGAACGGGTCGTAGTCTTTTTCAGGCTGGTGAAACAAAGTCAAAATATTATTACCTGCATTAATAACGCTATGCACACTTCACATTTTTGGAATGGGGCTTACCTGTGGGATGTCATTCAGGATGGATGCTGGTGCTGTGTAGCCAGGTCTTCTTTGTGGACCCAGCAGTGGTGTTTCATCTCCTTCCTGCATAACAAACATACAATGAGCAACTACTAACAACATAATTATTGTTTCATAGCATGTGTTGAACTAAGAACAGAAATTTCTGACATTACACAATTAACAATGAAATAACATGAGCATCTGAGATCCTGAATATCATCATTTGTTGCACCTGGTGCTTCCCTGAAGTCTCTTATCAGTCAGTAGGTCGGCTGACATCCTTCCATTGTTGTGTGTACCACAAATAATGCATTGACTATGAACTTCCAACCCAAAGCTAATAAAGTACCGAATTTTACGCCATATAAGACGCACAGGCATATAAGAAGCACACAAATTTCAGTAGATCATATTCAGGGGAAAAGGTTTTTAGTCTATTTTTGCATATTTGACGCAGGTCAATTTTTGAGCCATTTTTGGGGGAAAAAGGGCGTCTTATATGCCGTCAAATACAATAATAGCTATAACTGGCAGATATTCAACAAGGCAAGAATAATTTAAAACAAGAGGTCCCCACTTTAAAATTTCCTCTTGTCATTCATCATATTAACAGACAACAGTATACTTTACCTCCACATCATCATTGACGGCGATGGACGTGACGTAAACGTCATTTGTGCCACTTCCATAAATATCCTGATCGAAGTATCCCGTCTCTGTGAGGCCCACGCCATCTTTTCCTGCCTGAGCAGCTTCGAGGTCCTTGCGCCGCTCCTGCACCTCCCTGATGTGTGCATCGATGTCTGCAATGAAAAATCCACATCAATTAATCACTGTAGCATGGTCACTACACTGTGCACCGGTCACCCTACCATCCTAATGTCCAACAATCACATTTTGCTTGCTACATGAACAATAACAAATGCGGTTATCTTGTAAACAAACATGTCTTGAGTATTAAAATTACTCAGTTGCGGTAAACCGCTCATTGTCGTTTACTAATTCCATTGCGACCCACAAACCCTGAGACTGCCTGAGAGGCCCTAAACAGGGTCAGGCTTCCGGCCGGCTGGCAAAACCGGCAGCCTCCTCACAGGGCCGGGACTCACTTTTCCAGGCCCGCTAACCTCCTCCCTTCCCAATTCCATCGTCCCCTAGCCAATTCCGATCCGATTAAACCCCGATTTATTCCTCCCTTACCTTCATGGGTCTTCGGGGGTGAAGTCGCCATTTTGTTCGACGATTTTTAGACGAATGCTGCCGCAGAAAGAGGATCAGAGAGGGAGCAGGGGAGCCAACAGGAGAGGAGGGGAAGCCCACGCTCCATGCATGTGGCGCCTCCTTCTGCGGATCACGGTGGAACTACATGAATTGCCACTTTTTGTGTCACCAACAAGCACTGAAATTTAATAAATAAAATTGTAATCACATTTTGTACACCAAATTAGTAATTAGACTACTTGTGATACACTTGAAAAGTTGGCTACCCTGTCATCTGCATTAGGAATGAAAATAAAAGATGGCGTCACATTCGCCGTGAAAATTTACTAAAAAATTGTCGAAATTTTAGTGCTAATTTTGCTTTGGGCGTCTAAATTTTCAAGGTGTTTTCGTCATGCTTAGGTCATACCGGGTGCAATGTAAATTTAGAAGTAATGAGGCGTCATAATTACGTAATTTGACGGTATTTAAAAAAAAATGGCGAGATGGCGACAAATTTTGGGTCTGCGACTGATCACATGGAGGACCCCTCTTCTTCCAGGCGAAGGAGCACACACTTGGTAATTTCAGCTTTTAAAAATATATATATTCATAAATAATTAGACTTGGGCATGGACATATGAGTGAGGAAGGGAAAAAGACATTACATAAAGTTATGCAATACCATGAACTCATGTGACCCCAATGTAAGCTTGGTAAATATGTATCTGCAATTTCCCAACCTTTACTGCCTAATCAGGGCCTAATTGTAAGTGGGATCATTATGTTAATAGGATTAAACAGTTATTTCATAACAATATATTCGGTAAGACACTAATTTTTAATTGTCTGTTTGGCAGGACTTGCGTTCAGGTTTTCAACAGCAGCACAACTAGTCAGAGATGTTCCTTTTTCACCATATCAGGGATCGGAAACAGGAGGAAGGAGTATGCAGAACGACGACTCATTGGGTGCGGCACATCTCACAGCAATTGCAATATCATTAATAATGGCAAATAATTAACATGCCTCATGTTGCAGGTACAGCATGGAGCAGATGTATGACCTGGTGGCAAGAGTGGAAGACTACCACAAATTCGTCCCGTGGTGCAAACGCTCAGTGGTGACCTTCCGCAGTCCAACCCTGCTGAAGGGTGACATCCAAATAGGTTTTCCTCCCCTCTTGGAGAGCTACACCTCCAGAGTGACACTCGTCCACCCCAATCTGATACGTGCTGTGTGCACAGATGGACGCCTCTTCAACCACCTGCAGACAGACTGGAAGTTCAGCCCAGGAATCAAGTCAAATGATCTGACCTGCACGCTGGACTTCTCCATTGCTTTTGAGTTCAAATCAGTCTTGCACTCCCACCTTGCACATGTGTTCTTTAACGAGGTCGTAAGGCAGATGGTCAATGCCTTCCTCACTGAGGCGAGACGTAAATATGGGAAAGAGTCCATCAAGAGTCAGAAACCCACGGTATTAACAGTAGCATCCTGACGACAACTGTAATTATCCTCAGACCTCAATGTTGTATTTATTTGGAATTTTACCCACAAAAGCCTATCTATTTTGATGCCAGCATCTACAATGTTCATTAAAAAATCATTATCTAGTAGCAACAATGTGTTGGAAATATATTTCAAACCCATCTCTCTCAACAGCATCCAGGCACGTCAGGTGGACAGTGTCACCCAAAATTGGGCAGCCAAGTTGGGGTGATTGTTGTGCCGTGTTCAAGTAAACTGCTGTGACTCCTCAGTAATGAGTGACCAATTGAATGGCCCAAGTTCAGCAGGGGTAGAAAAAAGTACGGTTGCATAATACGTTTCAGCAAATTATAGCGTTCATTACTGATCATGGGCAATAATTGATGTAATCCTGAAGTGGCCATAACAACAGTAATAATAAATAAACAGTGTCAATTCCATCCAAAAATTAACTTTCACTTTAAATTGTCATCACAGACTGAAGCCGTCATTTCTGGAGTCATTTATTTATACTGTGGGTGATAGTTTGTGGTATGATCATTACACCATTTTCAGTCCAAATAACTAAAGCCCATCTTGGCACCCCTTTCACTGTTGTCATCTGCAACAATGGAGACTTCTGTTGATTCCCCTTTTTTTCCTACCCAACATCATATTCTCCATTGGGTAGGATGTGGTAAATTCCCACACCATAAAACAACAAAAATAATCTGTGAAAATGTCGAAGAAAGAGAAGCTAGTTCTCCCAGACATCAATGGACCTCGTGCCAACATGCCAGACTCCATACCGAAGCAGGTCCTTCAAGCCATGGGTGTCTCCGGCGTGGATCCCAAGACAGAGACACTGACAGCCAAAGTCAACCCTACGGCGTGCCATTGTGGATCCAACCTTAATGTCACGTATGTTGCACCATGTCAATCTCACGAAAAGCCCTCCACACCCACAAGAAAGGAGTCCTGGATGCAAAGTGAAGGGGGTGAATCCAAACCGGACATGTTTCACCTCCCCCCAGTGACCAGATTAACACGTGCTGAAATCAAGATGTTCGGACATGGGATCCAGTGCTTGCTGCAAGAAGCAGGTTTTGAACACCACAAGCTCGAGGACCTGTGTCTGGAAAAGCCAGTGCAGATAGACAACCTACTGGAACTGGTCCGCAAGGAGCAGAATCTGTACCAGCGCTCCTTCCAAGAGATTGTCCGTCAGATGATGATTGACAGTTCAGAGCGAGGAAAACTTCTGTCGGAAATTAGACTTGGGTATTCCAAACTGGTAGAAGAAGTGCCTAAGCAGGTGAATGCACCTTGTTTCTTGCTCATGAGCAGCAGGTGGTCAGAGAGATCAACCAATTCCACCTTTCCAGGTGAGAATAATTAGATTATCGTTTCTTGACTGGAATTTAAAAAAAATTAATCCATCGAATCTTTCTGGGGTGCACTAATTGAATTGGAATTTAAGACCATCTCAGTGCTGCACAAATTCATTTTCATTAATATGGCAAATACCAGTGATTGACTGAATATTTTGAAAATTTAATGTTGGTGGATCCTGCTCAGAAACTCGCGAGTCATTAACTGTTGCATTCAGTTTTCCCTGTGTGTTGCCCCATAATTATGGACAAGCACATAGCTTAAAAAATTACTGCCATATTTTGGAATAAGTATACTCTACTGGGTTAACCAGATAGAAAGTGTCTTATGTAGAATTGAATGTGACATGGTTAAAATTTTCCCATATGGAATACGACAATCTAATTATCACCTGCTAATACTGTCCAGGTAAATAAGGTGGAAAAATTGACTCTGCATTCACCAAAGGGGCAACGTAGAAAGCATTCTGTATTGTTTCAATTGTCCCATCCCAGGTGGTGAGCCTTCACAAGGAGTTGCTGACCCAAAGAGCTTTGGACAACCGCCTACTGGAAGAACTCCAAAAGATGCACATGTGCCTGAGCAGCATGTGCTCGGAGCTGTCCCGCCTCCGCCTAGATGACGAGCATGTGTACAAGTTTGCTGAGTTTGCGTCCAATGACATAGGGTATGAAGTCTTGGCTCTGAAGCGTGGTAGCACCCTGCTGGCAGAGTACTACGAGATGTATGAGCGCCAAAGGGCCCGCTTGGAGGCAGAGACAAGTGGGTCACGTGAAGACTGTGCCCTGTGGTCACAGCTGGCTCTGGATCTAGCCAACCGTATCGGGTCTTCCACCATTGGTCATGACCTCCGGGCCATACATGAAGTGGGGTCATCTGCGGGCCAGTGGGGACAACTGGCGAGGCAACTCTGCAGACGCTTATGTGAGACTGATGCAACGAACATCCTGCTTCTCACTAGAAGGATAGGTGATTTCCACAATGCCCTGGACACAATAAGTCGTGGGGCATTTGGGAGGTCAGTGCGGATTGGCGAGGCACTAACTTGGTGCGAAGAACATCTAAAAACTGCCACCCTTCAGTACAAAGACAGGTTGGTGGCTCATGCCAGAGACAAAAAGCGGCTGACCGGGGCGGTAGATGAAGTGAAGCATGTTCTTAAGGCCCTCGATACAAGCCAAGAGACCTTGGGTAGGACTAGATTTAATTATCTTGGATTAAAATGTAATGTTCTTTTGTGTTTAATAATATTATTATCGCTCCGTACCTTGCAATACCCTTCACAATGCTTATAGCAGTTACTCCACCCACATTTCCATTGCATTCCTGGGTTAGAATCTACTGCTCCTTGCAGGTTTCCAAATCCAGTTTGTAGTATGATGCGTACCAATAATGAGTGACATCACTTTTACCTCCTCTAGAGGCTGTGTCTCGTGAGCACGGTTCAGTAGGCGAGGTTGCTGCTGCGTTCACTATGATTGAAGATTGGCCCCGTCTGGTCACTCTTACCACCAAACACTATGAGAGTGAGACACCCAAAATAACCCAGTTCATGACTGAGCTGACCACCATAATAGGCCTGACCCAGCAACTGAGAGCCTTCGTTGAGACCCGACTCAGTGTGGAGAAGCAGGTGTCACAAGATATCCGGAATGCAATCAGCGTTCTGAATGATTGGGCTACACGACTGCAAGAGATGGCCGTTGGGAAGGAGAGAGTCTACCCTGGAGATATCGCGCGCTTATTCCAGGACCTGACTGCCCTAATAGTTCGCTTCCAACGTGACCGCAGCCAGATATGCAGGCAAGGATCCAAATTAGATTTGAAACCTCTCAGGGTGAAGGAAAGAAACAAAATTTATACCTGCTTTAGGCTTTTGAAAAAATTGTCAAGCAAATGTTTGGCAGTAACTAATTTCATGTCCTAAATGCTCCTTTTATGATTGCATAATTTCCAGACAAGGAGAAGGGCAAAGTGGCCTTGGGGTGGCGGGAGAGGAGAGTTTGACAGATGAAGTAAAGACGCGCCTGCACACATGGTTGACAGCAGTAGCTGGCACGGTGAATTCGCAGCAAGACATCCTGACCTTGACATCAAATCGGACACACCAGTCCATGATGCGCCTCATGGCTGCAGCTGCCATGGAGATAAATTCATTGGAGACCAGCCCGGCTGCCAAACTCACTGGGAAACCAAAGTTGAACCACGACAGTGCCACCCAGGAGCTATTGCTCATCATTCAGCGGATGAAGTCATTCTCCAAGCGGCTGGTCACCTGTTACGATAAAGTATCACAGAAAGTGGTCCCACGCTGGAGTGAGGTAACAGGTGGGCAAGAGGACGAAGCAGCTCTTGCCCTGAATGAGTTTCAGGTGTGTGGCGAAGAATGGGTGAATTCAGCGCGCTCCCTGGTTGACCAACTTGGAGGCGCCAAGGCTGATGCAGATAAGAGGATCAGCCTGGCAGCTTCCCGTCAAAAGTCAGACTCCATGGCCAACCTGATGAATGAGTCAGTGCTCAGGAGGGTATCTCTCGGGGAAGAGTTGGGCGAGATACTGGAGGAAGCAGTGGAGAAGCCAGAGGCCACAGTGTATGGGCTGGACGAGCACGGGAGGATGGATGGGGAGCCACTCTCTGTAGCAGCAAACAGAGAAAGTAGAGACAAGTAAGGGATGTCCACTATGATAATAACAACTTCTACGCTTCAAGTACCGTACAGCTATAGGACCAAATTCACGCATGATCTAGAATGTCTATCTAGTGCCAAAAAATAGCTAATACCACTAACATTCCAATAGGAAAAGCATGCATATTGCACGTAATCAGCGATTTTCTCTCGTTTACTTTCACACTACCAGTGCTAAAAGGCCTTGTAAATGCAGCAGCCACACTGATGTGGATGTAATAGCACTATTTAACATTGGCAATAAGTACTTAACTTACTCTTGGTACATAATTGCACTTTCTTGGGAATTTGCCATGATAATGCTGACACCCTTTTGCCCAAACAGATGTGGACTTCACATAGCTCTGGTTCAAGATCTTCAGAAGCAAGTGGCATCTGCAGAAACCAGGGCAAGAGAGGCTGAAGCAAAGGTGATCATCCTGCTTCAAAAGGCATCTAGAGCTGAGCTTACAATTCGTAGCCTCCAGAGAGGAAAGACAGGAGAGATTGTGATTGACGAGAAGGAAGAGGAAGAGGTAGCCCAGGAGGTGGAAGGATGGGTTGAACTGACAGCAGAGATGGAGAAGAGGAACGAGAAGCGGGAAAGGGATAGAAAGAAGCAGAAGAGGAGTGAATACGACATCATGAGTCCTGAGAGCTTCCAGGATGACTGAAAAGACATCAAAATACCTCACCAGATTCCACATTGTTATCATGTCCCTCGCGTAGGATAGCATCGGTCATGACTTCTTCCCCATTCACAGGAAAATAAAATTAAGACTCAAGTTTACAATTTTCATTTCATTTCTTCCTACGTCTTATACATACAAATACTTGAAATATACACCATTCTTGGAAAAGTGAAGTGTGTGCTATTAACAAACAAAAAGTTTAAGTACTGCATTTCCAGACTGGCATCGAAAAGCAACTATGCAGGAAGCATATTTGGTTTTCACTTTCACTTTCTGTGAGGACTGGATATAAAGTAGTGCCAATACCATTTGTGTCTACTGCTAGTAGTAGGTTGTGTGGCAAATCAGATGAATAGCTAATTTTTAAGGGTGCCAAAAACCTGTGATGCCATACTTCTTTCATCGGAGGAACACCACGGTCTAGCAGTTATGACATTTATCAGTCAAGCAGACACTTTTTTTGTGTGTCTGCATGACCATCAATTACAAAAAAAAAAAAAAATATTTTATTACACAATGTAGCTGGGAATTTTTGCAGTTAAATATATTCACTTCGAAGCATTAAGGCCTATTGACAATGAAGCAATGCCAAAAATTGAGCAATGCTGCCTCAAGTGCAACTTGATGACCTCATGGAATTGCATGTACATTATACAAAGTAGTGATTGGGGTCCCCATCCTTCATCCAATAAGCAATAATAATGCAACAATCCAAAGCTTTGGAAATTAAGCATGTAATGCGAAGTAAAAGAAGAAGAAAAAAAACAACGAAGGAATCAACTTTGCAATGATTTGGCTGCATCACTCAATTCATTGTGACTCTGTAAACAGGCCTTTAGGATGAAACACACATCACATTCCTGCCTAAGGCAAAATATAAATTACCATGAATTATTATGAAATCAAAAACCTACAGTTTACAGGAAGTCCTCATTATACAACCAGACTTATCTTCACTAAAATTAAGCCATGAAGCTAAAAGGTGTTGTCCAAAAATAACTACAAAAATATTAAGATATAATTATTATCACTGAGCATTTCCCGTCTATACTTAGAGACTCTTGGCTGTATAAGATACTTATTGGACTTATTATGCAATATTATGCCATGTTATCAAATTATGTTTTACTAGGTGAGTACACTCTGATAATATTTAAACAAAAATTCCATCCTAGTTAATTCAGGCATCAATCAAGCGGCAAAAAAAGAAATATCTTTTGCTTCCAATTCCTACAACCATCTGTTTAAAAAATGGCTTTGGTATCCAGAAAACCACATTTCTGCTAACACAAAATAATGTGAGGCTGTTAAAAGTATGTGTGAGGCAGTTGTATAATGAGTGCCCGCATCAATACACTTGGAGAAAAATGTAAATTCATATTCTCTCAGTTCTTGACACATCACACACTGCAGAGGATAATCCACTTGCCAGTTTGTCACAGCACATGGGCTATTTCTACAATGTTTTCCTTAGGGAATAAGTCGGTGAACTAATATGACGACAACATTGGATTAGTAAGTGGCGCATCACATGAGCATCTCTACTTCTGCCAGACTTCAGCTCTGCATGTGACCAGAAATAATCTGATCTGTCACAGGAGCAAATAACTCGACGAAATAACTAGTTAATCACTCCTGTCTGTGCCCAGACAATGATATTTTCCCTGAAGTCCCTTGAGCACTTGAACCAAAATACAGAAAAACTTGAATATGAAAATCCATAATGTACAGGTAAACTGAGAGTTTGGTCTCAATATATGTCACGTAGGGCCACATATTTGTATATCTGATGACAGTAATTAAGTTACAGCATCCAGGAAACCTCAACCTATTTAAGCCATTTCGCGCACTAGTGCAGCAGTCTTCAAATCTTTTCATTATCACAGAACCCTTTTTTCCATGCAAAACGTTACCTGCGCATTACAAGCCTTTTTGACTTTATGAGAGAATTTAAGCATTCTTCCAATCAGAGTACCAAGCGCAATTTCCTCTTGTCATGTTCAGCATAATTTCCGTCCCCCATTTCCAATAATTGAAGGTGAAATTTAACTCCTAATAAATGACTGAAAATGTATGTTATCTGCATTGTTTAGGTCGAAAATGGCACAGCAGATGCAATGGACCTCATAATCATCCTTCTTTCAGGTACATTATATCCAAGTTCTCCTGTTCACCCATCCACCACGAAGAGTTCACTGGTTATTACACACTCATGTGACAATGTATTGAAATAATTATCATACATCAAGACTAATCATTAGGTTTGTGGGCTCATCTAAAAATGCCTCGTCACTAGTAGCAGGCAGAAGTAATGGCTCACGTATGCAAATGTATACATAATTTGATGTGTGGCACATTTTAGGCCTAATTACAGGCCCCAGCATACTTTTACATTCCTTCACAATATTGTTGTAAGGGCAAGCAACCTATGTCCAGCTACTTATTCATTTTACACAAATACTTTTGCATGTACGTATCTTTAATGAAAGTACTTCAAATAGGAAAAACCCTCAGTTTTCTACAATCATTTGTTACACTTGATCCTTTTCACACACTTTCCAGTTCAAAATAAACAAATACCCTCCCGTATAATTATGCATGTTTCATTAATATTAAATTAACTTGAACGTCTCCCCTTGTTCCTTGAGGAAGACGAATGACTTTCTCTCTCTCCGTCTTCTCTCCTGTGTCTGTCTTCTGCCCATCCCCCATTCCTCTCTTGCCACTCCCTGTCATCATAACGGTGACTCCTCTTCCCATCCTCTCCCCTACTCCTATCCATGGACTTGTATTTCTGCTTACTGTCCCAGTCCCGAGAACCGTCTGTCTGCCTATCACCCCTATCCTTAGACCTGCGACTGTACCTATCCTCTCTATCCCGAGACTTGTCTCCGTGCCTGTCCTCCCTATCCCGAGACCTGTCTCCGTGCCTGTCCTCTCTATCCCTAGACCTGCCTCTGTGTCTATCCTCTCTATCCCTTGATTTCTCCCTGACCTGGCTCCAGGAGCTTCTCTTTGATCCACTTGCCTCCTGGTCATCATTGCCCCCAACAAAGTTAATCTTGTTACCTCCCAACACCTTCTGCAAGATATCTTTAGTGTCCGAGTCGTCTGAAGAATCTGAGGAATCTGAGGCCTCCTTCGATGCCTTGGCCTTTTTCCGGTGCTTCTTCCGGTCGGATCGCTTTCTAGCTGGCTCTTCCTCACTCGATGAATCTGAATCACTAGATGAATTACGTTTCTTCTTGTCCTTCTTATGCTTCTTAGACTTTGTCTTCTTCTTCCTCTTCTTCTTTTCAACGCGTCCACTACGCTGCTTCTCTTCCAGTTTCTTCAGCTTCTTGAGAAGCTTCTGCTTCTCCTCAACTGAAAGTGTCTTCAGGAACTTCATGCCCTCTCCATCATTTCCTTCTCCCCCTTGCCCTTCTTCGTCATCCTCTCCGTCACTCTCTATAAGCATCTGATTGGAGCGCGGCATCTGCTCTTGCAGGCCCAGGGCACTCTTCTTCAGTGCCAAGCCATCTTCCCTCATCTGCTGCATCAGCATAAGTGGATCCATTGATGCTGCAGGCTTTGCATTTGCAGAGGCCTGGCCATAAAGTGGACACTCTTTGTCTGGAAGCAAGAACACAAGTGATATAGCAACTGTCTCCAAACTAAAGCAAGACATGCAAAAGGATGGTTGCACAACTTGGGTCATATCAAAAGGTGCAAGTTTCTCCTTGTTTTATGAATTGTTGGTTAATAATTCTAACAATTACCTTCATGTCAGAAGTTAATTAATTTCCTGCACTGCCAAGTAACAATAACATGAACACGTTAATTGGCTTACCTGTGTTAATATGGCCCCATTTGTGACATTTGACACATCGAACGTTGCGAACTTGGATGCCAAATGGTTGGTCTCGGATGTCTGTGTTGTCTTTGCAGTAACTGAAATTATATCAAACGGTAAGTCACTAGAGGCTTGGAGTAATGATATGGCTATGCTGTATGCAATCACATGATACAAATGTATTGTTCTGACGTGTATCCACCAACAGCACATGTGGGAGACAAAATGGTGACAAAAGCCTACTTACTCTTCCCTGGGTGCATTGTACTTTCGCTGCCATTCAAACTTGTACTCCGGCTCGCCATCCTCCCTCTCCCGTTCTTTTTTCGCACCCGGGGGCGGCTCGTACAGGAAATTCACGCTGAGCTTATCCTTGTTGTCCTTACTCAGCAGCGCTCTGAAAGCAACAAATTAAGTTAATCCCACTGTATGAAAATAGCGCATGCAAGTAAATACGCTTACCGATTATTGTACAAATCCTGCTCCTTTTCATACTGCATCCGAAGTTCTTCCTGCTTTTTCTTATAAGCATCAGTCTTCTGTTCTGCCATCCATACCTGAAATGTCAAATTGTTACCATACAATTTGCGCGATTTTTCGCACCAGGTCATATACTGACAACAGCATGCGATTAACATAGTACGACCTTTGACCTTAATGTAAAAAAAGGCAGTTTCTTACCCTCTTGAGGTTATCCCTGGATGCTGGATGGAAGAACTTCTTGCACATGTAGTTGTTGAATCCCTTCCCCATCTCTGCGCCGTGGATTAGTCCTGATGGAACAACATATGCGTGTCATGTGAATGTGTGTGTGGCAATAACAAAAAAGAGAGAGATGCCGAGAGAGACGCAGCACAAACCTTCAGGGCTTCACTAGAGACACTTTTTGCTGTTCCGTTCCTTCGAATCCTTTTCCCACGAGCACTGGCTCGTCCGACGACGTCTGGCGATCCAAAGAGTCGAATGATTCACTGCTTGCTCGTTCGCCAAAAAAAATAATATAAGGGGGAAAAAAAAAGAATGATGAAAAAAAAAATGGCAACCCGGAAGTGGAGGTGCCACCCTTGCACAACACTAATTTTCACTTATTAACATGTCAATTTATGACTGATAACTTAATTACGGCCGTAGATACATTTAAATTAATGTGCTTATGTTATAAGTATAATTGCAGTAATCACCATTCGGATGTGAGAGGTACGGTCGCTGTCTTCGGCGTCGGCCATGTTTGGTCCAAATTTATCAAGGCGCGGAATTTGAAGATTTGTGCTGCCTGTGAGCTAAAATGTGAAAAAACTACTGTTATAGTAGGGGTAAGCTAACTTATTGGTTTTGGGAGGTGGCTTGTGTCCTTGGCAACCATAATTAGCCCCGCCCCCTACCGGTCGACCAATCAGGATTCGATTTCAAAGGAGATTGGCGCTAAACTACTGTTATAGAGATATGGGTAAGCTAACTTATGGGTTTTGGGAGGCGGCTTGTGTCCTTGGCAACCATAATTAGCCTCGCCCCCTACCGGTCGACCAATCATGATTTGATTTCAAAGGAGATTGGCGCTAAATTTTAGAACATAGCGCCCATCTCCTTTGAAATCGAATCCTGATTGGTCGACCGGTAGGGGGCGAGGCTAATTATGGTTGCCAAGGACACAAGCCACCTCCCAAAACCCATAAGTTAGCTTACCCCTACTTTAGACATGTTACATTTAAGAAATTAATGTTTAAAACCATGTTATAATATTAATTAACACACACAGCTGTACAAGTGAGCACCAAGGACAACGTCTATCCTGTGGATTAGGCATCGCATCGAACAAGCGAGATTGTCGGATTGCTCTGAATTGACTAGACAGCCAGGATAAAACCACTCTTCCGCAAGTCGTCGCAACAATCGGGGAATTGTTGGAGAAACCCCGTGCAAAAAAAACCCACGTCACAAGCGGAGAGTGTTGGACCCAACATGTCCGTCGCGTACACCCAACCCAGACCCTATCCGCATCCGGCCGCATTCCAAAGGGATATGATATGCCATATGCGGCAAGTTCTCATAAGGAGTCAGCGTAGCCAACAGAAGGCAGGCGTATCCGTCTGTGCGTGCGGTTGACGCCCTAAAACCACTTCGGAAAGGTTCCACTGAAGGTAAATAACTCCCCTGGCCCCTATCCCTCATCGTCCGGCGCATACCGCGGATCATACGGACTGCCCGGACATTGGTTTGGGTGGACTCACTGCATGAACAAGGGTTGGGCTAGGCCTGGGGGGGGATTAATCAACAGAAAATGGAAATGGGCAACTAAAAAAAAAAAGATCAAAATGGCCACCTGGGTCTTAACATGTTCGATTTGGGTTCATTACACGTTCATTATGTAAAATTTTGTGGTTTTCAGGACACCATAAGCTGGAGGGGGGCTGATTGACTTCAGCTGACCTGGTCGTTACTGAGAAGGAGCCTTTCAAAAAAAAAAAAAAAAAGAGAGCGATGCAGACTATCAAGTGCGTGGTGGTCGGGGACGGAGCGGTGGGTAAGACCTGCCTGCTCATTTCGTACACTACCAACAAATTCCCATCAGAGTACGTACCCACCGTGTTCGACAACTATGCCGTCACAGTCATGATCGGAGGGGAGCCATACACGCTCGGACTCTTTGACACTGCTGGTGAGTGGTGCTATCTTCATACGAACCTTGCATGGCTTCAACCACATTGTGCATTCGCTGACTGTACTTTAGTGTGTACAGTGGTGTGCCAGTGTACAACAAGGGTATTGTTCGCATAATTTATACACACCTAATGTGCATGCGTTGGATGTAATGTCTCTGGTACATATGCCCACAAATGATATCTTCACCTTGCCTTGGTGGTGGGGCTTGTGTTTCTCCCATGACCCCAAGAGCTATGCCGGCAGTAGCTTCGTCTGCTGACAGGGCCACCCAAGTCGGACAGGTCTTTGGGATAGGAGACAGACTAAGATCCGGTCATTTCTTCATTTTTCTCATCATTTCTGTCGCCATCTGTCCCACCTTTCTCTCTTCTAATAGCCAGATAGCCATAGTTGCTGTGGCTCCTTCCTAATAAACCGAATATCGATAACGTATGAAGTGTGTCCATACTAATTCCTTACATTCGCAGGTCAGGAGGATTATGACCGGCTGAGGCCACTGAGTTACCCTCAGACAGATGTGTTCCTGGTGTGCTTCTCTGTCGTGTCTCCATCCTCATTTGAGAACGTGAAAGAGAAGTGGGTGCCAGAGATCACGCATCACTGCCAGAAGACACCATTTTTACTTGTGGGCACACAGATCGACTTGAGGGATGATGCGACTGTTATTGAAAAACTGGCCAAGAACAAGCAGAAGCCCATCACCTTCGAACAGGGAGAGAAGCTTGCCAAGGAGCTCAAGGCAGTCAAATATGTCGAATGCTCTGCCTTAACGCAGGTCAGGATTAGTAACGAAACAGTGTAGTTTGTCTATAAAATAAGTTGGATTTTGTGTAAAATGTAATACTTGCTCCCCCATACATCCAAAGGACAGTCACATTCCAAAGTTGCCTGTCCTTGTAATATATCAGTGATGATAATTTGAGTAACTTCTAACAATAGTTTTACTGCTATCTCCCTACAGAAAGGGCTGAAAAACGTGTTTGATGAAGCCATACTTGCTGCCCTAGAACCACCTGAACCTGTGAAGAAAAGGAAATGCGTCATATTGTAATGGCTGAGTTATGCATAAGCACGGTAAGCACCCTCATGGTTTGTTTTTAAAGAAATTGATGGAAACTGGAGCGCTTTTGTCTTTTAGGTGACGAGAACCCACCCCCACCATGATACAACTTCGCAAAGTGGCATCGGTTCCTGAAAACGAAGCTTTTATACATGTGAAGGGGGGAAAGTGTGACGTGGGAGACTCGCATTTTTTGCATCGAAAAATGGAAAAATATCCCAGGGTGGTGTGATTTTTACATGCGCTATATGGCAGAGAGGGAAAATTGTATGCCAAGACTGACCACAATTCGTTACAATTTTTTTTTCTCGTTATAATTTGTTTGTCGTGGATTTTTTTATAAAAAAAGGTACACAGGTCAGTAAGTGTGGGTTACTTTCCCGAATATTGCAGGAAAGTGGTGACAACAGTATTTATGCTTTACATTCAATCTTGTTACTACTCATTTTTGTTGGTTTTCTTTATGCAGTAGTCACCATCACTAATGTAACATCTTTGTTTATGTCAAAAAAAAATGAAGTTAACTAAGGGACACCTTCCCTTGACTAGTCTATGATTTTCTTCGTAGTTTTAAGTCATGCCAACTGAGCTGGAGATCAGTCAATTTGACATGATTTAAAACCCAAAAAAAGGGGGTATGGGTAACATCTATCCCAAAATCAACATCACAAAACAAAAAAAAAGGGACATAGATATTTAGAGTAGCTCATAACATCTACATGTTATCTATAACAGCCCAATATTTAATGACAAATAAAACTTCCTATGAATTCAACTTGTTGATGTAAAGGTGAAAACACGGCTGCATTTAACTGGGTTTTATTTTTTGTTGCAGAGTTGGGGGGTGGGGAGGTTCAAAATAAAGCTTTTTGGTTTCCAGACATATACCAACAGGATTGGGAGGTATCACGCACTGAGTATCTTTCGTAACGTTTAACAGTAAAATCGCCACTGCTCGTGTTACGAGGCAAAACAAATAGTGCACTCGCCTTGCCAACCACAATATCGAGGCAATTGTTGAATAGTTCCACAGATCTCGGTAATGCCCTGCACTTCATAAACAGATTCCTTCACATTCTCACGTACATAAAAGCACATCACACACAGCACGAGAAACAAACAATGCGCGTCAAGTCTCGTAAGATGCAGACAAGATTCCATGACTGTAAAATTGAACTGGAATTCAGACTTCACATTTGCAAAAACACATCAACAAAAATTAGACCCAATGGATATAAAATACTGTCAGATTCCAAGAAAATTTATGGGCCCAGCATAAATTGCAAATACTGTGTGACCCTCAAATTTTGCAAACTCCTCCCAAAAAATACCAGATGATGTCGAGTTTAAAATCACAACTCGCTTATATCTTTGGAATGGTTTTATGTTGCAATTTTTTTTTTTCTAAGGGCACAGGAGAGAGGAGGGGACAGGGTAAATATTTCACATTATTAAAATTGTTACTTGTCCAAGAAGATGCTGACTGATATGTAAAAAAAGGGTTTCTTTTCGTGCACCACTGCTCAAGCTGCTGTCTTTGTAATGCCCCTCTGCGTTGAACTACAGATCAATCGGCATGTCAGCTGAATTCACTTACTGTACACATTCTGTAGTCACAATAATACTGCACTCAGGTGTCTGACATTTTTTGTTGACTTAAGCCTCACATTTTTCTGGGAGGTGGTGGCGGAGGTGGGGCAAAACTTGGCGGGGGGCCAATGTTGTGGTTGTTCCGACTGGCAATGATGGGCGGGGGTTTCTTCTCCTTCACTGGGATGTTTTCGTAGATTTGCTTTGGAATCTCCTCTGGTGGTGGCCTGTCATTGAAATTATATTTTTATAACATTTGTACTAAATATGTTGTTTTTGCTGCAGTATTTACATGCCATATTTCTGCCCATTACCACACTTAAACCAAGCTATGATTTGATAACTAATTCTTCGAAATGTTCGATGCATTAAGCAGCCCAGGGACATTTTGGGACGAGTGATCTACAAGCCTGCAGACACATACGACCCACTGTATAAACAAGTTTCACTGTACTGAGGCAAACATGTCCTTTTACCATTTGTACCAGTTGAATAAACTGACCTTGGAAGGAAAGCTTCGGAAGATGCTCTGGTGGGTCCTTTTTTGTCCCTGTTAAGGGTACCTGGGGTGGTGGGTAGAGACACAGTGGACTTTGACAACGCCCGCATTGGGTCTCCCCCACCTGCTGCCTCGCTGGAGTACTTAATGTTTGTGTATTCACGTCCCAGCTGTATGCTTTTCTGTTGACAAACGGTGCAGGTGATGAAGTGGCTGACCTTAAAACTCTGCATACTAACACAATTCAGGTGTACTCGTAAAAGCACCGCATCAATACTACCATTGTTGCCAATAAAGATCAAATTAGAAGTGCACCTGCCTATTTGAGAGTGCAGCCAGGAAAGTGAGAGGCTGGTGTGTAAGCAAGGAACTTACTTGTTCAGCCTGCATCCGCTGGGACACAGTGTCGATGTATTGCTGCACAGCCAGGTAAACAAATTTATACTGAGCTTCAGTCTGAACCATTCCTGACCTTTGAGAGCGCACCCACTGAACTGTTCTTTGTATGTCAATCTCACAATCCAGTCCTGCAAAATTTAATCCACAGCATTGATATCGGGATGGATCAAAAGTGGATGTGGGCATGTACCTTGCTTTTTGATCTGGTCTAGAATCATATCTATAACTATGAAAGTTCCAGTGCGGCCTATCCCAGCGCTGCAGTGTACAACTATGGGACCTGCGCATGGTATAGCCTCCTGCTTGGCGTTGGTGTCCTGAAGAAAGTTGAGCACACACCCTGGATCCGAAGGAACCCCGTGGTCAGGCCAGGCCTGGAAGTGGAACTGAAAAATCTCCCTCTTCTCCTCCAATGCTTCCTGGGTGAACAGAAACTCTCGGAGGGTGTAGTCCTTGGTCGATGATTCCTTCAGATTCTGGATGCAGTTCTTGCCGTACTCTTTTGTCTGGCCTTCGTCTGGCCAATATCTGGCACATTTACTCTGGGTAAACAAATAACCTCAGGTTAATAGGCCATGCCTTTCATGTTTGTATTCCTTAAAAATTGTAATAGCATTGAAATCACATTCTGTTATTCAAAGACGGATCTCACAATACGAACACTTGCACAAGTGCACATTACTTCCTGTTACACAATAATTGTGATGTAAATGTCAATTCAGTAACTCAAGGTTCAATTGACTGTCAATAGCATTTTGTATTACAGTTTACCACCCGCTCTTGAGTGAATTCAATTCGTACAGACTGCAAAATTTTGCGCAAAAAGGCTCAACTCATCTGAATCCAAATTCAACTCACTTTCCCTCGTTCAAACTCCTTGGTGGTCATCACTATGACTCTCGTGTTTTCTTGCCACACCATATGCCAAAAATCTGCCGTTGTGTTGGGCAAACATCCCTGGGTAGCAATATAGTACTTTTCTGGCACATCGGGACATAAGTCTTCTTCAGGCTGAGAGTTGAATTAAGGTATTAGAATGACATCTCAAAAGGTTACTCTTAGAACTGGTTTGTTTAAAAATATCTCACTCTAATATAATTTGCATTGACATAGTCAGCTCCTGGTCCTGTGGCCTCAGTATCTCTTAGCAGCACTCGCGTGTGGTCAACTGAAAGTGTATTGCAAATATGCATACTGTCTCTGTGGTTTCATCATTTTTTTTTACATGGTAACTGCGGATACTCACAAGGAAGAATATTTTTGTATCTATTCTTGTTCCGGTTCTCTGGTTGCTGACCTTCTTTTCTCGAGTAGAGATGTTTGCACTCTTGCTGTTGTAAATTTTCAAACTCTTCCCAGAATCCTGCTTTGCCTGCGCTCTGTCCGTTTTCCTTCTAGGGGGAAATCTCTCATCAAACACGTAGCATATGCCAAAAGTATGGCAAATCTCATTTGCTTGTTCAGAGTGTGTACCTGGAGTTCCTTTACTCGAGTGTCAATCCCGCTGGCACTGATTCTCGTGGCGTTGAACGGCTGTTTCAAGTGAACAACCGTGCCACTCGTTTCCACCATTGGATTTTTTTTGTAATGCTCTATCAGTTCCGTCAAGCTGTCAAATTTGTCACCTCCACCTACGTCAAACTTGTTGTCCTGGAAACGGGTGACAAGAGATTTAAAATGCTGATCCCACCCACAACAAAAAAAGGAACCGGATTTCTCACTTACTTGGCACCTTATCATGACGTGAGTGACTTTGTCCTCGGTCCTGACTGACAGAACATAGTCACCAGGTTTGCTTTGAGACTCCCTAACCAAAAAACTCCCGTTTTTACCCCTCTCAAGGATGAGTTTCTCAGCCTCCTTTCCAGAAATGTGGCCATGGAACCATCTGTAACAAATCACATCTCGACTGGTGAAAACGTCCTAATTTTAGTTTCAACCTGTTCAACTCACCTTTCTGAAGTCGGATCAGCACAATTCAGAGGATACCTCAGTTCAATCACTTCCCCATTCTTCTGCTTCAGCTGCCCTTGGTTTTCCATATAAAACTGCACCAATTCGGAGAGAGTTGCGAATTTCTCGCCGCCATACAGATCGTAAAAATCCCCAGTGTTTTGAATCTTAATATGCGTGACTTCTCCACTTCGCCTGTTCCAAAGACATTTATTTACATTGGTTATTAACACTCCTTTCAACACACACACACACACCTGACAAAATTCAAGGTGACTTACCTGACTGAAAGTGTAAAGTCACCTGGGTTGCTATGACTGGGTCTCGCCAAAAAACTGCCATCGAAACCTCTGTTCACCAGCAGTATTTCCGCATCTACACCTGAGATATTGGGATGAAACCACCTGTAAAATAACAAAGGCACCATGTACCACCTCTTACTACAACCAGATTAACACATGCACCTGTAAAAGGAGAAGTTGTACGTGCCGTACATAAATAACAAGAAAAAAAAGAAAGTGACAGAAAAATAATAATAAATGTATGTAAAAACCCTGCACCGTACCACCGAACATGAAGAGGTTGGCACTAACCTTGGTCGAGTAGGAAGAGTACACAGATTCACCATGGAGTTGCTAATGCTGGCCATTACTCCAAATTCAGCCTCCAATGACTTTCGCAACTCCCAAGAAATTACAGGTACACGTTAGACTTGTTTCGCATCTGTCAACAAGGTTTGTACACCATAACCTTGAGAAGCACCCAAAAAAATATCCATCCTATCCACTTCTACAAAAACAAGTAACAAGAATATGCATCTCCGGCCATTTATGTCCCTACATTCTTTTAAAAATCCCAGCAGCTTGAAGTGACACTTTTTGGTATGGAGGTTTTAGGTGCAAGGCTCGAGGTTTTAGGGAAAAACAAGTCCTCATCCTCCGGGTCCATCACATCCACTGGAGGGGTCCTGGCGCCTCCAATTTCGCGCAACGCCCACGCAAAACTACTAACCCGGATCCCCCTACCCACAAACTGTTTTTCAAGCCAAAACATCCTACCTTTCTTACAAAAAAGACCAAGCTTAACTTGCGTGAGACGCAAAATGTGGCTTTGCATGTTTGGAGCGGCCGCATAAATATTGCGCAATATTCCACCAAGGTGTACGATTCCGCATTAATTTGCGTGCAAAAAGATGACACACTTCAAAAAAAAGGGGGGGTCGGCATGCAAAGGTAATTATGTTGCAGAATATACGCGAAAATCTCACATGAACTGCAAAAGCGCGCTAATCTATACTGGCTGTACTATCCGGCCAGCCAGCACTATCTGCTGTAGTACAGTACACACCCAGCAAATTCCAGCCGAATGTGCTAACGATAACAACGCATCCATGTTTGGCAGGAAACAATTTTTTTTTTGCTGACTTTACACGAAATTTCCGCAAATGAAATGCACTGTAGCCGTGAGAGCATATCGCAGAAAAGTTTGCCCAGAAATATCTGCTCTCTGGCAGATATCGCGAATTTTTTGTGTGCAAAAAAAAAAGTTGTTTGAGAGCTCTAAACCAGAATTCGTACAAACTCAAAGAGAGACCTTTTTCCCTCCCCTCTGTAGCACCCCCAACCAAAATCAATAGTACAAGGAGACGACTCTAGACTGCGGGATGCTGTCGGAAACTGCACCTCTGGAGCCGGCAATTTTCGCGATTCCTGTCGCCAACACTTGCAAAAACTGAACAACAAATTCCGCCGAATATGCAGGAAACACGGTGCAGCAGCCAGAAAAAGTGACGGATTCTGCCCACACAGACCAAGCGAAAACATTTCATACATAAATAAATTTTTGCGATACCTCCCATCAGCTGGTGGCAAATCCGTCCGATTCATCCGCCTGCAATTCTTATTAACCTGTCTTTCGCACCTGACTGACACAATTATTCCAAAGTGTTGAGAGAGCAAACGCACTGACACTGACACCCAGAGGTCACCCAAAAAATGCATGATGGATGGCAGTGTGGGTCCGCCAAAAGCCAGCCAAAGGTCTGAAGGACAACCGCCCCTCGGTGGCAATTATGCTAATTGGAACTATCCCTTTTCTGGATACACGGAAGTCGTCTTCCTGTGGCTTGTACCTGGTACGCAGATGCCTGAGTACGGCCTCGTGTCGATGAACCGCGATTGCTCTCTTGGCACTTGATCGTCTCCGGACCTTCCCGAAGATGCTGTGGGATGTGGACCGAACCGGAAAGACGTTGGTTCCGGATGACGGAGCCGATGCTTTCAGATGATGGAAGAGTCTGTATAGTCGCCTCCACATCGCGGCCCTTGAGGCTGAGTTGCCCATCGTGTCTCCTGCACTACACTGAGGCTCCCATCCCCCAAGTCAGTCACACTCACACTGCTTCCTCCTGCATTCCGCCAACAACCCAGTCTCTAAGTTTAGACCAGCCAACACCATAGAGGAAAAAAAAGGGGGGGCCTTGGGAGAAAAAAACACGTGTACCACACGCGTTTCAAGTCATCCGGAAATCCCCCGTGAAATTTCGTTTGAATATTATTCTGCGCCCAAATAGAGAGCTGTTGCACTTCAAGGTGGTTGGATCGGACCACGGTTGTTAGGTGTGACCTGCTCGAATGCTAACGACGGTCGGTCCCCCACTAAAATCCGCGTTTATGATCACACGGCCCATAAATAGCCGGAGCAGTAACTTTCATTACTGGCAAAATTCGATCCACCTTAGGCTTGCGTTCATGAACCGCTGCCCTCTTCTCATCTACACCGTTCATGCTCAATTATCTTCAGTGTGAAGCACAAAAAAAAACTACAGTATTTTACTGCCGGTTCAAGTACTGATCAAGGTGTGAGTCAGGGTACCAACACAATGCAAGTGACACAAAACATATGATAGCATACACGCATGACCATTATGGCATGTGTCTGAAAACATTTGACATGGCAAGCGCTGGCATGTAGATCCTCCGTTTGTTTGTACACTGCAAGGCGTAACACCATGTATAATTATGATCCTGTTGTGGTTATGCTAGAGTTGGGAGGTGACGAGAGAGCCACAAGAGAGAGGCCATGGGCCCTTCTGCTTCCAGCTTGATTGTCCCAATTGAGGCCCCAAATTAAGTCCAATGGGAACTTCCTGCCCTGCTGGCTGCTAACTCTTGCTTGACTCTCCCCCCCATATGCCAACAGCATCCACCCCCCCCCCACCCCCTTTTCCTTCAAGCCATTTTTGGGTCCTAGGGGAGTACGTGGAAGAAGATGTCCCAAACATGACTTAAATGTTTTCTCGATTTAACTTGGTTGGGGGGATAGGAATAGAATGGGAGGGGGACATGTGCGGAGGAAGTAAAGGAAATGTCAACTTCTCACCTGTTGTGCAAATGACAGGGTTCACTGATTACAGTGCTGGGACACCGATAGTGTGTTACAGGCTGGTTATCTCTTTACTAATGCATGTTGAACCAATATCTTGGGGGTGTAATCCAATCGGCTGAGTGAAATGCGTGAAATTTGGTACTGGGGAACTTACCTCGTGTGACATACACTGTTCTGGATCTTGTGCCTAGCAAACTCTTGAGCCAATTTCAACACATCACATGACGGACAAATCACAAACAGAAATACACCATCAAAGCAATTTGGTCAGCTTTTAAAACGTTGCAACAGTGTAGGCTACAAGGCTTCACATGCACTTAGGAAATGCACATACTTGTTAGTCACTAATTGGACAACTTTATGAGCAAAACAGAACCATACACTGCCATTTAAAAAATGTTTCTATGTACAGAAACCTCAATTTTACCACATGGCATTATTAGTCCATAGAGCTTATCCATTTTCCAAGGAAAACATAGCACTAGTAAAACTACATATTAAATGGATGAAATGTATGGTTCTGCTTTGACAATGTTACTTACTTAGTTTACTACTACGCGATACATGCTGTTCATGTCCCCTGTGTTATTAACATGGAACCTTACAAATTATGACTACCATCCACATTTGTTTGGCATTTGCCAGTTAACTTATTGATACTGTATTACCAATCAAATGCAGGCATGCCAGTAAAATAGAGGGTGACCAGATTTTAGTCCAATAAACTCCGGATGTAGGTAAAAGGCTTGGCTATAAGCAACCCTCAGTTATAGCCAGCTCGAAAGACTGGTCCTGCCATACTTCCATGTATGAGCTGTACATTTGGATACAGTAAACCTTGGTTACAGGATAATTATTTCTGTGATCTCTTGAAGCCTCATATCTGGAGTCAACTGTAATGATTTTGAAGGGTGGGATGAAATCAGAAAATTTACCACACTTGGCATCAGCTGGCCAACTCTCAAGGGCTACATTGGCTCCCTGGTCTACCTGGTTTTATACCAGCATGCCACTATTTGCATGGTAATGAAACGGTGATGCATGGAGATAAAACATGACATTATAATGACCCTTGTTATAGGTTCATAGTAACATACTTGCAGCATCAAAAACAAAGCATGCATCTGTCACATGGAGCGTTACTAATGCCGCTGGTATGAGGCATATGTTCCCAGTGAAGGTTTGCAAGTGTTGATGCCATTCATACTTAAAGCCATTTGTTCTCCTGAATGTATCCATCCAAATGAGGGCAAAGACTTCGCATGACTGCCTACATTCCAATGAACATAATATCTTCTACCAAGAATACTTTACCTCAATCTATTCCACACGTCACATTACATCACTGACTGAAGTTATTTATGCCAATGAACATTTACATAACCAATGCACATTTTTTGTAGGCATACAAGGCACTATTTTGCTCATTGAATGTTACACACACAGGATAACAAAATGCATGCATCAAATGGTATTATCTAACTCTGCAAAGTGGGTAATTTATTCTCATTAAAAGTATAATTATTTTGCTGAATGAGTCAGACTCAATGCAGCAGCAGTCCACGTTGTTACAGATGAGTGATTTTGACAGGCTCAGTCTCTGCACAGTTCATTTTGAAAAAAACCTTCTGGCACAAAAACCAAAAAAACCTTGTTCTAATTATTGCTGTTACATGAGAACTTCCTGTGACCTCTAAGAGATGATGCCGCAACACAGCAGCTTCAAATCTCACCTCAATGCCAGCAACATAGTAGACTACTGTTGCCACATTTATATGCAGATGCTAGCTTCGAACTGGTTGGAAATGTACAATCCTGTTAAGTCATTCACACTTCAATTCAACAAGTGTTGTTACTCGGCTTTTGTTTTCTTATTACCTGTCTACAATACCTAATTATTAACCCACCTTGGGAAATGTCTACTTACACAAGGTTTTGCACTGTCATTATCCCTCTTTGATTCAGCCTAAGGCATGCAGCTTTCCCCACCGCGATTTATTGTGATTTTTGGGTTTCCCTGATTCCCACCAGGATAATTCAGGAATGATTTCCTTACAGAATAGCTACACTGCTTACTTGAAATGAGTTGTATGGCAGCAAAGCAAATCAGTGAATGCCCCTCAAGTCCAGGTCTGTCTAAATTACATTTACAACAAAATAGTACAATGAAATTTTTTTTCCTTCTGGCTGTGATTAATGCAGTCATTCTTTGAACAATGCTGAAAAAAATGTGACAATCAAAGTCGAGTGTCGTTACGTAAACACATTATGCAAAAAAAGTTGTCATCCATCAGTGCCTTTAAAATTCAAATTAAAAGTATGACAGGTACTTAGCACCTGCTGTGGCTATTTTAAAATTTCAAAATGCAACATCATAAAGACTCAATACCATTATCTCACCACCCTTGGTTTTTAATTGTAACTTTCACTTTTCTAGTAGATATTGTTGTGACAATGTGGACCAAAAATCTTACATAATAGTTCTCCTCCAGTTTCTCTAATATCAATTGGTAGGATTCTTTTCATTCACCCACTACGGTTAAGTAATAATCGACTGAGAAATACTTTACCAAAAGTCACCTTTTCGTATAATGCATTATGAGTAGAATGACAAAGTCATAGTAATTCAAGATTCGAGCGTATTATTGCATGCTTGTGCTTCATCACTTATAATCCAGATGTGTTTGCCTGCTGTATTTCTGAACATTCCTGTAGCTAAAAAATCATGTTATTGAGACTGTGGTAACTGTAGTTCATGTTCCTACCTTGCAAACTATTCCCCATGACTAGCTTCTCATTTTAGACGAGTATATCACATAGTAATTATCTTACCATCAAAAATAAGTCCCCTTAACAGACTGGCTTCTTTGTAAGAGCAAGTGTGACTGGCACAAACCAAATGTGGATGTGATCATTTACAGGAAAACCTCAACATAACACGGGACTCACTCAAAGTGGCATTATAAGTGGGTATTCATTACATGTGGGAAACGCTCCATGCGAGGCTGATCAAGGGACTGGAAGAAAAGGGTGTTAAAAGTGGGATCGCATTATAAGCAGGAGCATTATATTGAGGTTTCACTGTATTATAAGTTTATTACTCTAAAATGAGCCGGGATGACAGTGTCCTGGCATTGTATATTTGCAAGCACAGTCGAGATTTTATTAATCACAAATTATAATGCACCCTGGCAGAGTAGCAACATGTCACTGCAAATAAGTTATCATTCTTTACTGCTGCCAATGATGTAACTATAATTAGCTGGTAATGTTGAGAGGTTGGATAATCAAGATCCACCGTAATCCAATCAATAGTTAGCTGTGATTCACCCTCCAAACATTATGGCAACTTAAACAAGCTAATTAAGCAGACTCACTCAGATTGAATGGCGTAATAAATTAACTATGAATTTTTATAATACTTGTATTTAATACCCATTTCAGTGAGCTGTTAATGAGGCATTAGTTTGCTCTGGTACCTTGAAAATAGAATGTCGCTGACAAAACAACTATGAGAGCACCTAGCAATAGTTGCAAAGAGCCTGATTTTGATGATGCCGTGATCCATCTCTTAACATACCATTTTTTTCCAGTACTTTTTTAAAAAAATCTGAATGCACAGTGTCAGTTGGCAGCTCATTACATAATACACATTCATTGTACTCCCAATGCATGGCATTGCAATGCAAGGTTCCAGGACACTGTAATTCCCTCGTCATCACCACATCCTTCCTTTTCCAGTGATGCTGCTCATCACATGCCCCTGGGGATGAAACCCTTGCTGCATCTACTAGTGATTTTTACCTTCTTGATCCCATCTCTCAGCTTCCTGCTGCTGCCCTCCTCCTTCTGCTAGCAGTCCAAGGCTCCCCTCGATGGCCTCTCCAGTCCTTCCTCTTCCTCCTGGGGTTACGTGCTGTGGTCCTCGCTGATCCCTTGGGTCATACCAGGAGAGGGGCACCGGGGGTCGGCTTCTGGACCAAGTCAGGCTCCGACCACTGGGCGTAGACGAAAATGACATTCGGTCGCCATTTTGCCTTTTTTCTTACGGAGGCGTTGCCAGATCCACAGGGGCATTACTTGTCCTCATTTTTAAAGAGGAGAACACTCACTTACGTAATTGTTACGTGTAACTTGCTTTGAAATTACATGTTAGGTCCAACGACACTTGCTTAGTTTATAAGTCCTTATGAACAGAGGCATGTCACTGTTTATGGCCACCTTTGAAGCGCGACGTTTGAAGAATTACTGAACCATACCTGTACTTCCTTAAGAGTGTCATGTACTATGTACAGTACAGTGCATGGCGTCAGATTATGAAGGGTGATAATCGAGATGATAATGCTTGTTGTGGGTAGTATTTTATATGATTTTTACTACTGCTTTGTCTGTAATTTGTCTGAAAATTAACACGACAAGCCAAGTAGGCCTAATGTGTGGTGAATGCTCAGAAAACATTCATATCTCATTCTCAGATATTCAGGTAATGCTGTCGTTAATTTATAACATGCATTCACACATTTATTAGCATTTACTGCATTGTCATGTAATGTCAAGTGAATAATAAGCAGCAATGCTACATTACAAATTCATTACAATGATATTGAACAAAAAATTGTATTTCCAATATCGACCATTGATGTTGACTTGAGGTATTGAACATTCATTGAACATTCACTGTTACTGGAACTTTACACACTTTCTGTCACTTCCACGCACTGTGGGCCGACACGACCGATTTTGATAAAATGCTGGTTCTTTCGGAAAATCCCTATTCTATTTACAGGGACTTTCAGAAAGAACCAGGGTTTTATCAAAACCTGTCTGGGTAAAACCGGCCCTATCTCTAACAATGATCTCAAACTCCAGGGCCTGCATTTTTAAAAAAAGCAAAGGAGAGGTTTTATCTTGTATATTTTTCTCTACAATTCAACATTCACTCACACCACAGTGCACATAGTCACCACCACCAAAGTTAAAGCTTTAAGCAAGGACACAAAATCACATCATCCATCACTGGAAAGTGCACAGTCTGCCTAATGCATCTGTATGACAAGAGGGCATCTAAAAATTAAAATTACAATTCATTACATGGCAGGAAAATATGGGCCTACCAAACACCACCAACTTATATCCAATAGTCAGGTGAGACTTATAATGGAGGCGTTTTTGTCATGTCAGTTTAACTGCCTAAGTTTGCACTTCCAAGGCATCAACACTAGTACCTGTAGTGTACCACAAAAGCAGTCGTGCCAAAACATTTATCTTTGGTTTTGATTGGGAGTGAAAAATTTTCCTAATCCTGTCATAGTAATCAGCCATGTTGTGCATACCAGATGATTTGCATACTAATTGCACTAAAATAGGGCTAATGAAAGCAAATCTAATCCTGTTAGGAAAAAATATAGTCCTTCTTATGAGCAATCCTTGTTTGGTGCAACCGGTTGTGCTAGTAATTGCAGGTTTGTTTCTGTTGACCTTTTATGCAGTAATAAGATTGCAATCAAATGCTGGTTAATTACCTAGCAATAAAATGGTGACCAGGCTTCATGGCCTGAAAATGCTGTTATTGCCTCGAGATAAATAAAAGGTACTCTTTTGACAAGACCACTTCTGCAACCAAGATCATCACTTACGATTAATTGAAATGAATCATCAAGAATGTCACTAATTACATTCAGGATTTTACAATGGAAGATGCAATACAATTATTGTATTTTGGCACCTTGCAAATGCAATCCTAGAGCACATCAAGTAAATGTGCTGCAAGCTTAACCCATTTTGCAGAGATACAGTACGGAACTTGCTGTCACTGGCAACACAACATTATCACAAAAGTGTAAATACATTTTTTAAAAATAATACTGGACTAGAATTACTACAGAATCATTTTTTCATCAGCAGAATGCTATGACACCTTTTTTTTTAAATGACACCTACAGCACACTATTTCAGCACGTGTCAGACATTTAAAAACTGATTAGAAATATTAGCTTTCACCAGGACCATCCAGGTTTATCCAAGCATTTTTAGAAAAAAACTGAAACATCATTTAACACCCTTAACACATCTCATGCCATTAGATCCAAGTCTTCTCTTTCATCTGCACCTACTACCATTTGTGTAAAAAATGTAACAAGATTACTAGATCTGAAACAGGATATTTCATTCTCCTAACCACATAGAATAGCAAGGGTATGTCATCTTTTCTAAGTTGTAAATTCCTATCTCAATAGGAAGAAAATGGGTAGAAAAGTATCAATGTTTATAACCAACACAAGTTCTATGTGAACGGCATCTATTTAGTGCTAAGTCATTTTTTTATTACCTAGTTCGTGTCAATTTTCAATTTTCCCCCCCTGACTAAAGCTTTGGTAATTTGAGTATTACAAAGATTTCTTTTCATCGTTAGTGAATTACCTGTTGTTGTTAAAAATAGCAAGCACTTAAAAAGTGACTTGATCAACTACTTAATGTCATTAAATATTGTCCACTTAATTTTTTCCACGGGATCAGTTGTGATACTTTGTCGAGCCCAAAAGGCTGGTATACAATCAGAAATAAATTCCCTTGTCCTATAAACACCCCCCTCCCTCTAATAAAATTAAATAACCGGTATCAAAAATGTGCTATTCTACTCATCCACCTTCCAAAATCATGCTTGACTATGTTATTATAAAAGGCACCTCTAAGTTCAAGGAGAAATTAAATACAAAAATCAAGACTACTGCAAAAAAAAGCAATTATTACAGCGTAAATAAATTATGCACTTGATCATGTCAGTTTGTTAAAAAATAAACTGCTTCCTATAATGTATGGCTACTTCCACAAGCACACACATTTACCTCAGCGCCAACTTCCTTGTTGATAAACAATTTTTAAAAACAACAATATACTTGGTACACACAAATCTTTGGCCTCAAATGATGACACATTTCTTTGGTTTTCTTCCTCTTCCCCTTCTTTTTTCTCTCTCACTTGGAGGTTGATTGCGAATTATTCGCACCACCTGTAATCAAAATAACACTTACGTAAATGACAATGCATCTATTGTTAGATTTCAAAATCACTTGCACATCATGAGACGTTGATTGTTGATGCTTGACTTAGAATAGGAAATTACATCAAAGCTCAAAGGTATAATAAGAGATAAAATCTCTTGGCAATACAGTAAAACCTCGATATAACGCTCTTCAAGGGACCGCCCAGAAGTAGCGTCAAAAGCAGGATAGCACTATATGCAGAAAATTTACCTTTTGGAAATTATCGAGGGACCGGAAAAAGGAGGCGTTAAAAGAGGGAAAGCCTTATATGCAGGAGTGTTATATCAAGGTTGTGAGTCAGGTAATATTGTCAACATATTTCTCCTGCCTCCAGTACCACGGACTTAATAGTTTCTTAACTAATATTGAATAACATTAGGTATAAACATATGGCTGTGCATACTTCGTGGAAAGCAGCATCCACATTGAGTGGAGGGTCTTTGGCACTGGTCTCGATGTATGGAGTCCCCAGTCTTGTTGCCAGCTCCCTCCCTTGGTCCTCACTCACTTTCCTCAGGTGGACAAGGTCAACCTTGTTGGCCACCAAGAGCATTGGATAGGAATCCCTGCAACATGCAAGATGCCAAGTTAGAGCTGGCCAGAGATCAAAGGCAGAGCACTGTTGTTTACCTGTCTTTAACCCTCAGGATCTGGGTGTAGAAGTTGGTAATGTTCTCATAGCTCTGCTTGTCAGTGACTGAGTAGACAAGCAGGAATCCATCCCCTTTCCGCATGTACTGTTCACGCATAGCGCTGAATTCCTCCTGGCCCGCTGTATCAAGGACTGCAACATGGGAAATTTTTAAGCAATTTACACAAGGTGAAACTTGAATATCTATAGTGAAACGTTGATTCATCACTTTTGTTGGGATACCTTAGAAAACCTATGGATATGGGTAAACAATAAATGCAGGAGACCGAAGGAGTTTGGGGGAGTGGATAAGGTGTTCGACTGCTAATCGGGAGGTTCTGGGTTCGAGTCCCGGGGCCGGCAATCCTAACTGTGGTTTTCTGTGGTTTCCCACGGTCCCCCTAGGAGAATTCCGGGATTGCTTCCTAAATAATTAGGCCACAGCGGCTTCCTTCCATCCCTATCCTATCCCAAAAAGCAAAGTAAAAATGAAAGCAAAGAGTTCCAGTCAAAACAAAATTGGGATGAACTCCCACNCCCCCCCCCCCCCCCCCCCCCTAAAGAGCCGCCGGCTGATAACGGGGTATGAATTCTTATTTATTAAAGATGCAGGAGCCCATATTAAATAGGATATGTTCCTGAACCCTAGGAATTGAATAATGGATCCAGGAAAACATCTGGAAACAAAAGATCAAGGTTTCACTGCAGTATAATCTCTCTGTTCCAGAAGCAATTAACATAACAGATGTGTTTCCATTATCTTGGACAGTACTGAACTAGCTAGGAGCAAGTATTTTAGGTGCATTAACATATCTCCAAATAGGAATAGGGAGTCCACGTATACTAATAAGTATGGTATAGCAGACAGAAGTGTTAATCTCATTTAAAACAGGTTGGGAGTGTTTTCAGAAGAAATGTGACGATGAGGAAGGTATAGTTTTGTGTCCTCTTCAAGTGTTGTTGAAAGCATCTTTTCTTCAGTATTCTACAGGGCCCAGCCCTCCATTCTGCAACAACCCACAAGCCATGCCCTTCTCAAACTCAGAACCCAGTCCGTTCACTCATTATTTTCCTCACTTTCATGCTTTCATGCATTGCTCCCAACCCTTTTCCCCCCCACTCCCAGTTTGGCGAATTTGTGAAGCAGCTAACACGCAGTATTGATTCTGATACATGCATGGTTCTTACCGAGAGACCTAAAAATACCTTGTTTCCACAATAGACAGGTTCAACTATACCAACAAAAACATCGGGGAACTTTTAAATCTTGTTGCCTAGTCCGCATATTTTTTCAGCTAAGGAAGTTTCTGCTATATTTAGGATCTGCAATTTTGCATACATTACCGGCCAATCATTATTACAAGCAGTCATTCCATCGCATCTCCTGTAAGTGCCACTAGCTGCCACACATTCCCTGTGTGTTGCAAGTGAGCGTGTGCCTCAAGTCGAAGCACTCATATTTTACAGAAATGCAGCCAGCATTGGTACACTTAATGCAGCATAATTGGGAGCTACTAAATCTAGGACACACAAAAAGCCCCTTTACATGAGGCCTCTGCTAGCATAAGTGTTGTCTGTCAACAGCATTGACCTTGCTTACGTTTGACTAGAAGCGGCCTTGTGTAAACAAGGCCTAATAGCTTTGTAAAACCCAAGTGGTTTTTAACTATTTCAAAACTTCTCACCATCCAGGATGCACCACTGGCCATCAATTTCTGTGTGCTGGATGTAGCTGTCCTCAATGGTGGGATCATAGTCGGTGACAAATAGCTTCTGGAAGAACTGGATGGTCAGCGCACTTTTCCCCACACCTCCGTCTCCCACCACCACCAGCTTGTAGGTGATCAGATTCTCATTATTTGGTGGCTTAGACATCGTCACCATCATACGCAAACACCTCCGCACCCCTCCTTTCTGGGTCTACTTGGCCCAAACAGTAGCTAATCACTCGGGACTGGGCGGAATCATATCTCTGGTTGTCGTTCACCTGGACGGATTGGGCAATGCTTTTTCAAAGTCAAGCTCTTGACATACGCAGCCTGTAAAGCAAAGGTCAACAATCTAATATCAATTGATTGTAATTAACTCTGATACTGCGATACCATTACTAGGCTCATGCGTGTGACCTTTTTAATGCACAGTTGGCATGCCACATCTTGGCAACGCATAATTAACCGGTTTAATCATAAGGATGCAACTTACTTGAGTCCTACTTCGGTAGCATTTTTGGAATGCCCAAGGTCCTAGTGCTGGATTAAACGAGGGACAATGAGTTTGTGGGGATGTAGGATTGTAGGTTGAAGCCAGGAAGCACCCCAGTCCGTAGGGCTGAGCCTAGATGGCATTGGCTGGCTGCACCTGTGCCTCCATCTCCACCCAGCAATGTGAGTGCTCCTCTTTTAATCAATAGCGGTATGAATGCCCTGACAGCACATGCCAAGTTTTAAAACGCCAGCATCTACCACTAGCACTCAGGACGGGTTAACAGCAAGCAAAAATTACTCGGGACTAATATACATCTAATATTTATTACAAAAGAATACTAGACCACTAAATAGAAGATTACAACAGTCAGTCACCTTCACTTATTTAATTTCATTCCAGTTCTCAAAAAAAAAAAAAAAGAGGTAAATACCAGACACTGACTCGTTTATGGCCCATAAATCTGACCTCCATTCACATTATCATGTTTATTATCACCGTCAATTATATTCATTGCATTAGACTGTCTACAAAACAGGATTTATCAACACCAGGAAATAAACACCAACTTAAGGCAACCACCTGTTGTATCTGAATACAACTCGCGTTAAATTTTTTTTCGTCTGCACCCAATCTACGTCATTTCTACTTAAAGGGACTCAAATATACTCAGGAATAACGAGTTACTATTAATAAGTTTGCTTAAAACTGATTGCAAATTAAATACCTAAGGTACGCAAAAAAAAACTTGCAGTATGAATAAGCAATTACATTGTATTTGGCTGGGGAATGCAAACACTGACATTTTATGAAATTTTTTTTGTGTATTTACTCTTTTCAATATTGAAATTCCCAGACAGCGTTACTTGCATTTTCGCTGCAGATTATTGGCAAGGATAAAACACCCGATACGGTTACACTTTCCTTAAACGTGAAGCAGAACCCGAGGGGTTTGGGGGGGGGAGTCAAACATTGACAGTAGGAAAAAAAAATGCACAACAGGCCCAGAAAACAATGGGCCCGAAAAAAAGGGGCCAGAAAAAACCGGAGCCTGAAAAAGACAGGTACATGCAAATATAATTCTGACTTCTGACAAAGGCCCTAAATTAAAAAGGTTGACAAGAACATTGATTATTATGCCAAAGACCAGGTTTCCTCATTGGGAAGGTAAAAAACAGCCACTCACTCGCTTTTTTTTTCTCTCTCTCTCACTCCCTGGGAGAGAGTGCACAGTATGTACACCTGAATACAATTTTAAAAAAAGTGAGGAGCATCTCCAAACCATGTTCAAGGAAAAATTATAATTTAATTGTGATGCAGGGGGGTTAGAAGTCTAGTTAAATCCTAAGATGAAACGCAACTCCAAGTCACATTGAAAATACACGTCCCCGGTTCAACAGGGGAAGAAAAGGCAAACGAGAAAAGTAAATTTGCGCTGTAATATCACGCATACATGACGAATAAAAGTAAACTAACTGAAACTGCATGAACGGACCAAGGAAAGCAAGAAAATATATCTAAATGAACAGAAGAAACCCTTTGGCATCATTAAAGTGGGCTCCCACTGCACGAAAGCCAGGGCACGATGAAATTATTATGTTGTTTTTAACCCCTTATCTTTCTCCTTCTCCCTCCAAGCTGTGTGTTTTTTTTTAACCCCAAACAGATCCTCTACAAGATCTTGCAACGACCCTTCTTCTTCTTCTTAACCTGAAAAGAGAGAAACACATTCAAAATCAATCAAATGTACAAGCAGATCCTGCAGGCACAAAACATTACAATAATTCTAATACCATCCCAGGCACTCTTTTCCACCACTTAAAACTACAAACTCAACCTCTCCATCTTACAATAAATGTCAATCAGATTCCTTGGTATCAAGTAGCAGCCAAGGTCATTTTGGTTGAATGGTGTAGAGGGGGAAAAGAAAAACTCTGCCTTCTTTGCCTGCAAATGGCGGGATCATCAATGTGAACATTCATTATTCAAGTAAAAAGCATCAAACCTGTCTAATTTAAACAGTCGTGCCTTGAAATTGGCCACCATTTGCAGCTGTACTGATGAGATTCCAAGCCCCATTGCATTTAAAAATGTTGACTGAGAGAAGAATTTGTAATGTCAGAAATAATTTAACTACATAACAGCTAGTAGCTTCCATCGCTTCCATGCAGATTGAACCAGTTGCAACTCAACCAACTTCCGAGACCCCAAGTTTCATCACTATGAACAACCCTTAATACAGCAGTATTTACTTTTGATGACACAGGAAACATATCCTTCCCCTGACCTGATACACACATCTCAAAGTCCACCCTCCAGATGGTGTTGCTTCCAACCACACCCTTCATGTCTAGAGGTGGACCCACCCATTTCAAAAAAAGAATACACGGAAAATCCTCTGGCACAGTAAAGGCACTTAAATAATAAACATCTTGGATGAAATAAACACCGGAAGGGGACAACAAGGTCTTCTGAGCAGCATATTTTTGCCAAGACAGTAACAAATTTCAGCCAGTTCTCGCTCGCTGGGGCTATTATATTCCCTGCTGACAAGCACAGTATATCTTGAGAAACATGCTATGAGAAGTAACATCAACAGAGGTGCTACAAGCTCCAAAAAGGCACAGAATGTTTCTGGCTCTTTGCCACATGAGCAGGAAGTGCTTCTCTGCCAGCATTGAGTTTGACTCTCTGTCAGCAACTTGTTCATGTGATTACAGTGCGAGAATTTCCATTAAAATTCCACATGGCCACTATTTTGTCTTAATGTAATGAAGATAATAAATCATCCTATGAAACTGTGCCTACTTTGTTAAGCATAAAATCCACTTCCAAATTTCAAGAGTAAGTTATATCACTAAAATTTCTGAAAACCTCCATCACATGCAATAGATAAATTTTTAATTCCTCGACTTAAATCTTTTGCTGACCTCCAGTCCTTCAGATTTCAATAGTCAACTGCACCTGACATTAACGATGACATCATTTCCAATGCTTACGAAACAGTTTATCAACAGTAAGGATAACTACTGATATATGCTTACACGCGATATCTGATTACTCCCCTGGCAGTATCAGATTCAGAATTTCACATGAGAACTCCTAGTGGTGATAACATACATTAGCACAACTGTTAATAATGTTAAACAAATCTCTTCCCTTAAACGTCAAGTAATTTACAATAAATCGTTCATATCTATGCAACTGTCTCACCAGAAAATCATGCTCTCTGTGTTCTTCACCATAAGCCCTTATTACAATTGAGCAAAGCCTACAAGAGCCCTTAAAACTTAAACTGACCTGAAGTGCAGCTCTAGTGGCAGTCTCAAAGACTTCACGGACACCCTCCTTGCTCTTTGCAGAGCACTCCAAGTAAGCAAATGCATTGATCTTTTCTGCCATGGCCCGCCCTTCCTCTGGCTTCACTGGCTCCTGCTTCATCTTTGCCAGCTCCTTCATTGTGTTGGGATCATTCCTAAGGTCCTGAAATGAAAAACACACACGAATGTTACCTCATGTCAATAAGTTTAACCCCATAATTAGGCTTTGTGGAAGCAAAGTGTACCTTCTTGTTTCCAACCAAGATAATGGGCACATTTGGACAAAAGTGTTTGACCTCTGGTGTCCACTTCTCTGGGATATTCTCTAAGGAGTCTGGTGAGTCGATGGAGAAGCACATAAGGATGACATCAGTGTCTGGGTATGACAAGGGCCTCAGTCTGTCATAATCTTCCTGTCCTGCAGTATCCCACAACGCCAGCTCAACCTATGCCAAATGAAAACAAAAGCTCGGTTAGTGGTGGTTTCCTTCCATTTAGTACAGTCTACATGATACATTTAATTGGAGTGTTAAAATGTTCTCAAGATTACCTGTAATAAGTACATCAGTGAATAGTACATGAGCACGTAACATTACTGCATTCACATTTAATTCACTTTTCACTGGACAAGACCTTTACAATATTACACAAAACAACTTCTTCTGAATACAGTGAAACCTCGATCTATCATTCCTGGATGTATCATTTTCTTGGACCCATAATTCAAGTGCTATGGTCCCAAAACAAATCACAATTAATATAGGATCCCGCATTTAGTGTTCTCCCTTACCAGTCATTTTTCCAGGGGTCCCGACAAGAACTATCAATTGAGGTTTCACTGTATTAACATTTGTAGGTAACAAGTCGCTAGGCATGCTTTTGACATACTCTTCCATTAAAGTGTTAAAGTACATGGGACACAAACTGAATAAAATTGCTTCTGCCTGACTACACCTTCAATCATATGCAATTCGGAACATCCAAATCTACACTGTATTGTGGGTAACACATCCTATGTTCCTTTGCACTCATTAATATGGACATGGCTAGTAGAAATGTCACTCCAGTTCAGCCCCGACACTCGTACCTCAGCTCTCCATAAATCCCCGTTCAGGAGGTTGAGAGGGTGGTAATGCGTTTTGTGGCCACAGCAGCACTGAACTGCTGTGGAAATTGCCTAGGGGCTCCTTTGCACTAATAGAAGACACTGTAGATTTCTACAGTGTCTTCTATTAAATGCATCTTTGCCCCTAGGTTCGCGGCAATCGCTGCAGCAGTTCAGCGACGCAACGGCCACAAAACGCATTACCACCCTGTCAACCCCCCTGAACATAATAAGAGGGGGAGTGACCAGACCTGAGTATTATAAAACGATGGTCCAGTTCGTCTACATTTGTTCACATAAGCAAGCCCCAGCAACCAACACAATTTTGTTGGGAGCAGCGCTACACGAGGCTCTTCTCTCCCCTCCCCTTACTCTTGCTCCAGAAGGGGCATGTCCTCTGTGCTCCCTCCCCACTGGCATGTCAGTCTACAAATTCACGCTTAGCATTGTAAAAGTTTGCAATCTTTGTATGTAGAGCCGTCACGGAGCATGGGAGCTATAGGGAATGGTGACGGGCTGATTAAAATTTAGCTCTGCTATTACTGGAATGTCAGCTCCGTAACATTTCCCACCTGAATGAAGCTGATCTATTGTTTCCACGTCCGGTACAATGCTATTTTTTGGGGTATCTCGCTCAAGATTGTGGTAGGCATGTGGGTGGAAAATACTGCTACAATCACAAGCAAGGATGCACGTTTCTTGGCAATAATAAATTAATGCATAATATTTCTATATTTATATTCCATATCGTACGATCCCTTTCATGATACTTTCCACCTCCACTTCTCCAATCTTGGGCTCGAAGTCCCTTCATCCAGGTTCATTCAGGTTAATCTTATTAAGATTTAGAAATCATAGAATATCTTTGAAACATGTTTCGTAAGAATATCGGACCCTTTGATAC
The DNA here is from genome assembly GCA_000934665.2 of Catajapyx aquilonaris. Classification (NCBI taxonomy): domain Eukaryota; kingdom Metazoa; phylum Arthropoda; class Diplura; order Dicellurata; family Japygidae; genus Catajapyx; species Catajapyx aquilonaris. The sequence goes on from JYFJ02000049.1 coordinate 49,774, forward strand.
ACTTTTTGGAAAACTTATGCACAGTTATTGACTGTGGGCAGTTGGTTTGCTGCGTCCACTGTCGCTAGTAATGTCATCGCCTACTGTCAGGTCCTTCTCACGAGCTCTGAAGCAGTGTACTTGTCTAGTACTTGATGGCATGACCTCGGTACATGCCAACGCACAATCGCACGACTTTCTCAAGCTCGGTTGGACCAGACCGTCCGCTCCACTCCGGTCCACACGCACCTGTTTGCTATCCACCTCGATGTCAGCCACATAATTCTCGAACACGGTGGGTACGTACACCTCCGGGAACTGATCCTTGCTGAAGACAATGAGCAGACAGGTCTTCCCGCACGCCCCGTCCCCAACGATGACCAGCTTCTTACGGATCGCCGCCATGAAATCTGTGGAAAAAAAAGGAACAAAACCGCAACTTAAGCCGCTGCCAGCCTAGGCCTAGCAGAACATTACGTCCACTCTCTTTCCCCCCTCCATCCCTGTTCCTCCTCTTCCCTTACTCCAACTCCGGATCCTTACCCGTCGCGGCAGGCACCCTGTTGTCCTAGAATCCGGATCGAGAGGTAACCGTGGGCCGGTCCCTGCCCCGTCGGGTCACTTATTCGATTGACTACTGCGAATAAGACCACACCTCAATCGGGGGGTGTAGTGAGAGAGGAGAGGGGAGGCCAAAAAGGAAGAGGGGAGAGAGGGGAGGGAGGGGAGAGGGGTGTGACGTCACCGCCCGATCCACAGAAACAAGTGACGGTCAGGATGCGGCCGAAAACGTTCGATTCCAAGAATTTTTCTATTTTGCTTTTCAAGTGCTCACCAAAGGGTTGTTACAGGAATATCATTTCCTGTTTAATAGTTAGGAGTATGCAAGGTAAGGAGAGAGAGAATGAGAGAAAAAAAGGTTATGCAAGGATATTTTGGAATGGGTTGCCCGATGGGGTGATGCCAGGAATGTGTGGAATGCCATTGTCCCAGGGGCAGAATGGGCGGGTTTGTAGATACGTGGGGACCATCACGGACGTGGTGGGGACTGTTATCAAAAATTTTGGCATTGGGAGGCAGGGAAGTACACTTGCTACAAAGGCAGAAGTTGAAAGGAATCAGTATTGTCGTCATAATAATAATAATAATAATAATAATAATAATAATAATAATAATAATAATAATAATAATAGCCCTAATTTCATTGTCTGTAGTAAAGCCTATTAAGCCTAATATGAATAATTTAAAAGCAGTTGTGTATACATGTAATCATATTGTAATGCGCAATTGCTATAGAAATGGAACGGATGCATTATTTTTAATGCCGTGTGATGCTTTTTAGCAACAAAAAAAATCATCATAAGAGCATTAAAAATTGATGCTCCATGAGAGACTCACCAGTGATGCTTTTTTAATATATAAAAAATTATTTGCGGTTTAGAGTGTAATTGCTAAGAAATGGAGCGGATGCAAAGTCCTGTACGTACTGGTGTTGGTGGTTAGTTTCTCAAACTCGGAGGAAGGGTAAATATAGTGCGATGGCGTGATCATATAAGGAGGCGGAGGTTCATGAAGAAATTGCCGATGTGGGGGCATCTGGACTGGATTTATTTGCGTGCACTATAGTTACTCTATGCACAGTATGGAATGAGTCCAAGGCATTTAGCGCATGACGACGGGTCTGGACTTGTTTATTTTTGTAATAAATATGCCGGGCGGACGGGCGGCACGTGCGACCGCTTTTTCAAAAATCCGTTGTTCTAATATTTGCAGCGTACATGTTGATAATACAAGGGGGAAAAATGTTATTTGCGTCACGTACACTTTTTTCCGGTTCTTATCAGGAAATTCTGTTTATGTAGGCTGCAGCATATGAATTCTTAATGGTCTCCTGCGAGTTATATCTGTACGTATAATTTATGCAGTGTGTGGCCCTAGAGTTCACCGACACATGCCTTGCAAATTGCAATTATTGACTATTCCACAAGCTGCAGGCTGGGAGAAAATGCCATATGTCAAAAATGGGGTATGTTCAGGTCATTTGCTGCACATTACGAGTTTTCACTATTCAATGAATCAGTTATGCAAGCGCAACTGGTTATGTACAGAGAGAGAAAAAAACGGTGTCATTTTTCAATGTCAAATTCAAACGTGAATTAACTCATTACCCTCCATATACAGGAAACAGGCTTGATGACGCCCAAAAAAATTGTGCGCACATGCATATTGATGTAGTCATCTTACCTGGATACCTCTGGGAGTTCCTAGCCTTCCTTCGCCTTGCGGGCATCTCAGGCCACGTTATAGCGATGCTTCACGCTTCTCTAGCTCCAAACGTTCCAAGGGAATGAAGGGTAGTCGAGTAGTAGAAGGCGGGGGCGGGAAGGGGCTCAAAGTGACGAAGGAAAAATAACCGGCCAATGAGTCACTCCGAAAATGACTTCACTTTTTTTGTGGTAGTGTGTGCTTCACGGATAAACATCCGCATAACATAAACACAGTCTTGCTATTTCGGCGTTTCCCACATTATCGCGCGTGTCGAGTGTTGCACACCGCCTACCAGGTACAAGGGTCTGATAAAATGTGGGACTCCTCTTTTGGCATTGGGACAAAAGGAAAAAAGGGGGGAGGACGACTGCAATTTTTAGCCTTGCGCAGATATGGGGAGGTTTAATTGCGCCCGTGATGATCGTACTGTGTGTAGATAATGTATGATGGGGGTCATGTGTGGTGGAGATGGGCAGTTTCCCCCTGAGTCATGCATTCCGAACAATGTTCTGCTTTCTTGATTTCGGGTTTTGCGCATGTGGGGAACGTTGCCCCCTTGCTGCGTTTGGCATTTCGGAGGATTTTCGGGGGTGAGGGTTTGTACTGCGAGGGTGGGGGGAGTATACTATACCCGTGAGGCGACAGGGGTGATTGAGGGATGTGCAGTCCGATAATGAACATATCTACATAATGACCACTTGAAATGCAGGACAGAATTGCAGTTTGGTCGAGATTGTACATTACTACGCATGAAGTTATATTTATAGTTTTTGAGAGAAAAATATTGTAGCCATCTACAGTTACATAAATGATTGGAAAAAAATTAAACGCACTATAGTAAGTAGCCTACAAGGAACATGCAATCTTGAAACTTCATATCTCGAAATCAGTCAAATGTGACTGATTAGGCTGCTTTTCCATATGTTTTTCCCTTTCATGTATTCACGGCGGTATTTGACAGGCACAGAACCATTCAATAACATGGCAAAATATCAGTTTTTATACAATAATCAACAGTTGCAATGTTATGGAAAGTCAAAAGTATCGACTAATAACATTTACTAGTGGGTTTGATTGTATTGGCATTTTCAGGCGACTCACTATGTGTACTGTATCATTGCATTGATATCCTGAAGATATCATTAGAATCTTGTTCAAATAGTACTGGTATTCCCTAGGCATATCTCAAACATTTAGAACTTAAATGTTAATGAATATGATGAGCTTTAGTATTATTAGTACCTTGTTAGTACTAGTTTTGCTGTTTACACACTAATAGAGTCAAACACGAATATTTTGACAGGGTCATCACTCATATTACAAAAAAAAATCTCTCTCATTCTTATATAATGGCACAGTATGCAGTAGGCAGTAATTTAAGAGTGCTCGGTGTACCTGACGTATTTCCACAGTAGGAAATGTCACTACCTCCCCACTTGCCCATACAAGGTCAAAAATAATTCACATTTAAATCACCAACTAAATGCATGAGAAACATACCTTTCTTACAATTCCAGCCTCCTGTGTCGGATGACACGCAGAACATGGTGAATTTTGTGAACAGAAATGATGAACAACTGAACATTCAAAGAATTAATAGCTAAATCAGTGAGTAATTATGCATAGTATTTAGCACACTTGTGTATTTATGTTTTTATTGGCATACCATTTCAGCAGGGGTTGCGGGGAAATGGCGAAGTATACACTTGAAGTGCAAAGACCCTTTGAAGTGTATAGCCTCACATTTAGCCTTTTCTCTGCTTATCATTTCTGACAGGACTCATGGTACCTGCTCTTTAGTTGGCTTACCTGTAATAGTTGTCATATCACTGCAAAGTTTACATCTTGACAACTTCAGCTTTTGGCCACCAACTTTTCACTTACAAGCACAGTATATGTGATGGAAAATTTACAACGTTTAAACAATGGTCCTTGCAGTCAGTGAAAGGGAAATAAGAGGACAGGGAGTAAACCGTACAATATTGCATATATTTATTTGCAACGTTATTAAACAACTTGCCGAGGCACTACAGCTACTTCCTGGGCACGGATCTGTGACACAGGTGGAATTCCGTGACAACCAAATTCTCACTCATCAAACTTTTTTTTTTAATCATCATTTTTCTGAAGTCTCAATATACGTACGTTGCAGCCATGCTTATCTCTGGCAGTATGCCCTTGGAATTTAATATATTTACAAAGTTGCACTCTACAAAATTAACGTCTTTCGCACTGAAATGCTTATATATGTACACAAAAATGAATCTCGAACATGGCAGACACGGAGTACGCAGTAGCAACACACAGTTTAGCAGCAAGTCTCATTTTTGTTACAGCATAGAATTCAAACCAGACTTGTCTATTTTCATTTTTGGAATACTGAATTAGAGTACCTTTTTTTTCTGTCAGCTGGTGCTGCCCTCTGAAGAAACTCCAGGCTTTCATGATTCATAAGGAACTTGGTGGACAATAAAAAAGACACCTTTTTATATAGTCCTTGCATGTATATACATGACTGGTGTCCTTTCACTTTGCTCATATCTACACACCAACACTCACCTTATGCAGTTTTAGTAAATGCAGCGATAAAGACACTCTTGACAAAGCTTATACAGGTAGGGGGAAGTTGAAAGGTTGTGTCCCAGAGATGGCAGTCTTCCCTTTGATTGTCATAGTGAAAATTTCATGCCTGTCTCTGGCACTTCATGGGAGGATGGGGGATGAGTTTGGGTATCTATATATCACACAGTTGTGACCGAGAGCAGCCCCATGACTTTGCTCCCAGGTGCGATTTTGTTGCCGTGAGCCAGCATCTCTTGGACAGTGGTGAAGTCGAATGCTTCCCTGCTCCCCTTTTTGCGGGCCATCTTCCGCTGGCTCAGCTCCACTATGTTCACATGCTTTCTCCTGGATCGATCCTCACTTCTAGAAGTGGTTCCCATCCCTCCACTTCCTACGCCGCCACCACCACTTCCTGGGGTCACTCCACCAACTCCACATATATCTACTTCAGCTTCTTTTACGCTCTGGGCCTTGGACCTGAGAAGTGCCTCCTGACGCTTCCTCCGTTCCCGGGCTAATTCCACATGACGCTTTCGCTCCTCTTTGCTCCAGTACCGACCAGTCTGAAAATATTACATGTCAATACTTATTCCCATGCTTCACGTACAACATTCAGGAAAAGACTTTTCACTTTAATTTACAAGTAGGCTGTAGAGTTTGTGTCAGTGATAAATATAAAACATGACGATACATCCGACACAGGCTGAAAACTTAGCATTGAATGGCACAAATAGGCTGCAATTATAGAGACAATATTTTCTGAATCGCATACCTTGAGCTCTGAGACAGCATCATCATCAGTGGTCAGTCCAGACCTTTCCTCTTGAATCTTCTGGGCACGATCTCTCAAGATCTTGTTCCTGACTGGCCTCCTGGCAATATACCTAGATCCATCAGGCCTCCTCTTCACCTTCCATTCCATTGTGGTTGCCTCCTCCTCCACACCTGGCAGCTCTCCGGAATTTAACCTGGTGGGACCATGCGGACTGCTCACAAACTGGTATCGGCTCAGGTTGGGAGCAAAATAACCAGCAGTCCTTGCGAAGGGAGGCACGTACAGGGGCCCGGATTTTCTTTCAGGATTGATGGTGACTCCAGAGGGGCTGGAACCTCTTTTACTCCCCGACTGCTGCCGAAGCAAAGCTTGCTTGAAGAGTTGTTGCTGCAGCCAAATTGTTTGCTGAAGATTATCTGCATTGGTATACATGGTGTCAGCTGGAAGTGTGCCTGAATGTCCAGATTTACTGTCTGGTGCTGGTTTTGCAGTCCGAGGGCTTCCTTGATGTGGGGATGAAGATGCTGCACAGGAAGCTGCAGTGCAGCCAGGTGACAAGGGAGGAAGTCGCATGCATCGCCTACAACTTTCACAGGATATGACACTGTATGTGTCACTATCCAGGTTGACTTGCATTGATCTGTCTTCCATCTCAGGTGGGGAACACAAGACCAGAGTGGATGCAGCATCTGGGATTGCACCTTGAGGACTGTCCTTTTGATCTGGGGCTGCACCAAGCTCCATTGTTAGTGGAGTGCTGCGACATGACTCCCCAGTGTTGTAAGCACTGGAACTCCGGTCCTCTCCAGAGCTTGATCCAGCCTTGACCCGGCCTTTCTCTTCCTGCCCCTTTCTTGAGTCACTCCCTGTGCTGCTGTGACTGTTGTGCGTTGAGTTGGTCCGTACCTGAATAAAAGAAATGTTGTGTCATTCAAATTTAAGTAGTGCTCTAAGCATTAGTCAAACCTGTACATAGCAGAAATGTTCTGTTTTGCTAAACTTCTCCTTATCGAACAAGTTTCCTCTAAACACAATGGGAATGCATAAAAATTCTCTATTTGGGCAAAACAAAACTCTGCAACACACTGCTTTCCCCTGAATCAATGATCTACTATGTATAAAGATGTTTCATTGCAGTAACAGCCTTCTACATGTATTAGTGAATGTTATCACGTTACATTACTGGGTAAACCACAATCTGTAGTCAAAGCAACATGATAATACCTGAAGCATACTGTAAAAAGGGTCATTGTGTCAGAAAGGTGCATTTCATACCATGGAGAATAGTTACGCTTCTTTTGCATATCAATTCACAGTGAAGCCCAAATTTTCAATTTATACTCATGAGGAGCTTCTCAAGTTACTTTAACAATGGCAAAAGATCCTGTAGCATAAGCAAATTGGTGATTGGTAGTAAAACTACAATAAATTGTTAAAGTGCATAGCCATCACAAGCTCAAGAAATTATGCTCCACGGAGCGAATAATAGTATGGTATAAATAAAAATAACATTAGTGCTAAAAGGCAGCCTTAAAATAGCTGAAACAACCGGCAAAATGGGCATAATACAGCATAATATTTGATTCTCACCCATTCCTCTTCTTTTCCTCCTGATTCCCCATCTTTGAGCCAGCTCTCCCCTGTCCTGACCCATTGCTCTACGTCTTCCCGCTTCGTGTCGCGCTTGTTTTTGGATGCTCCTGGTTCATATGGAACTGAATAGATGGGCTCATCAGATTCGGTGTTCTCTGGTATGGTCTCATAAATGTGCTCCACTTCCACCTCTCCCCAGGCCCGTCTGTCTCCATCACCAAGGTCCACCCTCTCCAATCTCCGTCCAACTTGATGCACCTCGCCATGACTATCAGCGCGCCTCATCAGCGGATCCCTACGCCTCGACCTCCTAGAAGCTGCCTCTTCCTTCTTCCCGCTTCCATCAAGGGTCCTCCACATGGGTTCCTTTTCATGTAATGGGGAATGGGACATGCTTCGTGGGATGTTAGGTCTTGCATTGGATGGTAAGGTGGTGACACAGGTGACAGGAGGTGGGGGTTGCTGGGTAGGTTCAACTGAGGGTGGCAGCGGCTGCGGTGGTGGGACACCCTCTTGGTCTCCAGCTTCATGCTCACTGGATTCCTCATTTCGAACACTGTCCTGCCCCACACCACTGTCCTGGTGCGATGGATTGGATGCCACATCCACGCAGGTGCCTTCATCCAGTTCGGGAATCTGATAAAAACATAGGATACCGGTATATTAGTATTTTACAATACAAGTCTTGCACAAGTCATTAGCCATCCACACACAAAACTGCCACCTCTTTTATTTAAATAAAACATGCTCCATTTATTTTTAACTTCAAGTTCAGAGTGCAGCAAGAAAAATACCAAAATATTTTTTAAGGGTGCAAACAAATTACTACCTTCCATAAATCTCATTTAATAGAAATTAAAACCAAGTGATATACTGTAGTTGCATCAAAAGACCTACTGCTGACCACATTCCATGAAGAAAAATGAACAATATAATTGTTATTTACTTTACAATTGACATTTTGTACATGACAGTACTTACAAGGCACAGCACATTTGATAATTGTGTATCCCTCATTTGATACATTCACATATTAATTATATTCCAAAATTAGTCGTGCAATATTTATGTTTTATTATGTTTATTGATATTGATTTATTAATACCATTATTTCATCCTGAGGAGTTACTCGTACCGGTACAATTATAATTTTAAAAACATATTAATCAGTTTGGAATAAAAACAACTGCTGCAGTAAATAAAGAAATGGCAATGAGTGGCAACCAACCAGAAAAAAACTTGAAAGGATCTGAGTTGTGCAAAATCTCTGCAAGAAATATGGCCAAGTCCTGCCACATACTGTTGTTTACAATGGTACAGCATTTCAGCCGCAGTTCACCTTACAACATCTTAGCCTTCGCACTTACTTGAAGGAATGTGGAGGCATCCGGTTCACAGGCACACTCCAAGTCCTCCAGCAGTTCTGCCTCCTCCTGCAAGGGAATGAATCCCTGCACACATAAATGTCATTCCCACATGACAAAAAATTAACTCTCGGGTACCTGTAGTCACCACTCAACTCACCTCGTACTGCACCTGGAACTGGGGTCTAGTCACCAGCAAAGTAACTGCTTCTGTGCTCTCAGCAAACAGTGCTTCTGCCTGCTTCTGACTCGTTATGTCCACTCCATTCACCTGTACAAAGGCGAGCAAATATTGAATAAGGTAAACTGGCATTGCATGGCTGTAGTACGGTAGCCAAAAAAATTGCAATAAAATACCTGAACAATTTGGTCTCCCTCTCTAAGCCGACCATCTTTACCAGCTACACTCACAGGACATATGGCACTTATGTACACTTCTGTGTCTGTCTCTTCCGCACCTGAACTGTAACACAAGGTCAGGCCCAACTTCTCCTCAGTGAAGCCGCGTTGTAGCGTTACTTCCTGTTAATAAAAGACACCGCTTAGATTGCACTATAAAGCAATAATTGTAATAACAATACACCATCACAGCAAACAAAAGAAAATGTCCTAACATACAATGGTGTCAGTTGCACCTAAATTATTCCTCTGGCTTTGCACCAGAGACGTTTTAACATTCGTAAATCTTTGCTATATATTTTCTTAGCACTAATGGGGGCAGTTCCACAGCCTTGGTCACACTATTTCTAGTCAGGCATTTATTGACTTTGCAGCCGAACAAAATGGTCCTGATCCATTTGATCTCGGCAGTAAATCCCCATCGAATGGTATGGGAAAGCTACGCTGTTTCCTGCACATATTTTGGACTAAACCCCAAAGGAGTGTCGGTGGATTTGGCACGTCTCGTCCTTCTCCGTCTGTTTTCCAACCCCCCACCCCCACCCCAACCCTCTTCATTCTTTTCTCTCTTTTTTTTGTCGTCTTGCTTTTCTTTTTTGTCCCCCCCTGTGACTGCGACACAAACCTTTCTCCCTCTGCCACATTTCAGTCGGCTGCAAATTACGGAAATGCGAACAAGAGTAAAGTCTCAAGTCCTCGGGTATTTTTACGGCCCCATTTCGTGGGGTGTAGGATCAAATCCGCGCTCGTATGGTTGTCATCGGCGCCGAAATATTTGGCGGAACCCAGGCAGCTGCAGATGGGGGGCCCCGTACCTCGTAGTCGAGTTCGGCGGACAAGAAGTCCTCGAAGCTGTCGTCGTGGACACCGTCGCTCTGGAAGACCACTGGGACTGGACCGATGTGCTCTCCGTTGGGGGCCAGAAGAAGTGGGTCCGCCTCTCCTCCGCTCCAGAGGCTGAGGGTGGTCCATTCTGTCTGGACAGCAATGGACACCACCGAGGCTTCAGGGTTGTTGCAAGACCGGGTACCGCTGTCACCTCCACTGTCACTGCTGCTCACGCCCACACTGAAACATATACGTTGTGTCAGAATTATTGTGTCATACCTTGTCCGGTGATGGACTAACCTGTTAGCACTGGCGTGGGTGCTGGTGCTGGCGCTGTTGGACAGCACGGTGTCCGTGGCTCCGTTGCCATCCTTGTTCCTCCGGAGCACCTCCACCACGATGGGTTCGTCGGCCAACTGGAAGGCCTTCACTGCCTCCTCGTGGGTGGCACGGCTCAGGTCCTGTCCATTCACCTGACAAACGACGAAAAAAAAGAGCAGGGTCACATAAAAGGCAGACTGCGACAATAAATCAGCTGAAGAGGGTCAATGTGCCCTTTCCTGGAGATGCACACTACCTCATCACCAGGAATTGCAGTTTACGGGGGTCAAATGGACGCGACTCTTGCATGGCGTCATCGCTGCCAATCCTAATTAATGCTGGGTAGGAGGGAGGAGGAGGCCATTCTATTATGGTACGGAGGCCAACCCTCCATAACTCACCCACTGGTTGGACGGGATTTTTATTCCGCTCTTCCGGAATCATTGGGGAGGCCACGTCATACCAAATGACAGGCATAAGTCATATTTAAAGAAGCAAATTACAGCTAAACATTTTTCCTCCTCGCCTTGTACAAAAGTACAGCAGGTATTTTGTAATCAAGCACGCAATCTCGTGAGTTACTACGCAGTACACATGCCTAAAGGCCCTAAGAGTATAGTGCATAGTCAGATTGTTTTTATGCTTATTCTCTACATGTGGTTTGGATGACCATGTGAACAGATTGTAACTTAGAATTCCCCGAGAACGTATAAATGTTTGGCCAGATCCCCCCCTTTGAATTATTCTGCACATCTGCGTGCCAAAGCTATTTCCATGCCATTATTGTCAGTCAGTGCCCGGCAGTAACTGTCAGCAACGTCCGGTAACGACCTCTTCCTGCGCGTGATACTCGGAGGCATGGGGGCAAACAAACGGCAACACCGCCGCCTCGAGAATATTGTCCTGGTGCCGTGAAGCAGGATCATCAAGTCACGAAGGACCAAGTAAAAACATTTGTCAGCGTCCCAGCCTCCCGTAGTGGGCCACCCATCCTGAACTTGGAGGACTTCTTATACGCTGACCAAAACCGACGTCGGGGGCTATAAACACGCACACCCTCATCCGGTGGGACAGTTTAGAAGGAAATGGTGCGGCCGACTCTCCAGGTGTCCCCCCTTGCACCCCCACACTAAAACCATCCCGTTTCTCATCTGTCAGCTGGACTCTTTTCCGCTGTTTGGGGACGTCATCTGGTGCCCAGTATAGGGTGGTACACTTCCCTATTTACACCACCAATTCCAGCTCCACTATTTAGTGGCCTGAACTTGAGCCATGTTCCACCCTGTGTATTGCGAGGGTTGGACTCTTCCGCCCTCTCAGTCAGCAGAAACCCCTCCTGACCGACAACCCTGACCTTTGCTGCTATGTGGCCCTCAACAGAGACCGAAACGAGCCTACCAGGCCAGATCAATCGGTCAGAAAGGAACATTTTCTTCCGTCATCGTCATGCCTAACCTTGCACGTTTGAACCCCGTCCTCCATGCCTTTTTTTTTTGTATACATACAAGGCAGAAATAAGCGAGACACTCCCATATATGCAACAAATATTTTGATGCCAGATAAGGCCTAATCGGATTTTGCTAGCGTTTGAGTTTGCCGACAAAGAATGTTCAAAAATTTTGTGTGTTCAGTGAAAGTCAATGTGACCAAGTACGCTAATGAATAATTATTTAACATATCGAAGTGGTCATCAATATATTAGCATTTTTGTCTGCATGAGTGCTTATGTTGCTATAGGTGCATTATTTTGAGTGCAGCCAGGATGCGACCCTGGGGATACCGTAATGGTGTAATTAGAAAGTCGTGGGACTCCGGTGTAAGTCGGTGACTTTTCTTGCCCGTTACTTATTGCCCGCGTGACATTCGCCAGAAACGTGGGCGCGAAAAAAGGAGTCCTGTTTATCCCTTTCGGGAGATAATCCCAAGGCTGATTAGTAGCAAAAGTGCGGAAGGAGACATGGTCGATGCTGGGTTCGCCTTGAGACCAACTCTGCTGGTCTTGTCGTTGATGGAACTCAGGGAAGTCGAAGCCTTTTTCGGGAAGGGAAAACCGGCCACAACAAGAAAGAAGAAAAAAAAAAGAAGCAAACTTCGAAGCACATAAAAATAAAAGTGAATGCTGCCCTTGTCGTGTTTTGCGCCGCCGCATTCATATGCAAATGAATGCTCGGGGAATGGCATCCGTCACCATCAAGAGGGTGTACGGTACGTGTGAAGGGTACGGGCACCAACCGACGACCTGTCTTATTCTTCTTCCCCCCTCTGATTGATCTCTCCACCTTGATCAGCCGATAATCCAAACGCACATTGTCCTCGACACTACCTGTGACACTATTTCCCAAAAGATGACAACGCTCTCAGGGGGAAAAAAAAGGTGATGAGGCGGAATGCGTGCCTCCCACACGTGTCTTGCCCTTGGCTGAATAATTATTGTCATCGGCTATTTGCTGGCCGGCCTTCGGTCGACTTCCCGATGCCAAATGCTGGGGCGTATGGACACCAGTTCAACGAACTGGGCGGGAATGAAAAAGGTGCGAGTATGTCTCGAGTGTTGTCCCCAGCAGTGGGACAAGATGGAGAAGAATGCCGTGACTTTACTCTTTTGCACCGGTTGCTACCTACTGGGCACTCCAGGAGGCCTTAGGGGGAATCGCCCTATACACATTCACGTGACTATCATTATATGAGCTTAGCCCGTTCAGGCTGTCATGGTAAGATGACCCAATCGGAGTACACAACGGTCCTGAGTTCGATCCCCGGCGGTTTTAGCCATCTTGTCACGTCCTATAGCTTTAGGTGCTGCTGGAGGGACGACCCAAAGTGGCCACATTGGGTGGTCCCTTCCTGTCCTATTATGCACGCCAGGATGATCACAGCCTGGCCTCTCATAATTCGATTCCACTCCTGTCCCCAAATTTGTCCGTCCGTGATTCATTGCATCCTAGGGGACGGTGAATAATTTTTTAAAAAGGAAAGTCTTTTTTTTTTATTTGAGCGAATACCAGGACGGAAGGCATGTGGTAAACGCGAGGGTCAAAGGCACACGGAACGAATGATTTAATTTTACAATGTGACATGAAGCGTTGTCATCAGAAAGCAAATGAGGTGGAACTTGTTACCGCAGTCATTTTGTATGTGAAATATTGTGCATTGGCTGCACCGTGGTGTTAAAAAGTGCCTGGAGCTACGTTTAGTACAGGCCAACACTGTAATAAGCAGCCATATTACACTGCGCATTTTTTTTGCACAACCTTATAATTTTAGTAACCATCAGTGAAAACTTGCCTATAACCCATCATTTCAAATGAGTGAGCACTAAATGGTGATTTAAAAATTACTCCCTTCCACCCAATATTCCACGTGCATATTTTACGGAAGTATTAACCACCACACCTCCCTAAGCCGGAACAAATTGGCGCCATTTGTATCAACATTACGTTCGGACGCAAGCACGATTTCACTTGGACAAAAATGATGATTGAGCCTGGCAGACTAACGAGTTACATTCTGGGCATCCGATGTCGATAACGAGATCAATTGGCCAGGATTTTCACGTATGCTATGTTACAACTACACCGCATTATATGTTTATATGTAACCTGAAACATGCTGCTGCAGACATAAAATCGCCTTGACCCCTCGCCACAGCTGTAAATCCCTACACCAGACATTTGCTCTACGCAATGCTAGCTAAATAATGGACAGTAATGGTGACATACACACTTGGCCGTTACTTTCCTTCCAGTCCCTCCCCAGCATGGTCGCTCTGAGAGACCCAAATCCCCGGGCTGGGCTCTGGATTTGCTCAAGGAGACTAGTGTGATGGTCGAAGCAGCAGCCCAACCCATGGATACGGGCTTGCAGAGACGCTATCTCTAACTCGAGGAGAAAAAAAAAATCCCCGGGATTGACCCCATGCAAGATGCCGTGAAAATATATTCCAAACTCAGATTCGCATTCATCCGTGAAGACCATTTCTCTACACACCCTTTACCGCTTTTTTTTTGACAATAATAATCCGCCATATAATGCAGATTCAATTATATGCACATATGTGGTTCGATTCCGCACGATCAATCCTCGTGTCCAAAGTTAGTTCAGAGCGGCTCGAATCCATTTCTGGTCTGGAAAAAATTGGGGGGGATTTTTTTTTTTTTTTCGGGGTGCGTGTGAATTTGAAGGATGCAAATGAAGGCATGTTGGAGTGCCAGCTTCGTGCGAGATGAATGGGAAGGGGCGGAGCCAGATCGCATCCTGGAAAAAGTATGGGGGTAGAGAGTAAGGGGGGATATTCTAGTTGGTGTACAGTACACGCTCTAGACACGAGCCGCATACACGAGAAATTCCGGTTTCAGACTGCTCTCTTTTTACCACCCCATTTTTTTCTTTAGTGAGTGAATGACGGCCTGGAGAAAATGAGAAAAAAAAATATATAATCCCTAGGGGTTGAAAAGCACGGCCGTTTCAATCAACTACGACTTTCAAAGTCAACCTGCTGAATAATCCTTCCCAAGGCCCGCCTTATTTATCTCACTTTTTATATGTTGCAGTATACAACAGCATGGTACTGCTTTTTTTAGGATTGAAGGGGACATGAACCTCGAGGGGCACTTGTGCCGTCGGAATATACGCCTATCGGACATTTCCCAAGTTTCCCCTCGAGACCCAAGTGCCCGCATGAAATAATACTTTTTCCCCAATTCTTGCCAATCCCGGATTCAGACCCCGTCGCCTGGAAACGCTTCTCCCAGCAACATCAGTTTCCTTTACTGCAACCTCGGGATTCTACGCCGGTACCCAACCTCATTTGCCGCACTTTCTCGCTCTTTTTTCTTCCTTCTCTTTCCTCCCCCGCGATCAATTCCAAATCCGAATCTCCCCAATGTACACACAGGATGGTACAAAAAAAATAGTTGTTGGACAATTCTGTATAGGTTAGCGAGTATTAAGTAGGACAGTCGATACTTGGTTATATAAATAGCTGAGGACACCTGCCAATCACCGCGCGCGTAATTAATTTTCATTATAAGCTAACGGCACTTCATGCCAGTCTTCATTCCAATAATTACTGCAGTAGAGGGGCATAATATAACCGGCTCCTTCATAAGCCCAAAGTTGAGCAAGCGGTGAAGCAGAAGAATCTAGCTCCAAACAGCATTTCCCATTTGTTATGTGGAAAATCCGTGTAAATAACCTCCTTCCCTGCTGTGTAAGTACAAAAGGCGGGCGGTTCCGCTTCTCCACTAATATGCAATTACGACCCAAAGTCGCCTGTTGGAAGGATGATGATAAATAAGCTCAGGGTCTTGGGAACAAGGAGTGGGTGGAGACCCGAATGACAACAACAACACAGGTCAGTTTCCGTGTATATATAAACTCATCCGAATCTACGTCTTCCCCTATTTGAACAAATGGCAATGATCCTCGGATTCGCAGGAATGCACCCTTAACAGTATACACCCTGTATATAGTAAGCCGGTGTGACGAACGAAAATGTCAGTGTCTGTTCATTTCCCTGAGAGCACGCAATTTGAGGTCACCTGACACTCGAGTGTGACCTTTCTAGGTCTGTGCTCAGCCAGGGGTCTCCGCCTTCCCTTGTTTCCAGCAGGGATTCAGCTTCACAGGACGAAGACAACGAGGCGAGATTGACACCCTAGATAAAGTGCAAGGCATGTTATACACTCGCCCAATCGCCCTCACTCTCTTGCCGTCCGATTCGTCTTGGACCGGGGCCTCTTTGACAGACACATTAATTGGGGCATGATTACGGAGCAACATCGTCCCCTCCGGTGCGCCATCTTGGTCCACTTCACAATCTGGAACCGGTTCAATTTGTATTTACTATGGATTGTCTGGGGGCCCACGGATGGGGCACCGCACCTTGGGCACCATCCACTCTAGTAAAACCGCCGGCCATCTTGTTAAGGAAGGTGGTGGGCTCAATTTCATCTGAATCCCCAACATGGCCCGGCGCCTCATCGACTTGGCCCATGAAGGAGAGACGCTCCTTGAGGAGCATCAAATAGAGTCACACTTGGTTGATTATTCTCGCCTTTCGTGGCAGATGATAATGTGGGCACATCCAATGTGCCTCCGAGGCCACTTGGGCTCAACCGACCGAACCAACCCCCTTTTCCATATACATTTTTTTTCTCTCTCTTCCTCCAAAAGAGCCTGCTCTTCTTGGGAGTTGCAAGCATGCAATTAGGCTCTGGCTCTCATAAGCCCGGAAGGGCTGCTTGCTCACTGTTCCAGACGCTGACGGGATTTCATGGAGAGAACCACCACCACCACCCTACAGAATATCCTCTTCTTCGGAACCACGCCTTCTCCCGTGGCCAACCTCATCTCTCGGGGCCTGTGTCAATGGAGTCTGAGGCAAAAGGGGGGACTTTTGGGGGGGCTCCCGTACTTGATTCCCCATCCCTCCAGATTATTGGATGATGTCACCACTCAATCGATGGCCGCCAATTACCCGCAACTCTCTCCCCCTGCAGGCTCTTCTTCCTTTGGGGACCCGGATTCAATCTAACGGACCATCCTATATACCACCAATTTCCACCACCCCTATACAACCGACATCTATAAGGCCGGAGCACCTGGATGCGGCTGCAGGAGTCGTATTACGTGATTGCCACTGTCCAATCAAATGATCCGGACCAAAGCTAATTTGAACTCGCTTGATGAGAGCCTCTTTCAGCCTATAGGAGCCACCACTGCTCCTTCAACCAATCAGATAGGACAACGTAGCAGTTAGTAGCAGTAACAAAAATCGCTGCTATTTTCATCTGGAGCCACGCACTCTTCGGCAACTTTGTTTCCTCCGGGTCCATAATGGCGGTACGAGTGCGCAAAAAGCCCTGTCACTTTTGACACGAACCATGAGCTGGACTAGCTCATATTTTTCCCATACGGGCTGAGTCGTCCCCCTCACATCCATCCATCCCTTTCTCCAGCAACAAGCTGCCCTGCAGCTGTTTTTGGGGGACCACCCAAATCATACTTATTCAATAGATCAACCCCATCGAATATTACTGTCCGTTCACAGAGCTACGATAAACGGAAGGCAACGCAGCTCATCGACGAGTCAACGTTTACGTTATGGATTTATTTTTAGTCCCAAGGAAATAAGGGGCGTGGTAGCCCCTTCTTCTGGTGCCGAACCTCCGAAGAGAGGTCGCAGCATCCTCTTTTCCTCCCACATTCATCATCGGCAAGCAGCATCGTGCTGCCTCACCCCCGGCATGGCACCACCAAAAAGAGTTCAATTTCGCCACCATGATTGATCGCTGCCACTTGAGAAACCCGACGCCCCGCATTGAACTGTTTGTCTCCGATAGTCCCCCCCTCCTACGAATTTCTGAACACTTTTCCTCCCCTTACAGGCCATGCCCTTTTAAACCCGGGCGATGTGTTTACAAACAGATTTGCACTTGAAATGGGTTCTTCGCGCCATCCTAGTGTCGGTCCGGACCATAAATCGTCTGAACATAATGAAACGGAATCGAAGTATGATGGAGTGAGGTAGTATAAATAAATAAGTGGTAGAGTGGAGAGAGAGGGTTGGGTTGTAATCAGAGTAGGTGGTGGTGGTGGTGGAAGTGGTAGTGAAAGGAGCCGGCTGCGGGCTTTTTGTCACCTCTGCTCCTCTCACCCCCGTCCCCATCCCCAACCCATCTCTTTTCCATTCCCTCACCCCATCTTCTGTGCTCTGGCTGTCTGCCCACAACCAAACCGCCAGCCCAAAAGACCACAAGCCATCCCCATCTTGCTGATGGAGGCGCCAGATAAGCACCACAAGGGACGCAACAACTTGGTTTTAAAATCCGTCAATAACCCGTTTTTAAACTAGGTGGCACCAAACAGAAAAATTGATTCAATCCCATCCTATACGAAACCTCTTTCGAACTCCCACACAGTCTTATAAGAACTACTTGAACTCATTGGAGCTAGAACTTCACAAAAATGCATTGGGGGAGAGACGACAAGTTTCACCCTCCAGCAGGCTCGACTATTATAAACTGGGAAGGGTGATAACCTTTGAACGGCCACATGTTATTTCCAAGGCTGGAAACCATTTCAAGGTCGTAATTTCTGATACCCAGAGTCGACCACTACCTACAAATGGGTGTACCGGGTGAGCCCGATGCCCATCTCGAATTAGGGCAACAGAAGCGCCCTTGAAAGAAAATATATCCGCCTGAACAAACACTAACCCGGCAAGCAGGTGATTGCAATAGTTCTCCACCCACATCACTGATAGATTTTTTTTTTTCTGTGTGTTCCTGTTGTAGACCGGTTGGCAGTGAATTAAGGATTGAGTGGCACATCCCTACTGCTTTCTTTTTGGTGAGGAAGTGGACACTGGGTGGGGGTGTGTGAATTGACAGACACTATTCAGCATATATCCCAGCCAGTGATGGAGGACATGAAGTCCGCTCAGGAGAAGCTGACAGGAGAAAGTCAAATCCGTCCTGTTCTTGAATGGTGAGTGACAACACGTGGGCCTAAAACGGCTCGTGACGGCTCCAGGGCGTGGGAAATGCCTCGTTTTTTTAAACCCCCCCAACTCCAATACTGTATTCCACCCTTGAGGACCAGGGCGTCTCCGGATATTAATGCCCTACTAATTGGTTCTCTGATTAATGAAATCGACCCCCGGTCCGGACGCAAAAAATTGCACTTGTAGAGCCCCCCCCATCCGTTGGCCACAATTAATGCCAGACAGCCCTATTTGTTTCACTTCGCTGCCGTCCGACAACATTCGTCTGTGTTGGTCCTACACCGCGCATATTCATCTCGTCCTCTAAGTACGTACGCCATCCCTCGGATCAATCAGGATGCTGCTTTGTCACTCACTCAGATTTATGTGACACTTCTGACAACAAATTTGTGCGTCCTTTTCGCCAAACGCCTCACCTGCAAGGAAGAAAAATTTACATTAATGACATATTCACAACACATGGCCGCATCAACAATGCTATTGTCCTACCCTATTTATACCATGTATAAATCAAGAGGGCAGGTGCAGGTTACGGGACAGCGATGCCAGCTTAGCTCCTAATTGGTCTGGCACCTTTTCTACCCTCAGAAAATGCACGAACATTCTCACCTAACCCAAAAGAGGCCGAAGACCCCTTCTGGGCCAGGGTACAAAAAAAAATTTAGTTGAAAAATTGCGCCCTTGAAAATTTTTGGGGAAGGCAAGAAGCCCGCCAGCAGCTTCATGTCCAGAAGAAACAAGAAGGCGGTTGCAAAGCTTATCGGGGTCTGCTCCGACGGCGCAAACAAATGACGGCGGGAGGGCCCTTTGAGAAGACGCCGCCTTTTCCCCCGACACCCCCGTTCCACTTCATTACGCCACCAGCCCTCCTCTAGGGAGAAAACCTCGGGTCTGCTGCAAAGCATTGCCTGTTTCAGACCATGCTGCGGGGAGGAGATGGGGATTGGAGTTGGGAGGAGAAAAAAAAGGCCGAAAAACTTCTTTTTTTTCACGTTTCTGGCTCGTCTTTTGGCGCAATCAGGGTGTAGTAGTGATGAGCACCGATGCGCACTGTCGGGTCTCGTCAGTCCCATTCACCGCAACATTGGGTGCTCCACGAATGGCAGATGCGTTGCTTTCGGACCGTGAGATTTCCTCAAACAAACTCCACTTTGTAAATGAGCAATCAGAAAGTTTCGTCTAGAGCTAAACCTGGCCTGAAGTATACACCGTACAGCTCTCTCCCCCCAAAAATAATTATAATAACAGCAAAAAAGAAGATGTTCGCAGATGATTCTTGACGTTAACAATACAACGTGCATACATATAATTATATGCCTCATATTTCCTTGTGGGGGCGGAAAGGTCACACACTTCAAGCAGCAAAAATCACACCAAAAGAAAAAGCCGCTTCCTTTATAAAACCTGGCGTGCAAGGTGCGTTGAATCAGTCTGCCCATCGCAAAGTCAGATAAGGACATCCAATGTACAGTTTACAGAGCGCGTGTGTCCCACTTCCAAAAAGCCGCGAGAAAATCAATTCATCTTTACATGCCGGAAAATTGTTTCAAGTGTTCCCATGTTCCCCAACAATATACTGGAAATTCTTTGCATCCCACCCGCTCCTGTTTTACAAGCCGATTAACAAATCTAAGGAAATGTAGCCTCCGGGGTATATGGGGTCTGGAGGAGAAAATTGGTGCACGCAGCCCCAGCATTTTCTTGCGAGGAGGCGGAAAAGAATGAATCAACCCCAAATCGAATTCACCATCAAAGAAGACAAGGGAAAAGCCCCTCAGGCCTTATTTGAAGTAAGAGGAAGAAGAATAAAAAAGGGGGGGAGGAGGGGGAGGATGAGGAAAAAAATATTCTTTTGAAACACTCTTGTTTGACAAATAAAGTCGCCGGAAGCTCCTCAAGTGAGTGTGGAATGATGGAGGATGGCAGGGGAACCAGATCTACATCAAAGGGTGGGGAGGGGTGAATTCAGGATTCTGATATTTGCATTTCATGAGATGGAAGTAAATCTCCGCCACGTCGAACTAAAAATAGACCTTCCAGATTCATCATTTCCCGTCATTCTTGAAAACTGGAAGTGGGGGGAAGCAATGAAAAGCACATTATTACTCCCGTGGAAAAAAAAAAAAATAGAGTAGCAGACTATTGTTTTGCGCGTATTGACGAAATTCTGGAAAAAAAAAGATTCAACAATTAATGAGGGGAAGTGCATCGAAGTGTGGGAATGGCTAAAAAGGAGCTCGTACATCATCATGAGGTTCAGGCAAAGCGGAAAATAATGAGCCCGGAAGCTGCTGGCAGGCAGGCTGGAGGTCAAGATCAACCTCGGTCGCCATTGACAAATTACTCTGGAGAAGTGCCTACGTAGCCGTCGGGGCTCGTAAAAGGCAACTCGGCACACATCCATGATTATAAAGAGCGAAGGGCTAGCCTCGGTCTGCATGGAGGTATTCGACCATCGCCGCTCGATTAGCCGAACAATGGCCCTTGTTAAGCGTAACAAATGAACTCCGCGGTTTCGAGCACTCGGTCCTATCGCACGATAATCATTACATATACCGTTTCCACACTTCAAGCATTACGGCCAAGATGAAGATCGCGGATTAAAATGAATTTAGTGCCAAACATGCAATGGTACAGTTCGTCATAAATAATGTGCAAGCCGCTGAGGGGTAAAGTGATACAAAGTTTCCGTTTCCAGATTGGCAAGAGCAACTTTCCAATTCGGATCTGGTGCGAAAGAACATTGGCAAGAAGTGGTGCTGTCGTGCATTTCTGAGGTTATTTTGGGCGCAATTCATTAGACCGCTCATTGCTTCCGCTCTGGCTGATATACCTTGCCACAAAGGTGGAGCTCTCATTAGTGCTAGACAACGGCCCCTGAATGAAACATTCGCCTCGACATGTGGGCCGAGCCAATTTAATTTGGACAGAAAAAATATATATACACGACACGTCGACCACAACCCGTCTTGCACATGTGCATGCCCACAAAGGACAACTAAATGCGGTTCCCACCCCCCCTATACTTATTTCGCGCGCAATTTTGTGCAATTAACCAGGTGGCAAACGCAGACCTAACGTACATAGCAGGCTTCTCTGACCGCAAAACCCTGACACCTGTCTACACGCTTTGCCAAAGAGAAAACAGCATCCGTTTGAAGGTGTCCCGAGGGCCGACAAGTACTCCAAAAATCAATTACGTCTGGAATTTATTACACACGCACGTACGGAAAAAGTCCGGATAAGAATGATTGATCATCCGGCAGTACAAGGGAGGGTTCCGGCACTATTTTGGACATACCTTACTAGAGCTAATCAGGTCCTTTCACGTCGTCCTTTGAGCGGTAAGAGGATCCCCGTATTCCCTACGTTCATTTTCCCCAAAGCCCCCGCGTGAAAACGCTTCCTTTTCTTCATGTTCCCCTCACCACCCTTTGGAGGATCCTTCCAGACTTCCTTCCTAGTGGGGCTTCACCCCCGAACATTGAGAAAAGGCTCACAAATCCAGTTCATCTCCAGTGCCTTTTTACCCCAACAGCACCCCCTTCATTGCATTGTACCCCTGCCATATGGTCACCATCGATTTCTTCTTATTAAGTCTTATTTCACAGCGATGTCAATCTGATGCAGCTGTGGGTTCAGACGGACAAAAGAAGCGACGGGACATGTTCCGACAGCGATACACATCAAATTTAATAAATAAAAAAAATCCAGATCTGTTGTGATTGGAGGGTCAGAACCACCTACTGCCCGATTGATCCACTGATCTGATCAGTTACGCGCAACAAGTGACGGCAATGACCCGGAACTAGAGGAAATGCTCACTTGGTTTGGACACAAGCTGATGGGTCAAAGGCCGAAAGGGGGATTGTGTGAGAAAGATTGCAACCCCAATTAGCGGGTTGGGTTCTTGAGAGATGGACACGATTCCGCAGCAGCCAATTAGGAGGTGGCCCACACAAAACCGTGCACTCACAAAAAAGGATGCATCCACACCTTTTTCCTTCCTTTCTTGAGGTGAATTTGAATGGGGGCACGCAAACACCTCTTGTGTCTTGTCACTCATTCCTGCCCGGAGTCATCTCCCACACGATATATTCGCACGGAACTGCAGAATCAGCCAATTAAACCCTCCCAATTTCATGTAACGAGCGGTTGTGATCAGAATTTTACTGTCGTTTAATTCGCGACCTGTTTCTCCCTACCAGCATACACAAAACGATGTTGCCAGATTTGCTGGTTTTAAATCGGCAACCTCCAGGAAGGATGAAGCGCCTTGCTGACAGGATAGAGGGCGGTTTAATTGAATTTCAAAGTTGCTGTAGCAGGGGAAAAGTAATGTCCATGGAAGACACGCCCTCTAATTTTTTTTTCGGGGGAGAAGGCCCATCAGTTTTTTTTTTTTAAAAAAAAAAGAGGGGGGCGTCAGGTGGGGCGGTATTAATCAGTTGTGACCTTGAAACGGGGCTCACCTTAAGAATAACGAAGTCCATGGTCGCTTTGGGCCCAGCTTCCAAACACCTCATTGTCGTCCTTGTCCTTGCTCACATCTTCCGGATTCTACCCCTTTCCCTTATTCCCTTACATAGCCATCTGGCCCTCTAGGCACCACCCCTCTTCCTGACTCAGCTGTGTATACACACCGCGGATATTGGCCTGCCAAGCGATATCCGCTTCTCCAAATATCCCCCGTCTCTGTCACTCAACCCTAGAGGGGAGCACCGATTAATCCGTCACTACACGTGCGGTTTGGCAAAGCAGGGTACACGGACAGACCCTTCCGTAGTGGTCGCGCGACTACGACTGGGCTCAGCTCCGGACCACAGCCGCACTGGAGGGCTCCTGCGGCCTACAGACGAACCACAGCCCCCACCCCCCATGCCTACGAACTTTTTTTTTCTCTAGCTCTTCTGGGGTCTTTTTCCGAAGGGGCCGCTGCCCTCGTCGTTGGGGCGTGGAATCGTCGTCAGGGTGGTGGACTAGTGGAGAGGTCCATCTTCTGCATTATTGCTCAGGCTTGCTCCATCAAACTCACATAGGTCCATAAGTCACGTTGGGATTGGGAAAAAGTGTGGGTTGTTCCAATACTGAACAAGACGCGCTCGAGACGTGGTCCAAATTGGGAAAAAGCCCAATCTGATAAAAGTGAGGCAACAATCACTGTGAATGTTGTTGATAAACAATTCGCAAATTGCCGCCTCATCCACCTTGGATTATAACCTTGGGCACTCTATCATCGTGTGTACAGTATACAGTACGATAAATATGCTGCACATTGATAATCCTCCATGTGAACCCAAAAAATTCTGTAATGAGGCGCAAGTGTCCACTGACAGTACAGTTTACTGTAATATACTGCAAACTCCGGGGAAATCCACGCATTCATAATTCATACGGTAATTTTGCAAAATCTCAATAATGAAGTTAAGCGCAGAATATCGCAGCCAATTATGTGGCCTTTGACGTCTTCAAATTGCAAAAATTGAGTGAAGTAGCCAGCATATGAACGCCTCGCTCTAATTATGATACAGTATATTTAAAAAAAGAAATTAACTAACTTTTCCTCTATAAAGTGGCCCATATTATACATTCATTAACATCTAAGTGGAGCTGTATTTGTAACTTTTGTGACTGAAAATTGCACAGAGGGTGAAGTGCTTGTTCCTAATCACTGAGAGCTCTCTGCTCCCTAATGGACTAATCATTATTTAATGGACACACATCGGTGGACCACTCAACACATGACGTCAGGAGTGCAGGCCATGCTAGGAACTGTACTCTATATATCCAGGTGCACATAGCAGTTGCCCTCCGGCGGTGAATTACAGTAATTTCATTTCAACTATCAATTAATTACTATTTAACCGGAGAATTAATTCAATATTTGTAAACAATTATTAACTAATATATATCTTCCATCTCATTAGGCTAATATGATGCACTGTATACACTCTAGTTGCAATGATATGGCCCATGACTTCTGATGATTGTATGTTTCTTTTGTCTCTAGGGACACTGCACAATTGCAATTTCTATAATGTATCACCGTGGGCCTTGAACACTCGAGCATTTCACACACTGAAAAGCATCTCCCCTCACGCAAACCTCTGAGAGTAAGGTAATTGCCAGCAAAACTAATTCATTATCACAGGGGCAGCACGACATAACCTTCGTCAGTCAAGCCAATTATGACAAAATGCATCACACTTCACCTCCAAAATGGGCCATTTGTAACCGAGATTTATGCTTTCCAGCCATATATGAGCAGGTGGCCACATATTAGGAAGTGACAGGCGAGCAAATGACCCATGTCCTGCCCAATGTCTGCTTACTTTCTGCTTGCTTATGTGTACAAGAAGCTGCAGGGACTCGGAACGAATGTCGGTGAGAGCAGTTGGGCGTAAAATAAATTCCAACCCTCGAAATGTTTAAGTCTTCTCCCTTCCATGACCTTTCCTACCACGGGACAGCATATGCCTCGGATTATCTCCCAGACTCCTTTATTTATAGTCATCCAATTGTAATTTATGCTGCTTTCTTCTTAGGGGGGAAGTCGTGGGGGGAAAGACAGCAAAAAGAGCCAAAACGTCTTCCGAATAACATTGAACAAAGGCGGGGGTGTTGGACCCCACCGGGTGCGAAAAGAAGGATCCTGGTGACACATCGGGGAAGGAAGTCTGCTTCAGGGGCTGACATCTGTTTTCTTCAGACCTGATTTGTCTCCGCCACGATTCGAAACATTTGTCATCCAAACTGGGAACCATTTTTTTAAAAAGGTGTCCGTCTTAATTATATCCCAGATTTTTCCGGTAGGTCCACCGGTAGCCGTTTGTCCCAAGGTGCGCCCCAGGGGCAGCTCTACGGGCGGTACGATTACGCCTTTTTTCTCAAAGACGTCAAAGTCGAGGGGGCATTTCCATGGCAAAAGTTCCTCTCTTGCCGAGAGGGCGGGGTACGTAAGACTCGCCCTCTTTTGTCCCTCATGGTGCTTTTGTGGTCTCTTTTCTCTGTGTCCCCTTGGTGTCCCCAACAGCTTCGAAGGGGGGAAGAGGGGTTGGGCAGGACCGGAATAATCCAAGGAGGTGCTCGAATTGCTGCGCTTGTTACAAGTGACAAGGCTTGACATTTTTAGGGAGGGGGGAAAGTGTCGCGAATCGGAACGTCGGTTCCTCCTCTGCTTCTGGACATGTCTTGTGCCGCGGCATCAAAAGACGCCGGCAAAAGACTGAATCCGACGTCGGCGGCTGTAGCTTTCAGACAGGAAAAAATAGACATTCCGCAAACATCTGTTTCAACTTTCAGACCAGCCTTCGAGCTTGGCTTAGAAAAGTGCAGTGTATGTCACACATCCTGCTGCCAGGTCAATGCAGGAAATTGTGACCAATGTTTTTACGACGGGGAAGACCTCGCATTAGCAAGTCTAATGCCAAGTGGGATCTCCCTCGGCTTAAAGTGTGCATGTGAATCGGTGTGTGTGTTTACAAGCCAGCCCATCCCTCTTGTTCAGTCACATAAATTATTGGCGCGGTTATCTCTAGACACACCGCTTCGGTTTTCTTCTTCAAAAAGCCGGCGATGTTGGATGTTGACGAGAGCAAACATTGTTAAGCTGGTCTTCCCCGGGTGCAGTTGAAAGTGCAGGCATTCCGGAATTCCAAACTGCCCCTTGCTATCGCCCTGGCATTTGGTCTGCAGAGCGTGCTTCGGGTGCAACCAGAATTGCTTCGAACCAGTCGTTTGTACGAGATTCACCCTAAAGCCAAGATGTGCCACTGCACATCTCTTCTGTATATCAAATTTTGCAATATTTAATTTTATGTTCGATGTCGGTGTGCGATATGAGCAATTTCGGTTTTTCATACAGCACAGCTTCTGGTTGTAAGTATGTGCTCGAGTGTACACTTTTAGTGCAAAATATGCCAAAAAATGAGCAAGTTGCGAGCAACTTTCTTCTTGAAACGCCCCGAGGCAGCAGAAGAGTCGGGCTCATTTCGTCGCCCTATGGCCTTTGACTTGCCTCCCTTGTCATTTGCATAAGTGAGTTCACGAAACTTGAAATGTTTCCTCCACAGTTTACTCCCATCCGCTTCTTTTTTGTGTCAAAATGTATACTTTCTGAACTCCCACGGAGCTGTTCAAACCCCATTTTTGTGCTCCCGTACTTGTATGCCTTCCACCGATTTTATTATTTTCCTTCCCTCTCAAACAGGTTTTTATTATCTCCTCCCGGGTCCCTCTCGCAGAAGGAAAACTCTCACAATGAAACCACACAGTTTGCCCAAGAGCTTTCCTTTTGTGGCAGCCAGCTATGGCTATGCTGCCCTAGAGCCTTTGTCCTGCTGCCTACTACATTCAGGCCTTATCAGCCATTTTCGTCACAAAGTGGTATCAATAAATTCCTTCCAGGGTTTGTCATAACAAAATCCTCCTGGCTAAGCCGCTTGGATGTCAGAAATGTTTCCAGGAAGTGCCGCGACTTTGACTTGCAGATTAGAGCCCAAAAGTTGAGGCGTCAGACTTGTATATTTCTTACAAGTTCTTACATATCGAAACATGTCTGGAGGACATGGTAACAAAAGGAAGCTCCTTTCTCGTTTAAAAGGATATAGGCTCAATTTGCTCTCATCGTAATCGAATCAATAGCGAGAGAGCTCGTCTCGAAGAAAACGGGGACCCCAGCTCTGTTATAAGAAAAATACAGTAGTAATATTGTTGGCTCCGTAATGGAATTTACATTCGTAGAATTCCGTACTTCGTTGTATTAATCTAGTTTCTTGGCCCTCGAAATGCAATAATAGCATTCTTCCAATTGCTTTTGCGACAAAAGAGGTCGATAATACAGATTGAGCTCTTCCCGGATGTGCTGATATTAAGAAGTTTAGTGATCGTCCGTAAACCTGATTTTTTGGAATTTTTTTGACCCCCAGGTCACAGTCGCTGGGTCAGACCCTCCCTTCTAAAATACGTTAGGTTTTTTTCAGTTTTATTCCCTTCACAAAATATTGAATCAAGTACTGACTTCCTCTTGCCAGGGTAACGTACTTTACATCTACTGTACATTGTACTACAACATCGATATGATATGGCTAGAAACATAATGGTGACAGCATAATATCAGGCCTGTAAAGACATAAAAAAGTGCAACCTTATTTCATTAGCCAGAAGGGCCCATAAATTCCGGATCTCATTGCTATTGGTACCCGGTAAAGCATCCATAAAGCCTGAAGCAGCACGTATCGTAAAAGTCGGAAACGTTTTCCGGCGTATAGCAAAAAAAGCTATAGCGTCCGGCTATTGGACATGTCCACTTGAGTGGCAGGCCTCATTAGTCACTCGCCAGGAGCACGCAAGAAAAGACCGCAATAATGTCCTCAGGTAACCCCATCCCCATGGCAGCTCGGTGGACCCTCATTAGGCAAAGAAGCCAGCCAGTTTCAGCTTATTTCGTGCTAAAAAGTCAATTTACCCAACGCGAGGGCACACCCAGCGAGCATCATCAATTCAGCAACAAGAAGAAGAAGCGCCTCGGAACCGCGCCCTTTTCTTCTCCTTTTCTCTCTCTATAGGTTATACGAAGAACGTATAGTTAGTTAGCTGGTACTTTGAGCTCAGGCCAAGTTCGCATCTGCAGGAAATGATTTGTCAGAAGCCAACTCTTTTCGTGATGGATGAATAGAAACAATGCTACTCGTTAACTACACGGTTGGTTATTCTCTACTGTCTCCTCTTAAAGTTGGGGGTTCACATGGATGTCGTTGTGGTTGGGACGCTATGTTTCAAACACTCATCTGGTAGTGAAAATAATATTCCAGCTTACAAGCTCCTGCACACTCCTACTTCTTCGAAAAAGGTCGCAGTTCGCACACTTTACGACTGTTGCTCCAAAGGTTACAGCTGTTTATAGTTCTTGCACTGCCAACAGACGCACATTTGTCCGATCAGTGCACAACCGTTGCATGTCGTCACGTGAAACACGGTCGGGGTCTCGCACATAAAATAACACCGTGCCTTTGTACGTAAATTTTCTCCGGCAGCAGGTCACTCTTTGGTATAGCATTCAGGCTCTTGACCGCGCGGTCTTTTCTGGAAATCTGTGCCTCGACAGCTGAATCTATCTTCCGGGTATAGCAGCATCTGAAGAGAAGCTGCCAAGTCGAGCACTTGGCGGAAAGCACTCAGATAGCCTCGGCCTCCGACAATAAATCCTGCCGACAAGCGCATCCATCGGACCGATAGTCCTCTCCGTAGGGAAATTTCAGAACTGCGGGCAATTGCCGATAGCGAGAGTCATAATTCAAAACACCCCTTTTTTTTCCCTTCCCCACCCTGTACCACCAGCACCATCAGACAGATTTTTTTGGAGGTTGGCAGCTGCGAGGTGGAATTTTTCGCACGACTTGGGCGGATATATCGAGGGGGGAGGATATTTGACTGGGTACAGTAGTCCGTAAAGATGAAGGCTGAAGACAGGATACTCGTGTGGTGATGGATGACCAGCGTGTAATGGTAATGTTGTCCTGATAGCGGCTCCTGGCCTTCCTCGAGAGCCTCAATTGAGAGAAGATTGACGACCTTTTGGCCAAAAACCATTACGCGGTCTTTCATACAGGGTGTTCAGTAATAATGCCAATATCACACCCTGTGGCCAATGGGCTTCATCCTTATGACTTGAAATGGTTTTTTGGTGGCCAGGAAACTCATACTTCGCACCTATTGTAAGTCATCGCCTCTGGATTTCATTTGCATTGCAAGTAGGTCAATAGTTATTTACTGCACAAGAATTGAAAGATTGGTGAGCGATATATCAAACCAGCAGCAGTGTACGTACATCCCGTGACGTGTGAAGTGGACGGTAGTGTAATAGTTAAACACGGTCGAAGGCGCGTGAAAATAGCCGTAAAACTGTGGAGTCGAAAAGGCAAACTCTCACCATTTTTGATCTCCTCTAATTTTGAAGGCAAACGAATATAAACCCAACCAACTATTACTAAATCATGATTTTCAATTTCCGGCGAGGACGCGTGTCCTATCCTATCCCAGTTAGGCACTTCAATATATCCTCGGGGAATTAATCTGATTAAGAGCTTTTAGAGCTTTTAGTCGGCTCTTTAATCTTGTAATGTAAATGCCCGTTATGACACAACTAATTTGCCTTTCGTCGTCGCAGTTACAGTTTGCTAATATTTTATGGCTCGAGACTCGAAAACGCGATTGTGAGCTTCGACACCAGACGCGACGCCCGACCGTCACCAATATTATGGGAGTGGAAAAAGTGGCCTATATACGTATGTTTAGCAGTGATTCCGACAAAGTTCTATTATGGCATCTGTTATGTCAAGCCAAAGTAAAACAACATAATAATAACAACGCCTTCATTT
This sequence comes from Catajapyx aquilonaris, assembly GCA_000934665.2. NCBI lineage: Eukaryota > Metazoa > Arthropoda > Diplura > Dicellurata > Japygidae > Catajapyx > Catajapyx aquilonaris. Next base: position 79,747 of record JYFJ02000049.1, read on the forward strand.
AAAATTAAGCATGCTACGAAGCGAGGAGGGAAGCATACCTGTCAGGATATTTTCCACTTGTGTTTGAACCGTATAATTCTGCCACTTGCACATAAAATGATATATCACTGCCCCTAAATTCACCCTAAAACAAAGTCGGTATTATTGCGACACACAATGCCACGGCGAAGTGTGACCGTAACTCAAACGTACCACCTGCACATAACTCATTGCGCATATCGTACAACTTCCTCGTAAAACACCACGATAATAAATAATCACAACCCATGTTGAATACACTAACAACACAAGATAAGGTTACAGGTTTCACTCCTTCCAGCAGAAGCAGGTTGGCAGTATTTCAGGATAAAGTTATAGCGCTGCTGGCTCACCTGAATGTTACATAATATTCAGCCCGAGCTATTAGCCGCACAGTAGCTTAATCAGGGCAAGTAATTGGGGTCTGATAACTGGTTCCCGTGATAACACACGTGCTTTCGGAGCAGGCATTAATTTCCCCCTCGTAATCATTCTAAAAGGGAATCGGTTTTCTGAGCTGCCGCTTTCCCAGGTGGGGTCCTCCACCTTCAATTTTGGGAGGTGCGCCTTCATGACCGGAGGATGAGGATTGCAGCTCTTTTGATGGCGTCCGGCCAGAAATTAATTTCCTGGCCCGAGCGGACAGCCATCCGTTTGTATGTAGGCTGGTTGGGCAGCACCTTGACCCGACCGAGAGTCCCTTCCTAACGAGATGGACTATCGGTTAGGCCGAGATAAAGCTGAGTTAGGCCAGCATAAATCAGGGGAAAGGCGCAGTAAGCCGTCTGGGATAACGAGCTTCTTGGTTTTGGGCTGCTGGTGCATGGGATAGGATATCACTGGGGGTATATAGGTGTAAGTTCTTAGGAGGTGCATATATAGGGCTGTGTTGTATATGAGTGTGGGAGGCGATGCTGCCTCCTGGCTAAAAGGAGCAGATGGGCGCGATTGTTCAGACGCGTTTACAGTCACGGACGTGCGCCCTCCCTAAAAATTCAATTCCAACTCACGCCCCAAAAGCTGGCTCTTGCACGCCTCATTTCGAATTTATCATCCCCATCCGGGCGCATCTTAGATTTCAAGCGATGTGGCCAGCTCTGCTCAGAACCGGATGGCCCTTTCTCCCCTCAGGCATTATTACATATCCCTGAATTTACTCCACTCGCAATTTGGCCAATTTATCTAAAATAGAGAAAATACTATGCGCAAATTATTTTCATCAATAATGCACACTCTTTAATCACATTATATTCAGAAACGATGTGCTCCAAGCAGTCTATAGGGGACGCCAACAAATTACGAGTATCGTTACCAGTATTATCCGAGATGGAGCAGATCCTTTTGAGCGTAAGGAAGGGACTAAAAGGTTTCATAGGTCCGTAAGGGAAGGGGAGGAAGCTCAGATCTTATTATCCCCATTTCACCCTCTATTAGCTGTCGAGATGCTTCAGTGCCCGCCTAGTGCGTGCATTGGGAATGCGCTTCCAGGCCTCTCAATGATGTTCACTCCTTCAACAGAGCCTAAGCTAACTTGTCTGCCCAACAAGGGTGATATATGAAAGGAAACGCTCGAATAAATCTTGCCCGCTATCTGCCAGGCGAGGCGTGGGGGAAGCTTTATAATATGAATCGTAAAATTATCATTTCAAGTTATTAAATCATAACTTACGATAAAAAGGAGGCAGCGAGAGGTGATGGGGGGAAAGAGGGGATGACGGGAGGACCTACTAGGCAAGATACCAGGAGAAGAAGAAAAAATTGCTACTTGCCTGCCAGGAAGTGATTACATTTAATGGCAGGATGAGGAACTTTGGTCATTGGTTGAGAAGGACTTGCAAAAAAGGCCTCTGCTAGACGGCAATTTCATCACTGACTTAACTGATTAGATCGGAGCAGGCACAAGACCATGTTCAGACTAGCGTATAAGCACAAAAAGAAATAGGCTGCCGCATTAGTCATTTCATAAAGGAGGAACCGTGCCGACCTCCATCACTCTGTAATTAGCCCCCGTTATTACTGACTTCCCCTTTTCTCGAAAAAACGGCACTAACTCTTCTTTTGCCTAATGAGCACATTGTACGCAATCACGTCATATCATATCACTCCCAGGTGCTTTTCTTTAAACTGGTTACTGGAATAAGCAACTCATTGTAGTGGGGGGAAAACCAGCTCAATTATTGCAACATGGCGGGTCTAACACCATTTTTCAAAAATATGACCTTCTACACACTCGGGTCTAGTTAAATTAGTTAAAACAGTGTGACTCATCCAGCGGTTAGAAAATTTGGTTTGTGGCCCCTGCTGGTGTTGCCTTCTCCCATCAAACAGACGCGTAGGGGCCAAGACACATTGCAGGACAAGCGTGAAAGACGAGCGCGCAAACACGTCTAATTGGCCATGAACGGGCTCGAAGGCAGACAAAACGCAACTCCCTAGTTTCATTCGAGCTATTAGCATCTTCGGGAGCAAATAAATTACTAGGGCGTGTCTCCCTTCCCGCCATTCTTCGTAGAAAGCAGACAAAGACAGATTTGGACCGTGGGCTATATACCATCGAGAGAGTATTTATCCCCATTGCGTTTGGCGGACCTGTTGCGAGTCAGGAAAATCGGCGGAACCGGGTCTTGTGCCAGCCGAGAAGGTCACATTTCCTCCGCCCCGTGTGTTCTTCTGCAGCACACACATCCCCCTGAGGGCTTTCCTCCCCAAGCTCCGCCAGATTAATGCCGACACACCTTCCTGGGAAGGGTAAGACTAAGAAAAAAGTGTGTGTCATGAAGGATGGCGACGCCGATCCGTTTCCTGACTCGAGCAAATGGGGCCGACTGACTACCACCAATGGGGACTTCCTCCCAAACCGTTTTCTCCCTTTGCCCCAAAAATACACTCGCACTATACAAGAACCTCGCACCAAAAACCACGAGGAAATGCAAGAAGAAGAACGTTAAAAAAAAAAGAGGATTCCGAAAAGTCTACTCTCCTCCCTATCTACTGCTCTGCTGGGCTTTGGAAAGCTGCTAGAATCAATCTTGCCGCTAATGAAACGCTTGAAAGGAAGGCAAGAGAGGTAAACAGCCGCGACTGTTTTCAAAGCACAAGAGTGGGTTAACCGCTAGACGAAAAGCATACGGACGTCACTCGCTTAAAACCATGCATGAGCAGGCCAGATACTTATTCAGAGAAACATTTTGGACAGTTAATTGGCCTTATTGTTTAAATATTACATCAGCTAAGCAGCTTTCAACAACAGGAATATTTCGTATGTATAAATAAACTTCCCCCTGTTTCGCACTAGACCGATTTCACATCATGTTTTGTCAACTTGATCACCAAAAAGATGCATCGCATCGGCGCCTCAACACGGCACGAGGCGCCGTGCTTTTCGACTGTTATTTACGACCAGGCCTCTCTTTCTCCCCCCAAAAAAGAATAAGAGTCAGATTCGACAATCTACTTCCCACATCTGAAGCCCAAGAAAGGCCGGAAGAATCAAAAGACGTGATCACAGTTACGGTGGCGCCCGCACGACAACGACTGGCCAAAGATCCCCGGTTGAGGTCAGCGTCCCAAGTTTTTGGCCAACAATAAATAAGCGCACCGGATCGCCTAATAACTCCTTTTCCTCCCTCCAGAGGTTCCGGCCATTTTCCTGCCCCCCTCCAGGTCGGAAATGGAAATCCAGGATCCGGGCGCCATTTGCATGTCCGGCGCCTCATCTCAGGGGAAGCCACCCCGGATTTGCATGTGGAGAGGTCTGGACCCTGCACTTTTTAGGACCCCGGTAACTGCCTCCTCCAAATTGATGCACGGCCAGCTCTCTTTGTTCCCCCCCACGTCTGTCTGCAACCTCCATGACTTTGAGGCTCCAGCAGGCTGCCCCTGCTCAGGAAATGTGGCCGGATCGTATTTATATGTGCCGACCACAGCCAGCCATGCGGGTTTTCATGCCCTCGCTCAAGTGACTTAACAGCTGTTGTGTGCAGTTGTACCCGCATTTAAGGAGGCGTTGCGCTGTCAGAGAGGGTGACACTCACGGCTCCAATATTTGCATAATGATCGGTCCTGATGTTAGCACTGTAATTTTATATTTAGCGTTAAGGACCAGTTGTAGCAACACAAATTATGCACAGTACTGCATGATCTATAACATTAAAATCCTTCGTTGTATATGACCGAGGCTTCCGATTGCCTGCGCCTGCGCATTGGGAGGAGGCAGCGCCTCTGGTGGACGGAAGGCGGAACTAACTTCCTTCATGAACAACTGCACAATCGCATTAATTTTTATGTACCAGGCACGTGTGACACTAACTGGTAACAGTATGTCGTGTCAGGTGGTCCAATCCGTTTTGTACGTGTTATCTCTGACTAGCTGTCGCTTTTCACCGTTCGATTCGGGCGTCTAACTTCCCAACAATACTCACGCAACCAGAACACCCTAACCCGTCGCAATAGCCAGCAATAAACTGCTCCTGATGTGTGTGTTGGGAAGCAGGCAAGAGCTGGGAAAGTAGCACCCGATATTCCCTTGGCTTTTGACTCAATGGTATCATGCCCATAAGACCTAACTCTAGCTCTCTCTCTGCTTTCAACGCGCTTTTTGGCTCAGATCCATCGCCTAGGAAAAGTCCCCATTTTAAAACACGTGCGCTTGCTGCCTAATGTAGGAACCATGTTGCAAAACTGCCGATTACAGCCCGTTTTTCCCGAGAGGTTGCGCTTTTTTCCGTTTTCCCCTCACCCTATATAGTACCTTTTAACCAAAAAAAAAGTGAGAGTAGATCACACTTGTCACCCACAAAAAAATGAGCGGAAGAAGTCTCCTGGTCCACCAAATGGATCATTGCACTCTTTGGTCCATGTCCCAGAGTGACCATTACAGACGGTCATTTCCCCAAATGCAGCGTGGCACGTGTGTCGTGCCGGGCACGTTGCCCATGAGTGATCTTTATACACTGAACAGAGCCGCATTATCATTTCACATTTCGAGGCCCGGTCCTTATGGCGCATTATGTCCTTCGGAAAAAGCCGGCGCTGGTTAACAAGCCGGATTATGGACCCCTAGATTCCACCAGATAAGCTCAGATGCAAAAAAAAAGGTCGTGATTTGTGCCCCGCTAAGGTTCATGGCTGGCTTTCCATTTTCTGAAGCGTAGGTTGAGCAGCACCCCCACGAACTTGCTCTCTGGAGAAATAACGTTTTGTTGAGGACGATATTCATGCCAGATATGATGCTGGAGGCAAAAATGAGCTGAATGAGAAGTGACGGCTGGCTGGGAGCAATCTGGGCTGTGCAGAGCTTCATATGCAACAGCCTTGTGCTCAATTGTGCCAAATTAAACTACAGATTACTTTGCTACTCAGCCACATTACGGGCTGGGTACATTTCCTTCTCACGTGCAAACAGAAAATTACTCCATTTGTTCTGTTGAATGCTGAGCTGCTAGAAATGTCATGATCCGAAACCTTGCAATTATTTTCCCACAGTTCCATTCTTTTTTTTGTAGGGTGTTGTTCCGATATTACGGTTCATCTTCTCTCGGTGGTCAGCAGTTTTCAACAGGAAGAGCACTTTTTGCTTGTATACAAATTACGCTGCAGGAAGCGATTAATTAGACGGGCGGGTCGCTTTTAAAACAGGATGAATAGTTGCGGTGGGCAAAGGATGCCCAAGATTACGGTTTTGCAACTAATTTGATACGGTGCTAGTGTTTATAATGTGAGTCGTCCAGAAGAATTCGAGTTGATTACACAACAACTCCCGTGTTGGTAATGAACTCTCTCAGGTTGTTATTATGGTCGAGGAGAACCAGAGGAGACCAAATCGGCTCTCTGACGCAGTCACAATTTCATAAGCTCCTCTGCACAGACCTGGCCAAAACCCTGTTCTAATTACTTCTGGGATTATCCGCTCAGAGTGTATAGTCACTGAAGTTTAATGAATTAGACCGAAGTGCCCTTTGTTTTAAGAGCAAAAAATAATAATACGATTTGTACCGTTGTATTCCATCATGTATTCATTTTATGACAGTGCCAGAGGCCGGAAAGTTAATTAGGCAGAAGGAACGAGGTGCTAAATATTCTTGATTTCAGGTCTTTAACTGTAATCATACCTTGGTCACTTGATTGGTTTAAAGAGAACATGTGTCACTGCTATACATGGCAATGACACTTAGAAGGAACGCGGCGTAAAATTTCGACCATTACACCCAGAAACATAGATGCACATCTCATCGGTGTTGTAATCTTCTCATTAGTGTAGCCACAATAACTAAGGACGGAGGTACGTACAGAGAGCAGTCATTATCCATCATAACTGCTGTATTTCTCCACGCAACTCCCTCATGCACGTATGGCCTTTCACCCAACAGAGTCGAATCAGCAGAACATCTAGAAAAATGCAAATGACATGAGCTGGGTGCTTCGTGGAATGAACAAGAGAGAGGTGCATTTTTTTTTTTTTTTGCAGTCTCCTGACCGAAAATTTTTCCCATCATATCCCGGGTGCATACACTGTATAGTTCGGCTCACAATGTGGAACTGACTCTCCTATAGTAAACATATTGCACCGTTATTATAAGTGTTGCACATCGACGGTTACCTCTCCCGCGAGTTGTCTCCTTTTGATGTGAACCCCACACAAAAAAAAATCATGCTAAAACCTACAATCTCATTACTGCTTTTGAACTTCCTATACTGATTTTCATCTCCCAAATTATTTCACACAAGCCTCATCATGGCTCTGCATACACGTTTTCCCCAAAATCTTTCTGGCATTTTTCTACAGCCAACTTCTTGATGGAAGCCCCGAATTGAAGGGCATGTCCTAGCATTTCTAGGGTCCAGCCAGTGCATGTGGCTCGTAATTGTGCTGACAAACACGAGACTGCGTGCCCCCGAATTGAAACAAACGTCGGTTGTCGCCGGAATGGAAGGCAGTTGCACGTGATGAGTTGGGAGTGAGAAGTGAAAAGCAGGCTGTAGGGATGGAAAAGAGTTGGTGGTATGAGTGTGTGTGTGTGCAGCCTGGAAGCCCGCGTAATTGGAAGCCACTCTGGCGAAACGGATGTGGAAGTCCCCGGCGCTTGGATGGACGAGTTAATCGCCGAATTTGGCCCCTGGATACCAGCGTCCAGTCTCCCCTAGGGGATGGATGGATGGGGCGGGAAAAATGGGTGGCAGCCCGGCTGATGGGGAGAGAAAGAGCTAGAGAGAGAGAAAAAATACTGGGGTTGGAATTCAGGAAAGAGCTCATATCGAGTTGACAGACTCTCCCTCGGCAGCCACTGGCATGCCAGATATCCAGTCTGGTTTCATTTGCGGTCATCTGTGCCCGTTGCCTGGGTCTCCGGAATGTTAGACCTTCCTTCCTCCGGAAAAACTATAGAGAAAAAAAAATACACACAGGGTGGACCAGGAGAAGTAGCTATTAGCTATATAACAGTTATGTGGAGTGGCTCAGCCAAATAGGATCAGTGGGATAAGAGGTCAGTTTTAAGACCCACATGACCTGCAGCAGGACAGGTTCGAGAACCTCCGCAGGCAGGCTGTAAATTAAATTTGAGTGGCGTTTATCACTCAAGAAAGCCAAAATTGTTTTGCAGATTCTTGTGGGAAAATGTCTCTCCATAAAGTTAATTTCATTTCAGGGAGAGTCATGCAACTGATTTCGTCAAATTAAAAAGTAATTTTTACCACCTCTGGCCCTTGATTTTACTCAAAAAGAGTAGGCGTTTCGAGTTAAATGACGTGTTAAAAACAACTCAATAATATAATTACTGAGTGGTTTTTGGTACAATTGGTGTACAAATTTGGTACATTCATGTGTTGACAACTACTGACAGGGCATATGTGCCTCAGGTAATTGTTATTAATTAATTAATATTAATTTAGCTAGGTTCAAAATTAATTTCCGCTTAACGAAATGATAGGCTTTGATTATTATGAGGGAGACATAATGGATCCCATGATGTCACAATTCCAGCAGCAAATATTTCCACCAATTTTTACCTGGTATTATTTTTAATAACTGTTTGCATATGCAAGTGCTTTTAAACTTTAAAGTATTAGCTACAAACACAGCTCACCCTTGTCATATCATTTCTGAGCCACCCTGTGTATAAATACCGGTGAGGAGATCCCTCACCTCCAAAAAACCAAACTTCCGCACCTTCAAAGGAGCAGCCAAATGTTTGACCCTTTTTTTTCTCCAAACTCTCCAGCTTCTACTGCTATAGAGTCAAGTTGCCGAGCAACTTTCTGGGCGTGACCTCTTCCTTTCCGAAGTGTTCCACGGCGCCATTACCTTGTTAAGTACCCGCGGTCGGTTCCCAAAGACGTTTTTCCCAGACACATTACGGTGCAGTTCACAGTCGCTACAAGGTGCACCTCCAGGTGATTGCTTTTCACGGCCAAACACATCCGGAATACCTGTCAGTGTGAACAGGTCCCTTTGGACATTAAAGGCACAACCAGCCGCAAATCCGTTTCTATATACACGCGTCCATAAATCCGCTTTGTAAACTTGAGAACAAGCCCTGGCAGAGCCCAGCCACTTGGCTAAACACTAATGAGTTTAAGTGTCCTGCTCGAGGAAAAGTTGGAGAATCGCAGCTAAGAGTTAGCACAAATTGTTGTCGGTTGGATGGCAGGCTAATTGAAACAGGTCGCATGCACGCTATCAAAGTAAGGCTTCCCTAAAAGAAAAAGAAAAAAACTTTTCCACCCCCAAAAAACCAGGAGAAGTTAACGCTCGGGTTGTCGCCTAATGAATTTAGCCCACCTCACGAGGGTTGTCCAGATGACTATTACTTCGGCACTTAAAGCAGAACTTATGGCGAGCTGCTACTCGCAAACTCGAAGACACCTTGCCAACTTCTGGCCCGTTTTTTCATCTGTAAGCGAAGAAGCGATGTTCCTACCAGCAGTTAAAAACCTCGTGAAAAGGCTGTAAACTTGAAAAGAGTTGAGGGGGGAAGTCACAGGATGGAACAGGCCAATGAAGTGGTGAAGACAACAACACGTGACGATTATTACTAACAAATGCAAGGCTGACAAATGGCGAATCCTCCGGGAGTCCACCGGAAGGACGTCCCAAGAGGAAGTCAGACTGTTTTTGGGGTAGGAAATAAAAACGCAATAAAAAGACACGAATAGAGCCTATTCTCACCCACTTACTTTTCCGGAACCCACTTGACGTCGTTCGTCACCACATTCCGATGACATTGCCAGCCCCTCTTTCCTGGAACACACACGCAGTCCCCGGAAGACATATACAGCTTCCCAGCAATTTATAGTTACAGATAAGTGCAGGTTGTATTTCCCCCCATGGATGTAGTCCGAACGGTCCAAAATCGGATTTAGTCACGGGGGTCGCAGCCACCTGGCGTGACCGACAGGGATATTGGTAATCCGTGGTCCGTGGCCAATTGGACCGCCAACAATACAAGAGATGACCGTCATGGGAAGCAACAGTGGCGCATCCTCGTAAATACAAAAGTGTTCCTTGATAGCATCTTTATGAGGGGGGGTAAACTCTATTGGTAGGGGGTTCCGTCGCGGTACAGCTGCGTTCTACCAATATGCATTATGCAAATGGGTCTCAGTTTCTGCAAGAATCAATATGATATAGGAGGGAGAGGCCCAGGGCGTTAATATTCATGGAATTGATTTTGAGCACGATCCTCCAAGCTGCAACGGATGGCAAAATGTTATCATTCGGGGCACAACCTAATTAGAGGGCATTTCATTTTTACGGTTATTTGTTTCCTTCGCCGTTACTTCATACAAGTGGCTGAATTTTTCATCCAGCTTATGACATGTGTCACTGCTGCACGCCTAGTTTCTACTCATGTTTATGTGTCTGAAGAACTACCACGATCAGTATAGAAAGGCGGGAACATAACAAAACGTGCTGAACCATTCAGTTTAGCCTGTCCGGCTTGATATTCTGTCCTCAATCACGTTGACTAGTGGCCAGCATCTTCAATAACGTGCTACAGTACGGTACTTCATTGTTCTCATCAAATAATACCTGCCACTTGCGAGTGAGCAATTTATTTACCGTTTTTTGATTGAGTTGTTTTCCACCCAAATTGCTACAGGCATGGATGAGCGCAATTACTCAGACATCTGGATGGGTGATGACGCCGGATGTAACACTCTCTTCTTTTAATTTTGCTGCCGAACAGGCTGAAGATAGGGTCATAAAATTACATGCAATTGTTTTGTCAGTGAAACAAAAACCATTTTCTTTTAATGGCACGCCAATAGCTCTGAGTTACCCCTATACACATAGTAAATGGTGCTGCGCATTCACACCAAAAGCGACAAATTTATTGTCCGTGCATCCCCACTTTTTGTGTACATACCGTGCCACATTATGTCTTAAATGGCTGCATTTGAAAGGCCAGGCTCTTGTGAAAAGACAGTGCAGAAGAAAAGAGAGGGGCCAGTCATCAATCATGATAATAACCAGCCCTTCTCCATTGGGTGCCGCGGATGTAGGAAGGTATTGGATGCGCGCGTTACATCGGGCCAACCTTTTCAAATCCGAGGGATTAGGTGGCGCTCCTCTATGGATTCGCAAATCCATAACCCTTCATCAAAGATGACACCGGCATTGAGTGGCCCCCGTGCATGGAAGCGCCCCTTTTGTGACGACGCTCGCTTAGTAGGGGACGCTTCCTGGGGCAGCCGACGGGGGTCGACACTGCACCAGCTATGTACACATATATTTTGACACTTCGGATGAGGGTTACTTCTTTTGTTCCGCTGCCTTAATCCAAATGGGTAAGCCAGATGCAAATCAACTGCCCGCTGGGGAAATTGGTGGGAACCCTTGTTGCATGAGGCCCACCCAAATATTCCCATCCTTTGGGCTGATGCCTCTCATTTGTATTATTCAATTCAGCCTGGAGGGAGGGAATCTCTTGGTGGGAGAGGGAAAGTGATGCCTGATGATGATTCGCAACAGGAACAATAATTGCGCTTCTCTTCAGCAGATGCTTCATCCTGCCGCCCATTTATCTTCCGCTCCAATATCAACAAGATTTCCATTTATACTTGAAGTTGACGGAACGAGTTTACTGAATTGAAGGAATGTTACAACCTTGAACGCGAGTAATATTTAGTTACGGTGTGATCGTTAAATTAGTTGCGGCTCTTCAGAAAGGTTCACCGCGAAGAAAAATATTTACATCAGTCGAAAGCACGGTTTAAAAATTGACAAGGGGCTCATTCAGCCTTGGTCATATGCAAGAAAAATATATCCTTATATGTACAATGTTCAGCGCATCTGGTTGTCGTCAAAATGGACGGAAATTCGCTTGTTTTATAACCTAAAATCCTATTCCAACCATATTAGCCGAGGTTTGGGATTGACAGAAGCCTTGAACACACAAAAGCCGTAGTCCCCCGCATTTGAAGAGGAGTCCTCCAACATTAAATCGAGGATCGACCCCTACGAAACCCCGACTCATTGACTTGACTTGTAATGACTGGACCAATTAGTGGCAATGTCCCCGTCTGTTCCCACAGGGGGAATGGGAAACTTCCACTTAGTATCATTACAACGTATGCTAGAGGCTCCAGGGTTCACCTGCCAGCGCGCTTCGTGCATGCCCAAAGTAAACTCAAGTTGACAATGTCCACATTCAGGGTGGCAGGTCATGTCCGCGGGAGGTTCCTCGTGACATGCACCGCGAACAAAGCCTCTCACTCACTCGATACTTTTGCCCTCAGTCTGCTGTATGTCAAACTATTCACTGGATACATTTTTTAAAACCTATACTAAGGGTGTTGATTACACGTTTGTTCAATTAGCCCTCTCTTTTCGGCGGTGTCAGCCCGTGAGAATGCATTAACAAAGGTGGTCCGTTTACAACCCTCAGACAGTGTTGCTCGTGACCTAACCAGGTTTGCTATCTTAATAAATATGCACATAACTTATGACGGCCGCAGGTGACGTCACTCGGAATTATTAACAAAATGTGGGGTAGGTGGCTAGCAGGGACTGGTGAGTGGTCTTCCCCCGCCCCTGTCCCCTCCCCTGTCCCTTGCTGGTCAAAAGTATGGGACGGGACAAGGGGGTCCCTACCCGATAATTGGATTCCTCTCTTATGAAAGAGGCGGCTGGGGTCCTTTGCTCCGAGGGCTCACTGCCCCCCTACCGCCAGCACCGAATGGATTTGGGTTGGGGGAAGCCTATCCCCAGTATGACCACCCTGAGCCTATAGGCCATTTTTGAGCCTACTTGGCCTGACTCCAATCCGTCAAAAAAAAAGTATGAGCCCCAGTCGACAGCTGCCATCCGCAGCTTCCTTCATCACCTCGTCTGAGTCCTATTTCCTCAGGAATAGGCTGAAACAATGCCGGGTCTCCATCTCTCGTATATATATTCTAGTGGGGGAAGAATAAGTCATGTGGCGGTGTTGGCAGCGGGTGTTGGGTTAGATGGGCGCCAAGTGGAGTGTGTCGCGGTCTCTTTGATGCGAGTTAGGGGAGATGGGGGGACAATGGGTGGGGCAACCTCTGGGGGACATCTGCCATCAGAGGACCGCCTGCCCGACACAACCGGACCCTGGGCTCCTTCAAGTGAATGCCGGAGCTGCTTTTGAAATGAGCTTCCAAACCAGGGGCAGTAAATCTATCAATTCTAGCCGAGGGAAAACACACCTATAGTGCCCATGGTCAACTAGGCACACGAGAAGAGGGGGAGTGAGGAGAACCAGAAGAAAATTATGACTGTTAGTGTGGCTGGCCAGTAAACACTTTCATATAAAGTGCCTGCTGTGTGTGTGGCTAAGTGGGCTTGGAATGCTGCGGCTCCTATTATGATTGGCCGAGTAGACTTAGGCGTCTTTGTGCCAACAGTTTACTTTGTATCCGGCCACAGAGAGAAGCTTGGTAGTGTAAGTCGCAGCAGCGTGCAGGAATTTTTTTTCCTCACTCCTCCTTTTTCGACGACACGACAACAATCCGAGACCCTCCAGGAAATTCCAGGCCAAGAAAAAAGAAGCCAGGCGATGAAAACCGAAAATGAATAGAACGAGAGCTCTTTTCTTCTCCGCGATGAAAGATTGGCTAACACACTCCTATTTTTCAAACCACTCTTTTGTTCCGGAAACAGATATATCCGCAGCTACTCCTAACTAATCATCAACCCAGCTCATTTGTAAATTATCCGGCAGTACTGGCAGCGTAACCAAATGTTTCCAAATCAATTGTTGAAGAGTACATTATTGCAATGTTGGCTTCAAATCCTGAGCAGGTTTGGGAGCTCAGCCGGGGAGAGGCGCTTGGAGCTTCTCTCCTGTTGCTAAGCCCGTCCGTGCTGCCGCCTTTGGAGTTACCCCGAACTGCATTGGCTCTCTGAAAGTTTTCCAACAAACTTCTGGTCCACACCCATTGCACTAACTAGGTGAATAACATGCAGCTACAGAGTACGGTACTTACGAGCGTAATGTGCGCCGGATCATCGCAGATGATAACATATAATGCAGAGTATTAACCATGTTTTAATAGCCTATAAGGCTGGATATCACGATCCTTGTCACTATTTTCTTTAAGAAAAAGTCTATAGAAAATATCAGCATAATATTTCGATTCGCATCCCATTTGGGCCACTAATCACATCAGGGAATGACGCAGAGTTGAACATGGCAAACTGGGCTAAATTCGCGGTTGTCAAGGGTGTGAGTCAGAGTTGTTGTCCCGACAGCGAAGAGGATCTTTGTCACTTGCTCTGCCAATTTGAGATCGGGAGAGTGGCACCCTCGAGTGCTCAAACCAACTAGCGTGCTGCTTGCAGGCCCAAACCAGGTCTTAAAACCGGTGTTTTACGAGCCTGGATTGAAAAGGGGGCGAATAAAAAGGGTGGGTGGGGAAGAAGCAGCTATAAGACGACCTGAGTCCATCGCCTTGCATGCCGAAGCTCGTGCCTTTGACTTGATTGGATCAATGAAGAGCATTGTGGGTCGGCTAATAGGCCCCACAAATGAGGCCAAGTCGAGCAGTTTCCTCCTTGCAACGACCGCAAGCACGTGGAGACCGCCCAATGAAGCCTCCATAAAAGACAGTAATGAAGCTCATCGATGATGCGATCAATGCAACATCAGGCGCAATTTCCGACCCCGACGACAGCCAAAATGGCCCATGACTTCAACCTTAAGCAGAGAGAGCTCACAAAACCATGAAATGGGAAAGATCACGTTTGCACCTTGCCTAAATGGGATGACTTTTTTCGGCTGTGAACCCGGGAACTCAGTCGATCGTAAATGAACTGCAAACTACTTAAAGCAATTAATTAAGAAATCAGCGGGCTTTCTAATTTTTAAAGGGTAGACGTGCGTATAGATGAACGGCAGTGTCGCATCAAAAGGCGTGGCTATCAATTAGTACAGGACATGAACACTTTATCTCCAAATTCATATAAATTGCATGGTTGTCTACACTGATGTAGCTACAAATCAAGTCCTTACAAAATCTGGTTTTAATCCGAATTAACGCACACTCTAATATCCTCTCTAACGATTTACTGCATAAGTACGCTGCATCCTGCATGACATTAATGATACCGGTAAATTTCAAAAAAATTTCAAAAATAAAAGGCAGCTTCACGTCCCCAACTTGAGGCCACAACAATCAGGAATACAAACTGCGCAGCGTCCGGGAATAGACTAAAAGCTGGTAAACCCCCGCCATTCATCAATTAGTGTCCGCAAATGGGACTGATCCATTTATCTTGAATGCAGTGACATTGCCTTTGACGCGTGGAGGGATCCCCCCACCTCCCACCCCTCCTATACCTCCCTAAAAAAATTTGTTGGGGGAAAAATGTCCAGCTTAGTCAGCATTTTGCGTGGAAGCTGGGGAGAGAGCAGGGTGTTTCAAAATTAGAGGGGTTAATCACTTTCGGACAATCCTCCCATTCGAGCACACTATTTTTTTTCTCCATGGGGAAACTCGTGTGGCCTATCCCTAGGCCGCCCTAGGGTCCAATTAGGGGGGCCGGACGAGTGACGATGATTCCAGCAGAATAATGAGAGACACGCCGAAAGGAAAGAGAAAAGCGAAGAAAAAGAGCTGGGGCTTTGCTGGTGCTAATAGGCAGACGGGAAAAGGTGGAAAGCCTCGGGTTTGAGAGGCCTTGTTATCGGTGGAATTAGCGGAGGGAACATGCGATTAACAGTCCGCGGCCAATTGGCACTTTGCTCTCCACAGACTTTAATCCCGGAGCAGGGTTCTCCCCTGCCAGTCTCCACAACTAACTTCCAACATTCCGGCCGCTGAAGTTTCACAGTCTTTTTTCTCTCCTAAAATTTCGGTGTATCCCGGACCCTGTCTAACTGGAGGGGATGTCCTCGTATGAAGATTCGCTGCACGTGGCTTGTTCCGGGGTTTACATTATGAATATTAAAGAAGCTGCGTTTGCACTAGGGCCCGTTATGAAGGGAGAAGATTCTTTCATTCCCATCGATTTGAAGGCACAGTAAACATTGCCAGGCACAGCTATGGCAGCAGATTCCCCCTTCCCCCATGTCTTATAAGGGGGCACTTGAACTGAGAAGACGGCCGATTTTGGATCGAACGGGTCATATTCCACTAGGAGGGGAAGAAAATGTTACGACGTTGCTACGTGTGCAAGGGCTGTTGGTTTTCAGCGGATGTTTACGTCTCGCATAATAACTGCGCACGTTGAAAGATTGCTAATGGTGTATATTGATACCCATTTCGCATTGATTTTCGATGAGCCGGTTGTGATACACTGTTATGGTCCAAGCGACATATTTTAAGAATCTGCACTAACATTCTAGTAGTAGATTCTGTGCACATCCATCGTGCTAATTGGATGCACCCTTCGCAATTCATTTCCAATTCTGATAAGAGATGTCCCCTCCCTGTGAAAGAAGCCATTTTGAGGTCGCAACGAGCACATCTCCGGACTTTTTTCCGGTTTCGCATCACGGATGAATCACATTGTGAGGAGACCCGAGGCTCTCTCCCTGGACAAGCAAGGGGAAGATGACACAGATAATAGGCTTGGTGGGAAAAGCGGAGGAGGAGGAGGGGAAAAAAAGAACAGCACTAGTGGGAATTATGCATGTCCGCCCCTGGATCCGCCCCTGGGCCAGGCTCTTAATTGGAAGCCCTAATGAGGCCCAAACGATCTCTACGGGTCACGACCTCTCTCCAGCTTGTTTATAGTCCCTGGTAAAAAGAAAATCTCCCATTTGCAAGTCATTTTCTCCTTGGTTCATACTATGCTTTGAGTCGAGCTTCAATTTAAAACCGGGCAAATTTGGCTTTTTCCGAGCCTTCTGCTGGCTGACTCACGCTCTATCGCACTGCAGCGGAGGGAATTGGGAGACTGGAGGAATCAAAGAGGGAGGGGACCGCACCGTGTAATTGGCAAGAGTCATACGCATGTTATTAGTATCACGCGACTCGATGGGGGGGACACACCACGAGGGGGAAAGTTGACAGAATGACAGGCTTTCCAGAAAATGCAACGCCTGCTGCATAGGCAAATAGCCGTGCATGCGAAACACTTTGGTCATCTAACTGCCAGGATGACACTTCCCCCCCCCCCCTCCCCTCTTCACTTCCAGGCTTCTTTTCTCCAGGTTTTCAATATTCGCTAGGCATCCCTGGGAGCGCTCCAGCGGGCATGAATAACAAACGCCGGCTGCTGGCTTTGTCAACTCCCTACCTGAGAAGCCCATCCACCCACACCCCCTAACTTTGCCAGTTTCTCCGCGCCTTGATTAGCACGTAATGATACAGACGCTCCTAAAGACCTATTTCGCTCCCTTCCCCCCTATACTTCAGCAAGGGTAGGATGAAAGTTGCTCAGATATCTCTACAGCCTCTGGAACTATACACGGATTGCGTTTCCAGGACACAAATTTTCTTAGGATTGTTCGTTCCAACTTGCTGCAAGCTACATCTTAATTAGGTCTTTGCACAAGCTATAGACGAGGATCTTTTTTTTTTTAAATGTCTTTGGCTGAATCCATCAACACATCTTCTGATCTCAAACCGACTGCTTACGAACACAATGGCTTGAGTCGGACACGATTCGGACCGGAATAAATTTTGGTCACGTCTCATAGACGACTAGAATTCTCCAGTGTGACAGGAAGAAGTGAGGAAAAAAAAAGAACTAGTCCGGGGGACTCAGTCGGAAGCACTTTGTGGAGCTTCTTCTTCCCAGTAAGAGGAACAAATCGACGCAGCGGAGAAAAGAATGTTCCGGATGATTTGGGTTGGCGGGAGCAGAGAGAAACCTGATTACCGGTCGGAGCAAAGGCAAATCCTGGCCTGTCAATCAGTCGCTGGCAAGTAAGCATTTCTCCCACCCCCACTGGTTGGAAAGAAAGAAAGCAAGGTGAAAGGCAACCTTGTAGTAGAGGGTGGGATGGCGCGTGTTTGCGTGCGCCATCCCCCGTGCACATCAGGGGTTGGAACCGGGTCAATACTCCTGTCACACACAATATGACTCAATTGCTGGCTCAAGTGGGCCGTAATGATGTTCCGACGACTCTTTAGCAGGCGACGCCTCCACATTCCTTTCCGACTCCTGCCTTGAGCTTTTCTTCCTCAACATGATTGCTCCGATTGTTCCTGGCCGAACTCTAATGTTAGCGTACCTGCTTCCGGTATAGTAGGCACTCAGTCGGTGGTTTACCGTACAAACTAATTTTCGGAGAGTATCGACCCTCTTTAGCACACCTGCTGTTTTTTATTAAAATGGTTAGTCATTTACTAGGAATCAAAGTTTCAGGCACGTGGTGCTAAGAAGGGTGAATCATCATTTTTCTGTACGTTGCCCAGAACGAAAAATTCCTGTAACCATCAGCGAAATCCTTCAAGTGCAAGTGACATTATCTGCCTCTCGGTTCAACGCCCGCAAGAAATATTGTCCACGTTCACTTCCTGCATATATAGCCTATGTGAGATGCGGTCTCATCAGCGCATTAAAAAAAAAATCCCCGCAGCTAGTTCCTAACCGCTAATGGCATTCTTCCGCAAATGAAAGATAAGGGACTGAGAAAGGCGACATTGCTTATTTCACCATCCGGAAGCCCTAATGAGCCTTTCTCAAGCCTCTCAGGTCATAAATCAGCCGACGATTGTCTACCCCCACCAAAAAAAGGCGATAAATACACGCACCTCAGCCTTACCTTGCTGACTCCACACATTTCCAAATATTGAACCGCAGCTTACCTGCAATATAGAGAGAGAAATCAGTTAGTGAACAGTACACTCGGCTATGAGGATTAGTTACTCCCTCACTTTACCCCGTTCCCATGGAGACTCCAGCAAGAGTCTCATCAAAAGGACACGCGACTTATCACCATAACGGTTATCGGGGACGTGGAGATGGGGTGGGAGAAAACAGCATCCCGCTTAAAGGAGGACTTGGAAGCATAATTACCGCAAGAATTAAGCGGAGGGCCAGAGGGTAATTTTCCAGACCCAGAGACGGATGGACCGCCATTAGGTGTCCATCCGGGCCTGATTTGCATGGGCTTTGTGCGCGATACCAATTTTAAGCGGGTGGAAACAATGGAGGGCTGGCATTAGGATGCTGGGCGTGTACAAAGCCGCTTTCTTCGCCGCCGCCAACTTAGCTGCTTTCTATTCAGACCTCATCTCCAGACCTTGTTTTCTACCCAGCGCCTCCTTTTTTTTAAGGAAGAAAATACACTTAACTATCGCCCTCACTTTTTTTTTTTAAACGGAGGCCATCAAATGTTTCCATGACCTATGGATCGGCTGCGCATTGAACAGTTCAGCGCTCAATGTTACACAATAATCGATCCGGGTTGTTTACAGCCCCTGGAGCCGGAAAATAGCAATAATTGTACGCTTGAAGCGATTAGAGCTCCCTTGTGCCTTTTGGTTGAAACCTGTGGGACAGCTTCAAAAGTACGCCTCAGTTACAATCAAACCAATATGACGTACAACAGGGGAGCTATTTGCAAGCCGGTCCTGGCATGCGAATAAATCTGGGGGAGCTCAATTGGAGCTGATATGCAGCAATACCATTCCGGATTTCCCCTCCTCTTTGCCCTTGCTGCAATCGGAGAACAGCACCAAAATTATACGCTTCCCATCCCGTCATATCTCCTCATCGCTCGTTTGGGTATATCGGACTGGGGAAAGGTGACGTCATTCCGGACTAATAGCCAAAAGTCTTGAGGTCCCCTCTATACAGGGTGTACCGCAATTACATGTACATCATACCAGAGTGAACTCCTGGGGAGCATTGGAGCACTTTATGTAGAGGTGTCATTTACTATCAGCAGCTTTGTTAGATAGATAACGAGCTTCAAACATTCTGCTAGGTATGCGTCCCAACAAACGACCTGTTTCATTTCAAATCATGAATTTTCTAGTACATCCTGTCGGAATTATTACAAAACACCCTGTACAGCAGGCTTCAAGCGACATGCACGATGAGAATGGGCATCAACAGCAGCACGCTCAAGCGGCGAGGACCCAGCGATATGATAACCGTTTATGGGCATCAGTTACAGCCGCCACTTTCGGGTTAGGGTATTAATAGAGGGGAGGGATATGAGCCCAGTTCACCAGCTTTTTCAAACGCTAGTCGTAAAACGCCTAATGAAACTGTCATATAAAGAAGGTCCAAGATTGTGGGCTGGAAGTGCACAATGGCACTCTCAAGCCTGCTGCAGCTTATCGATAACGCCTGTCCTTGTAGGAATAAAATACAAGAGAGGTGGGGGTGGAAGGAGGGTTGGGGGGGGGAGTCTGAATTTATAAATATTGGGTTGCGGCACGCAGATGTGTATACAGCACACTCGGCGCTGATATCATCTGTTTTGGGGCTGGCGTCTGGCATTCTCACGTCAGATGCCATTTTAATTAAAAATTAAAATAAACTTTACGTTTCATTTTGCAAATGTGGCAAGGGAACACCACCTTTTTACAGCCAATTTCGAAACCCGGAATTAAAATTCCACTGTCAGTGGACTGCCAGAGTCCGAATACTCTTCCCCACCAAAATGTGTACTATTAATGCGGTCGTTCGTTTTAAAAATACATGTGTCGCCACATGTCACGTATCTTAAATATTTCCCTTCTACCCCCAATCCAGCGACATGCACCCTGAGCTCGCTAAAAATTAAATAAGCTTTGCGACAGTCGCAACCATGAACATCAGATATAGTGTGTCCCCTGATGTCAGCCCATTCCTCAAATTCCTGCGGAGCTTAACCCGTGAGAAGGCAGCAAAACTGAGGAGGTTAAATAGCTCTATTTATATCGCCCTCTAATGGCATCATGCAGTCCCTTAGAGCCAAGCTCTCTCAGACCCAATGAGATTAGCCTGGCGAAAAGCAGAGTCCCCAAGACCTGCGAGAAGAGCGCGCGATTGCATCCTAATGCAATGACAAACCCCCAGGCCCAATTTCCTTCCAGACGAATGACCTTTCGCGCATACCTCTCACCCTCTCCAGCAATCCGGCCTTTTCACACTCGACAGACGTGCGCGGAATTGTCACCGACGCACACTCCTCTGTCTACTCGGCTGGAACAGTACGTAAAATTGGGGTCCAATAGGCGGCGCCTCGTAAAAAAAAAAAGAAACCCTGGCCCTTCGTGATGCTCAAATGATAATCAAAAGCGTCCACCAATTTTCCCCACCTCATAATGATCAATCGTCATATTTCCTCCGCCCCTCTTAACAGCATTACCACTTTACCCAAGTCCCCCACCCCCCCGAGTGCTGAATAATGGAAACACTGATGACATGCGAATTTCAAACTCAATCCCCCTTAATCATCAATCACCATTTCCCCCGCACCCTTGCTGCATGTTGCCTACCCGCCTGAATGTTGGCAATGCGCTTTACTACCCGATGCAACATCACACACCCGTATAGCATACATACACAACAGTTGTTTGCACTTGATCGCGCCGAATACCCCCGCACAAGGCCGCTAAGTTTCTATTAGGTCAATTAGGGCCGTGCAGCAGCAAACCGCGTTCACCTAACAAGCCCCAGAAGTACACTTTCATTTGCGAGCATTTTAACGAACCGGAGAGAGAGAGGGGGGGGGGCGCTAATAATTGGCCCACTTATTGACGCAGGGACTATGTGTATGTGCGCCGAGTATACTCCTGTGTACTGTAGCGTCGGGTCTTCTCGGGATATGTATTCAAATGAGGCGCTGGGGAACGGAGCAAAACGGCGACAAAAGGGCCAAGCGGCGTATATAAAACGCATGGATGCCTCCTAGGGTCCATGCTTTTCATTTCCTCCCGCAAGCTCTAAATCCATAACCGGAGGCCCTAAAAGGAAGGGCCATAACTAACGCCCAAGCTAGCTTCAGGATGACCTGCCTCTGGAAACCAAAGCCTCGTAAAATGTCTTTACGGGTGATTGTGCCAATGACACGGCATTCCGTTTTCAAATATCACTTACCCCGCGGATGCGCCATCTCCAGGACCTTTTTACGACCGCAATCATATCAAGCAAAACGTGCCTCTGCTTTTTGTTTTATTGGATTGCTTACCCAGGATAAATCACACCCTTGCTCATAAACTTTGGGAGGCTTTTTCCCTCGAATCATCCCGAGTATGATTAATGTCAGGCTGAAGGAATACCAACGCATCGATACATGGTCCTCAATTATTTTCACGAATGCACCTTGTTACTCCATGTGGCGCATAGTATGGAAAGAGAAGGAGCGTGTAGCTGAATATCAATCAGCGGAATCAAATTCGTTTGGTAAGAGAGACGGCCAACGAAGCGAGTAGCAAACGAGGGGGGGAGTATGCATAAGCAAACGAGGAGGCTGCCTCCATCTCGATAGTTTCATAAGGAAAAAGAGGAGGCTCTGTTGCTGGAATAAGCCGGAAGAATGCCGCCATCCTGCCGTATATATATACGAGGAGAAGGAGAGGAAGGCGCCCTTCTTTTTTTCCTTCCTTCTCCGGCAGGATGATGGTTAATTCATGGGGATTGTTCCGGAGCTTTTAGGATAAGGCTACAACTACCCTGCCGTCCTGACCTGACTTGGAATCAGCTTGGACTCCCAAAGGAGCTCGACCGACTTGAAAAAAAAGAGAGAGTGATAGAGAGAAAGAGCGGTACCCACCTAGCAGCATCGTAGTAAAAGCAAGCGACAAGTTATGGAGTGAAATACCTTCGAGGGCAGGTCGTGGGGACAGAAACAATATTTCCTGCTGGATCTTGCAATAAAGACTCCTCCTCCTCCTCCTCTCCTCCATTAGAGAGAATTGCATCGGGGCCCTTTTCCTCTGGGACGACGTGTACTTTAGCAAAAGGCTTTTCCGTTCCGTAATGAAATGGAATCAGCTGGCTTGACGCGCAGTCGGCAGCCTATGGAAAGCAACCACAGTCCACATCTTCTGTCTCTGCCATCTGCCAGCACGGTCAACAACGCCTGCTAAATGCACGTGCCGCAAATGTGCACATCCGGACGCCCCCACTTTTTTCTCTCTCTCAGACATTAAAAAACTGACAACCGCCTAGCAACAAGAGCAAAAACTTCTCAATCTGTCTTCACGTCTTCCAAAATAATACGTAATAGTGAATAAAAAATCAGTATTTATCCTGACAGATCCACCCATCAGGCTCTCATGTTCATTGGTCAGTCTAACTTACAGGATGAACTGGGCGTCTGATACACACTGTACTCGACAATATTCCAAGAATTGACCTACTTGAAGGAAGGAAGTTACTGACCACTCGGTGCAAAATCCCGCCTAAATAACTACCTGTACGAGTGCAACATCTGGTTGGCTCGTGTAACGCGGAGCTACAGGTACTAATCGTGCCGTTTCCGTCCGGGTTATGTATGCAAATTTAGGCAAAGTGGGTACCGGTGCAAAATGAAGCCGCGGGCTGGTGAAGTCAACAGACCTCTTAAGGGTACATTTTTCTTATTCCTGGCCGGGTAGGCAACCTAACAGCCTCTCTCTGGGCTATACAGAAAAGTCGGCTCCAACTGTTTTGTAGCTGCACAAACGAGCTTCAAGGCTTCGTCAGAAGGAAGGGAGACGGGGAAAAAAACTCATGGCTGGAGCTGAATGTGGCCATTTCCACCCAGAGTCGAGTGTTTTACAGTAGTCGGCATGAAATGTGTACTTCCTGAGTCTTGGAGCATAGCACGTAACGGAAGAAACGCCTTACTCGGAAATGAAGCACTTTTTAGCAAGTATTCACGGGTAATGCCAAACTGGAGTTAACTTCGAGCCAAACTTTCAGCCAGCACTGAAAATTTGCACCTAAAGTATTTTCACTGTGCAACGACCGAAGTGAAGTTAGCTCCAACTTTCAGAGCCGCAGCAACATTATCAAATTATTGAAGAATATACGACGCCCACTTTGTACATTTAATTCATCTTTCATCCCGCAATGTACTTTGATGCGCCCAACTTTTAACTATCTCCGAACTTAGCAGGTAAAAGCATGATAATATCTGGCTTGTGGGAGTGGCCTTCACATGCCTGCCACTATTAGCTAATCCTGTACATGTAACCGCAATTTGACGCCCATCATAGTCCCCTGAGCCGTGATGGCTATATATGAGCTGAGGGCGTTGAGATCCCAGCGTGACCAGGGATAGTTTCCAGCGCATTTTAGTCACGATGGTGTCGCGATGAGAGGTTGAGATATGCATGGTGTGTGGAGGAAGGGTAGATTAATCAGGCGAGAGTATAGGAGGAGGGTTGGTATGGCGCCCATCTATCCCTTTTGGGCTGCTGCTGGTGGTGCAACTAACCCCCCTCCCTCTCTCTGCTGTATCCGCTATCGAGTTTCATGCTGGAATGCACCTCATAATTCAGGCCCAGGGGTTGACAGGCAGCGGCCTAATTACTGCTCATGCCGGATGTGTGGAAAATATTGCGCTCAAGCTGGGAGCAAAAGGCGCTGCGATATTGCAGCTCAAAGAGGGCGTAATTGAGTTTCATGGAGCTTATCGACGCCCGGCACAAAGGTGTGGAGCCATGATAAGCCCTGTGCTGGCGGAAGGATTCTTTATGCCCAGCCACGGCCGTCCTTCACCTTCGCACTCGCATGTCAAAAATACTTCCTTCCAACTAATTGGGCCTCCACCTTATGTGGGCCAGTCTCCCCAGGTTCCGGTCCGCATGTCTAGTGTGTGCCTTCCACTATCAATTCACAAATGCCTGTGCCGTAAAGCAGAGAAAATTGATAAGCGTGTGCTTTGGTGGCTTTAACAAACTCGACTTCGCAGAGTACCGAAAATTCTCGTTAGCGCTGCAGCAGGGCCATTATGGCAGGCACGCAACTACATCCACACCTCGGAATGGCGAATGTTTCGCGTGCCTCTCCCCGATAAGCAATACCAACAAATATGAGGGCCCGCGGAATGAGTCATACACGTTAAGTTATGCCTCCGTGGGCTAGGCGGACAGGTGCCAGAATGCCACTGCAAATAAATGTCCCCGCACGATTGAAGTCGTAAAGATGCCCGGTGCAGCTGTACCACTTTGTATGCAAAACTTGGTCAAAAGTTGGATTTAATCAGCGCGACCCCTGCTTCCATTATCGCTCTTAACACGCTTCTGCAGTACATCATCTTCCGCACGTTCTCACAACACAGGCCCCGTACACCTTCCTCGGCATGCAATGTTTACTGATCCCTCTCGGTCGGAAGGAAGTATCGTTTTCCACGCTGCATGCAAAAGCATTGGCCTTGCAGTACATCATAAAAGTTCGGGAAACTGCCAATGCACAAATAACCAATTACATTACTCAACGGGTGCAGTGCAGCTTGGAATCGACCCAGAGATCCAATCTGTTCCAACAGTGGGGAAGTAGTTACAATGGGCCATGGAGCCCAAGAAAAGAATGGAAAAAAAGAGGAAGGGAGAGAATCGCCCAGTCCCTTTATTCGACTGTAGGGTTCTCGTCCCAGCAGCCAATTAAGATCCGGCCGATAAAGCTGGAATTACACGTCGGGAAGACCCACTTGACCATATCTATTATTCTTGTGTGCCGTTCAGTCACTTGCCGCCTGTTGCGTCACGGAAGGCTGACCCCTTGTTTCTTTCGTGACTGGGACCTCCTACTTCAGCATGTCACACGTGCTGCTTCACCCTGAAGGTTTCCCACAGTATAGAAAATCACTTCTACCCCCTGGCCAGTCTACTGTCCCCCTCATTTATTCATTGGGCTGGAATAGACTGCATATAGCCAGTGACCAATAAATACGAGCGTTTTTATTAACGAGATCAGCGTGGTTATTTGCTATATCAGCATAATCTGCTGCATATTCATGGCCACGAGCGAAAGAGGGAAAATATCAAAGCTCACAAACAAAAGAGCGATGGCAGAAACTGATTTAACGACGCTTAATTCTCCATCACACGGACAAGTAATTAATTCCTTCATCGAATGTTGACAAATGGCTAATCAAGTGCCATCCGACCGATTATGTTGGAACGGAGCCACGGGGAACCACTGCTGATGAACGACAATAGCCTGTACCGGGCATGATTCTCATTTGCGCACTTGACCTGTCCGTCACGTATTACCCACACACAAAAAGATACCGCCTCCCAGTTTAAATCGCTGTGGAAATTACAGCATTGGCCTGACGATATGAAGACGAATGGTCAGCGATAGTCCCCCCCCCCCCACACACAATGCTGTGGTTTTGCTAACAAGCAACACTCTCCCCTTGCAAGCTGCATCCCGGCAGAGGGCAGACTGTGGGCTTATCGCGGCATCAGCCCCGCGCAATTAACAGCTGGAATATGGCTGTTATGCAAAACAAGTGTTAATGAAGGCGGGAAGGGGGGAAAAGGGGAGAGAATGCCTGGGGCATAATGAGACCGTGTCTGAGGCTGGTTCATTTCCAGCAGGAGCTAATCACGTCTTTTACACCTAACGCTTTTCTTTTCTTATCAAAATGTCGTATTCAAGTGCAATCAGTCATATGAAGTGTCGATATGAGGTCCATCTGAGGGCAGGGTTTCTGGGAGGGGTTGGAGGGCTGAAGAGCCATCAGCTTGTTTGATGAGTTGCGGCTGCGGCGCCATTGCTGCAGACTCTTGCGGTCGGAAGTGGCGAGAATGGGAAGAGGGGGCGCCAATGTTTGCTCTTAGGATGTCTCCCCAGATCCATCTTTTACTTTCGGAAAAGGGGAGCCAGCACCCACAGGATTTTCAGATGCCTATACAACCAACGGCTGCTATATAGTGGAAGACTCCCAATTAATGAGCTGTGTACTGGCCAGCAGGTCAAGTGCAGAGTTTGCTTCAATTTCACCCTTTCTGGTAAAGCAGTCGTGCAATCACATTTCGCTCCGTTCGTTTGGGTAAGGTCCTCTGGAGCCCAGTTAGTGTCGATACAGAACCCCGGTTGCTGCTGGAGGCATGTGCCTGCGGCCATCCAATTAGTAGGTTGGTGGTGTCCTCGGGTAAAGGGAGGATTTTCTTGGGGACGTTTCCTCCTCTTCCTCTTTCCGCCTAAATACCTGTAATTACTAGCTAGAAAGTTGGATTTGCCTCGGCAGGGGAAATTAGCCAAGAGATAAACTCCGTCTTGCGGGCTAATTTGAGTATTTACGCTCCCGTCCTCCTTAATTAAGACGCATGGGAGGCAAAATTGTGATCCACGCGGCCCGTCATCATCGTCTTCCCTCCCACAACTTCTCTTTTGCACCAATCCTCCCTCCCCCATAAAAACGGACGCAAGCCAAGGAAACAGTTGCGTGGGAACTTGGCGGCGATGAATCAAGTTCGGAGTTAATGCTGCCTCGAGGGAAAATCCTCCCTCCCTTTTGCACTTATACACAACAACTAGGGGAGAAGTCTGGCCCAAGGTGTTTCCGAATAACACGTTCGTCTACTCTGGCGATCAGACCACAACAGAAGATTCCTCTGATGTCGTGTCAAGTGAAACGCTGCTTTGAAACATGAACAGGCTGCAGGCGAGAATAAGAGGCGGTGGACAGGAAGGAAGACAACATGGGGGGCAATAAATATGGGGTCACTTTTTCCCACATCTCACCTGATCACGCACCCAACATTCCACGGAAACGACACGGACTTTTCTCATGGCGGTTCCCCCCAACACAACTTGCCTTATCGGCGCAGCTTGGATTTTGTCTTCCGGACTATACCCCGGATTTATTGCTGCTTTCCGGGAAGGATTTAATGCCAGATCCAACGCGACCCTATACTTGGATTGTGCATTATTACAATAATAATATGAATTCAGTACATTCGGAAAACTGTCCCAAGTACAGTACATGAAGGGACAGGTCGCAACTAATGGATTAGTAATTTTGAATGGCTCGCTTGTAAATAGTGCAAACCGACCACAGTCCCGGCCACAATTCAATGACGCGCTCCCATTTAATTATTGCTAACAGGGCAGGCCGGCTCTAATAAAAGCTATCACGGCGCCGACACTCGTAATATCAATTGGAAAAACGGATTGACGTGATTGCTCCCCCTGGATGGAAAATGGATTCCGGGACCTGTGCCGCGCATGAATAGTCAAGGACCGGCCAGAAAACTGCCTATAATTGATCCTGGTCAGCAACAACAGAATCCTGGGGTGCAATTGGATCCGGGAATCCTCCAGGGGACCAGAATGCGGCCGCACAGCCAATTCCCCGAGCCCTTTCTACTCTTCCCTCTTCTCCTCCCGCTTCTTCATTACTAGGGTGGGGGGAAAGGGGAGAGAGAGAGACCCACTTCTTTTAATCAGCTCGCAATGTGACGCAGACAAATGGCGAAACTCGATTTTCACACCGTAATTCTCCCGAATTGAAGTGACGCAACGCGATAACAGCAGATTTGTGTAATACGAAACGGCCAGCCAGTGAAGGAAAAAGAAGCGATCGAAATTAAAAGCGAGCTCGAAGACTCTCGTCTCCCGCCAATCACCCCTTTCTTGATGAAAAAAAGGGAACCCAAACCTTTTTTCTAATTATTTCCACTCCATTACTTTACTCCCCATCCAATTCGTAAATAACTTATACTCAATTTTTCGATATATCGAACAATGTGATCGAGATATCGCATGATCGATATTCTAGTATCGATATATCGCATGAGCGATATTCTAGTATCGATATATCCCATGCTCGATATAGAACTGTCTAATATTGTCGATATATCGAACGCTGTAATCGACTTATCGAGATAGTGTGATCGGTTTCGATATTCTAGTATCGATATATCCCCAATGTGATCAATGTATCGAGATATCGCATGCTCGATATCGATCTAATATTGTCGATATATCGAACGCTGTAATCGACTTATCGAGATAGTGTGATCGGTATCGATATTTCTAACATTGTCTATATATCGAACCCCGATACCGACGATATATCGAATGAACGATATTATCGATATATCTAATAATCTGTATATTTTGAAACTGTAAGAGAATTTATCGTGTTTGAGGACTTGAAATATGCAAATCCCTCATTATACATGACCGATTTAATTTTCCGATATTTCTTCCCACCAGGCATGCACCTTTTGGTCTGAGAGCCAAACACAGGTGTGAGTCTCCTCACCTGTTGCATTGTTTTCCTCACTACCAGCATTCGCCCTTATAGTCAGATCGTGCCTCACACGCCCACATTCTCTCTCGCACACACTTAGCGCATACACACACACACACCCACGTTTGTTGGTGTGCATGCTGGGCGTGGACGAGGGCAGCGCCCTGGAATCAATACTTTTGTCGCCGAAACGTGGGCCACCCAAAGTGCCAGCGATGGAATTATTAATGCCCGGCATAAAAATGTGTTCCGGGGCGCCTGCCTCGGCCGCCAAGTCCCCTTGACGACCATTTCCGGGGCCAGAACAGGGCCCAAATGCTCGTTACGTAGCCCTGGAAACACGCCCTCAGGCCACGGGACCGGAGAGGAGGAAGACCTGTCGAGACCTTCACCTCTAGGCTTTACAGCTTTTTGCATGTGACCAAAAGAGAGACGCGAGGTTTCCCAGAGCCCGATGCTGCCCTGCCAAAATGCTTCATTACGGACACGATGTCGTCTGACAAGTAAATTTGGGAGGGCTTGATATGGCCCACCAGACTGTATAAATAGGCAAAATCCTCGTCACAGCATTAAAGCTCGTGGTAGGGATTAATCGACTTCCATCCATCAGAAGTGTTTATCGATTGACACCTGTGCTCTCAACGCGCTTCTATATAGTGCAGATTTGATGCTGCAGTGCTCTCGCTTCTTTTTGTCGATGGCGCCAAACTATGGTTGATAAAAAAAAGCGGACAGTATTCGGTGTAAATACGGAGTTGATTGATAGTTTCCCCGGGAGTGTTAATGGAGCGTCATTTTTCTTGCTGGACATTTTGAATAATTAATGAAGACCCCTGCCAGCACTTCCGCTTTGCTTCTGCAATCCAGCGATGATAATCTCCAGCACTTTGTGCGCCAAAAGCCTTCCCAGTTCTTGGAAGGCAGCCGGACTTGTTATTCCCATCATGTCCTAATAGTACACGCGGATTAAGCTCCCTTCTGTGCATGTTGCTCCAATATGTTCGGAATGCATTATCCTTAAAAGGGTAGGCGTCAAAATGTTGTTGTTCCATGCAGAATGGAATAACACTGCGGTAATGAGGGCGTCGGTTGAAAAAGGTGCAGTGCCAATAAGTTAATTTGGGTTCGGCTGCATTCAAGTTTAATGATGATAATACTGTAGTTAATCAGTACCCTGCCCATAAACACGGACGCTTGCACATGACCTCTCATCATATAAACTAATTGCGGAATTGAAGCTGACGTCACACTCGCGACAATAGCTTTCAATTATGTCAGCAATGAAACTAATAATTAAAGGCTATAGCGACTTCCGTATACCCGAGTGCCGGGCGCACAATTTAAAATATCATAGCGAAATGCAGAGCAATCACAGTCACATTTGAAATCATATTGCAACTATCGCCACTAATGTAAAATAGCAGTCGTAAACACAAACTACAAAAAAACGCAATCGATCAGTAGCTGGAAACATTCAGCAACAAATGCCGACTAATTTGTGCTTGTCATTTACCCGGGTGCAGTTATACATCAAACCGATGTTTGGCATAAGTTGGACGTCATGATTTGTACCGGGCTCCACTTAATTCTCAATCTGTCAAACTAACAGAGGCGGGGAATCCAAAAAATGCAGGTTGACATCTTGCTTCATAACTGGTGACATTATGCCCGTATATCGTGTATGAGGGGGCTTCGTGAGAGCCCATAGACATGCAAGCCATTCCGCCCAGCAATAGAGCACTGGAAAAAATAGCCAAACCGATTCCAGCCTAATGAAGTGCGATGCTTCTACCGTGGAGCAGGACATGTAACTTTTTTAGAATAGTCGGGTCTATTTATAATGTGCCGATAATTTTGCAACCCTATGCCAAAGCGGGAACCCGTGTAGGCCTACATGCAGCAATGTTGTACATCACCATACATCCACGAATTTAGTATGTGACAGGAGAACAATCGAGGTGTTTGAGCAACGCTGCACATAATGATGCTGCAACAATTCGGTCACAACACAAAACTTTTGCCATAATCACCTTTGCAGTTTCGAATCTCAATAATGCAGGTACAAATAATGGCAATTGTTTCGGTACATAAATGCTAAAAAAGAGTAATATGCAGGGATGTACGCTGCTACATTGTCAGAATGGACAGCTTATATTGGTATACAGAGAGTAGAGCATACCTCTAAAATAGTGCTGCTCCGACACATCCTCCATCGCGGATTCCCGCAACAAAAGAGGCTGCGACAGATGATGCTCATTCCGCTGACCTAGTACTATCACTTCCTTCAGATGGCCATAGCAGGCCATTCACTCAAAGTGGACCGAAGAACAACACAGGCCTCCGGTTCCGTCGCTGGTCCCGTAACAAATGGCAACACTCACACCGGAAGAGCCCCACGGAGCGGCAGACAGTCATTTACAACACCTCCAGTTTTCCGAGAGGCCCCCTGACAAATGGCCCTCAAGGTGCCTGCCGCTGATACTTCTTGCCTCGCTGCATTAACCGCCACTTGTTGCCGTGAAAAAATTGAGAGAGAGAGAGCCCAGGCCCCCCTTTTCCGTTTTTGGGCAGCCCACGTGGCAAGAGTCCCCCTAAACACCCCCGCACACACTCACTGGAAATGAGGGGGTCCGATGACCCGCTGCCTGGGCTGTTTGGCACGCGACTAACTCACTCCGGACGCCCGACGACGACGCCTCCGACGCTCCCTCCCCCGAACCACGCATGAACAGACACTCCTTCCCTCCTCGCTCTCCACCGCCACCAGCTAGCTTCCACACAACCTATACTCTTTTTCAGATCCGCTCCGGTGCAAGCTTGCAATTTGGACAGCTCCAGCCTAAAATTCCCCTCCACTTCAAGGTGAAAAGTGGCCCGACTGGAATCTGCAAGTAGGCACATCCATCCATCTCCAGGAGGAAAAACCCCATTTTTACACTTCAGATCACTTCCACGTCCAAGGTGGCCGGAGAAAACTCTCGCGAATTTGGAGAGAACTTTGTTTGCATTGTTATGGCAGGGTTATTACCCATATTAGGCCGACAAGCTGGTTTAATTTTAAGGACGGCAGGGCCTGTATTGAGGCGCATCAGAGCACGAGATATTAAGCGACAGGAGTATAAACGAGGAGCAGGAAGGGACTAATATCGACCTGGACTTGACATACACGTAAGTTGGCGTTGGCGCCGAGGGACTATTAGGGCTGCTTAATAGGCGCCCTGGCTGCTCTGCCCAGATGAAAGGAGGCGGCACCCCCCACACCAACTGCGGACCAAAGAGAATTATTCAGGCTCTTCCCAAATCACCTTATAACCTCTCTCTGAGGCGGGTGCAAGTAGAGCCTTTGGTTTGGCCACAGACGCCGCCTGATTCCCTCCTTAACCCATCCTTTGAGTCGCTTTACTTGGCTGTCAAAGGTAGTATACAGTATGGTGGGGATCCAAAGTTTATAGTCGGTGGAACGAGCGCACGGTGTGGTCAATCCCAGCAGGCGTAACGCACGCCGACCACACTTTACGGCCCGTAAAATGCAGCCGAGTTGCTGTCCCGGCCAGCACACTAGGTCAGGGGCACAATCGGCCACATCAAATCTAACCGCCATTTCATTCATGATGGGGACATCAGGACTCACTTAAGGTGCCTTTTTTTCCCACAGGTTAAGTCCGCAAGGAACCAGGAGTAGCCTACTTCACCTATAAGCAGCGAGGGATTAAACAAGCCTGCAATTCGCATTCAAATTGTAATCAAGTCATAAACAATATTTCATCCTCTACATCCTCTCCTGCAGATGGCAGATCCCAGCGATGCTAATTCCGAAATCTGTTGAAAACAAAACGCTAACTGTGTGCATTTAAGCTGCAAAGCAAAACAGATGAAGTCTGGAGTTGGAAGTATATTTTGGACAAATTGCGCGGATTTATGAATTCGGCTTGCTTGGTTGATCAAGTTCTAGACCGTTGGGGGCTCGAGTTAATCTCTGGGTTGTAAGTGACACCGATTCCCAAGGGGAAGGGTGTCCTCGCCAATTATTGGCAACCTGTGGCGCAAATTGTGCAGATCTTTCGTCCAGGAGGCAGCGGTGGCACAAAATAATTGAGATTTCCGGCATGAAATATTGTAATTGCCATCGCATGTGGATGTAATTACTGAAAACATTCGAGAGAATAATTGGCCCCTTCGCAATTGCCTGAGTCAGAAGGCACTTCAATAAAATATGCCGCAGTGGGAACGTGCAGAAGTTTACCGGGGATAAACAAGTCTCCGCCATTAATCACTTGCGAGGATTATTTACGGCGGGAATAATTGTGGAATGCGGAAAGCTCATTAGCAAAGGAGCCTTGTTAGCCTGTGGTAGGTTCTACAAGCTTGGTAGTCACTCCCTCGACTGCCAGGCCGTAGTCAAACCAAGATTAGGTGTTGGAAAATTCAGCATACAATATACGCCGTATTGGGCTGTGCAGCACGTGCAGTAACCTATAGAGCGGGCAGCGGAGATTAACAAAATTCATGGTTTCCTTCATTGAACAAAGCACGGTAATACATATTCATTTGGCCATTGATTTTTGTGGCAAGGGTACTGAAAGACTCGAGCGCAACCCTATTGTGGTCGATTACCATGCCGTATACAATAAAACATGCACTCTACCACCGTCCTCTGCAGTAATCCGTTTTAAAATCAACACAATGTACAAGTGCAGTACATACATGCCAACATGCGTGCGTCTATAGTTTACAATAATATTCTTGTTCTACATATACTGGCCAACATTTCATTGCGTCTACAGTATATGAACTTAAATAATACAATATTCTTTGTGGAAATGCCACGTGCATCACTCTGTATTCTATTTACGCACCGTTTTACTCGTGTGCTACAACAATAATTCTTGGTCTGAGAACCGCAATAAAATATCATCACGCCATAGCTGGTTAACGCAAGCCCTCCCCTATCAGCACCACTTTGACCCAAGCAGGAGTAAGGGCATGAAAAAGTATCGCACTAAAACTTGCAAACATTACTCCTCATTTTCATAGGCTTCCCTCAGCAAGGCACTCCTGGGAAAAATCTGCTCCTAATGGCCGAAAAATAATAATCCGGTAAGATAAGCCACAATCTTGGCGGCGAAAAACCTGAGGCCTAATTACGCATATTTGAACTTACGAGGCCAATCCACAGGCGAGGAGGGAAATTGGGCGATTTTTTAACATTAGCGCTCGGTGGGAATGGCCATGAATAATCCCGGACTCTTTTCCTCCTATCCCTCCCTACTATTAGCAGCAGGCATCTAGTCCCGGCAGAGCCATCCCATTAGGCCCCCCGCAAAAGGGCTGGTAGGTGGTGAGGGTGCCATGTGCAACCATATATAGGCTAGGGAGGGTATAAAAAGAGCCTCATTCAACCGCGACCTCAGCATCATCCCTCACGGATTAAACTTATGCATTTTCAGGGGAGGGGCGCCCTCACCTGACCTTATGCGCGGAGGCCTACTTTATTTTTCTTAAAGCCCGACGTGCTTCCGAATTAGGGTGCTTTCTATCTCCATTTCCGACGCCCAGATGTGACACGTCGCTCACGCCTCTCTGTCCAATAAAGATGACGACGTGGCTCTCTTGTGCCTCTTGGCTTCGGATAGAAAGTGAATTTCTAACGTGAAGTTACTGCAATCTGCACAGGGTGATGCAAAAAAAAACAACCTCACATTCAAAATTCATATCAAACCAGTCGAAAGCAATTACCTATCTGTTTGCCGCATTTGGACATGATATAAGTGTGCGTGTGCTGTAATTAAATTTTGCTACAGAAGCGTGCTATAGCTTCCGGTAATGAAGCAATAAATCACACCGATTCCCTTGAACATTAGGAACAAAAAAAACCCGGGTGTTGATATCAACCCGACTTTTCACCTCAGGGCCCCCTCGGAAAAAGTGCTGAAGCGTGGAAAAAACTGGAAGAAATCTCCGCAATGTTTATGGCTTCATTCTCCTTTTTTTCTCTCTCTCCTTCTCTCTCCTTCGGCTCTTTTCTTCCGAAGAAGTTATAGGACCGGTGGGAAATACTTTTCTTCATTCAATTATAAGGCGCCAGGCCTGATCGCAGTGTCCTATCCCAAGTTTCGTTTCCTCCCTGGACGCGAGTTTCCTTGCCTTCTATACCCCCCTCCTATCCAACCCCCCCCCCCCCTCTAGCTGGCAGACTATTCAATTTGGAGTCACCCCGGGAGCAAAGGCGGCGGCTGACGCGCTGACGACACGTCACCAACAGGCCTCGCCACCACAAGGTGCGCCACCAATTTTCCCAGCCCAATTTTCCCTCTGCCTTCTGAGGAATAGGGGAAGAGGAGCCAGCTTCCCCGAGAGAGAGAGCTGAGAGAGAGAGAGAGAAGAGACTCTCTCTGGCAGCAGACTCCTCTCACAATACATACGCTGCCTGGCTTGCTAGATTCGGATTAACTCTATACTCCGCATGTTGTGCTGCCAAATGTCCACAATGCAACAAATCCACTCTGCGAGACACCATGTGGAAACCTAAAAGGGTTTCCAGAGTATATATGCAGGGGAAAAGGCTGCACCTCCAGTGAAATATTATAATTTTGTACTTGGTGCACCTTGCAGTATTGTCAATCGGATATTTTTAATGTGAAATGTTTTTCTGATTTATTCTGATTTATGTATTCCATGTGGATGCATTGTGCACAAGGTGCAATGAATTCAAATTTTGCCATTAAGTGCCAAATGTAACCTGATCATACAGTAGCATACTAAACCAGTACATTCCCCTTCCCCATTTTGATGTAAAATGTCCATATGCACTATATAGGTCTGTACTACATGTCGGACAAAACACGCACTTCATGCAGGGAGGGTTTGAAATGCTGGTTATGGTCTAGAAAATCAGGGGGGGACTAGCTTATGTTTAGCTGGGATGAAATTTCCGTTGCACGGCGTCGATTCCCTGGCACCCCTTTTCCCTTTCGCAGGTCAAATAATGAAGTCCAAACAAAAGGGAAAGAGGAGGGAATATGGGGCCGCAAATTTACCCGCCGCGAGGGGGTGCCCAGCATATGCGGCCAACTCTGGGAGCTGCAGGTCCTGTTCCGACATCACTAGAAACACCGGCCAGGAAATGAAGTGTCGGTGATGACCATGATTTAAAAAAATATTTACTTCTTAGTAGGCCCTGTCAGCTTATTACTGCACTATGTTAATCTAACGTGATGCAGACGCCTATTGTTGCACCGAAGCTTACCATTGGCTTGTCCTGATGTACGGTATATATATTATTATATTACCTGCCACCATGTTTGTTGCATGCAAAGCAAAATGTACTACAAGAAAGCCAATCGTTCGAAAAGCAACCCTCGACATGTTTCCCCTGCCAATAAATCAATTAATTGATTACTTACGAGTTAGAAGAGCTTGCAATATAATGTTCCAAGTAAATGTTTCAGTTCACACGTTGGCGCTGAATATCTTGTGCCATTTTTTTGCAATTTTTGAAACCGTCTCTGCTCGCTTATATTGTCCACACAGTCTACATTGTACTATATTTCTACACTATAGTTGTACATTGAAATCCCAATTTTAAATGCCGCACCAAGGAGGGAGAACAAACAAGCCGGCGCCACACGGCACGATATTATAGCGCATAGTCCCCATATTGTTTAAATAACAGTTTATATCCTGGACGCATGCAGCAGCTGAGTGGCATATAAATACAATTTGCATAACACCGATGCTGCTGCTGCATTCATGCATAGTGCGACCATACCGTTTTAAAAAGCAATGTCTCTCCGCCCGCACATGGCCAACTCGTAAACACATTATCAAAAACCTCAAAAGTGAACAGGTATAGGAATTAATCGATCGGATCCAGCATTAATGTCATGTAGTCTCAATTAGTTTAACTGTTATGCCCCTGCGGGTTTCGCTTGTCAGGCTTCATAACATCCAGATTTGTCAGAATTAAACCCATTAAACAGTTATGGTTTGGAAGCGACAATAATATTCCCAGCAAACCGGCGCCATAAAGATGGCATCTCCCATGTACTCGCAGCCACGCATATTTTCAGTTCCGCCGAGTTCAGCACTGCATGTCCAACTTGTTCACAGCAGGATTTTTTTTAACTCTTTTTTGGGGGGACATAATCCGACCAACCCCTGCTAAAAAACTCTTTCTCCCAGTCAACATGCTTTTTGGCTTGATTCCACGCCACGCGATGGCCAGAAAAGTCGGTGGACTGTGGAGGTTTTTGCTGCATTGTCCCCTTTTTGCAAGCGTGGTCATGTGGCGGAACGAGAAGCACGCGCCGATTGCATTCCGCCGAATTATCCATCGCAGGTGACCGTCACTTTTCAACGCTCCATGGGACACTAGTAAAAAAAAATACCTGAACGTTGGGAAGGAAACACTCCCTATAGCCTTGCTGGATGCTGCATTCCTACTGCTGCTGGAGCGGAAAACGGGCCCCAGAGACGTAAGATGGCTTTGATGGAGACTCGTGAAGACTGTACCCTACCTCCCTTCGCCTTCCCTCCCCTTGAGGCCTATCTCTGCAAATGCGCGCCGCTGACAGGATGATAAAGAAAAGCGTCTCCTCGTCGCTTCCGACGCCCTGCCCTCAGCCTTTGTCCCTCCCCAGAAGTGGTGTCGCGAGGTCGAATGCACTCCTCCATTGTCTTGTCACACTCTGTACCTTATGTCGCCAAAGACAGAGTCCTTCTGGTTCGGATGATAAGGAAGAGGGGGAGAGTGTCACAACCATACGCGGACAAGGACAATAATGCATTTGGCAAAACCTGTGCAGATCCTATAAGGCTTAATACAGTGAACACACGGAAAAAAAATGGAATGGTCAGGAATGTGTCCCACAGGAGATATGCAAAAGAAGTGTCCACAACAATTTTGCCGATGGTACGTCCGAATGTCCCAGGAGGAAAGGCTAGGTCGGGAACAAAATATTGGCTGGCACGATTGAAAAGCGGTATTTGAAGCACAAACACGACAGTGAGGTCTCGACCTCAAATGTGATTGAATAGGCGTATAATGAAAATGCGCTGCATCCCGGAGGCGGCAGTTGTTTGGGGAGGGGGGGAATACTGTATATGCAAATAGGGGCATGGTACCTTTAAACTATGACGTCAAAATAGTGTGATATATATGGTAAATTACAACGTCCTCTGTCGCATAACATGTGGCCATTATTAAATCCCAACAGGGTGTTCCAGTAACTGCTGTCCAAAATACATTAAAAGAGCCTGGTTTTGATAATGACCTACTATTTTGAGTGATGAGTCACACAAACGTACATTTGCACATGTTTTTGACCACTTACCATAGGCTACCTAGATGTGGAGTACAGAATGTAACTGCTATATACACTTCTGACGCGTCTACACAATACATTGAAACATGCACGTGGTACCTATACGCATCATTAGGCCTCACATCTTCAGCAGCTGGTATAAGCCCGAATAATTTTTTTTGAGCATTTGAAAGAAGGTCGTATCTTAGCAGCCGCTGCGCTGGAGCCTCACGACACAAGCTGTTTGGCACGAAGAAGGGGGGACGACTACTGAGGAAATATTCTAATAAGGCCAAGCCCTCATAGCGTCAAAGGTTGTGTGCCGCCGCAACAAACAGCGTCGCGGCGCCCCAGAGGTCATTAGGGGACACCATCCCAATAAAGGGCACAATAAGGAGAATTGCATCACCACCGCCCGCCGCCTCCATCCCAGGATAAATAATCATTTATCCGTACCTCAAGGCCCAGTCAGCATCGCACGTGGCCTGATTAGTGCGCTGTCCTCCAGTTCTGGCCCTCCATGGTCCACCCCACTGTGCTAATGCGCCATGTGTACCAATTTTGCTGGTGGAGGAAGCGAATATTATTACTTGCGCGGGGCATCTCTATGCAAATAGCCGCTCTAGCCTCATTAGTGGCTGACTGTCGCCGACCCGTCCATTTGCGTTTGTATCGCGGACATGCCGAGTTTCAAAACGGCCCGAATGTATGCCCACGCGTGTTCAGAATATTCAAGCACGTCAGTGTGATGCTGCTTGGCTCTTCCCCCAGCTCTAATTACTTGTAGAATAGTGGAAGTAATTCCAATCATGACGAGGGGGTGCCCTATATGCTTTTTGGATGCACGCAGCAGCCATGCCTCTGCCTTTGAAAAGGACACACAAGACCGTGACTGTCAGCCTGTGGTTCATTTTACCAAAGCGGAGATTCGTGTTACCTGCTTGCACAACCGAAACGCCTATAGGCACAGTACATGTGAAGTCGGAGATCTGAACATGTTTGGAAACGTCAGATATTCCTGCTACTGGGAGACCCCGGGAGCAAAAGCTCAGACACTGGAATTAAGGTAATGAAATTCAAATGAAGAGACGGAGAGGGGGAGGGAGGGATGACGCAACACACGCTAATCCGCGACACTTTTCAAACCTCAAATTGAGCTCGGAGGTAAGCCTTTACCGCCCTTTAATCTCCAAGATCTAATAAAGTCTTGGTTGTTTGGAAATGCCCCGAGCTAAGTGGCTCAAAGCGAGACTTGGAGCCCTTCAATTTGCGGCCTGCAGGGAGCCCCCTTTGTGGAGCTGACCGTTCCGGAGCGGAACTACTTGTCAACTTGCTGGGAAATTCCGCTCCGGAGTTCAATCCGTCACTGTCCCTTTCCGGTAATTACCTTTCCCGTCTCTCATCTTCAACCCTTGCACCGCACTGCCTCACTGGCCAAAGGATTTTTAAAGCAGATAGATTAAAGGCTGCCTGCCTGCTGGAGGGAAAGGGTCAAACCAGCTGTTAGTACAGCTCTAAATGAACTCAGAATCCTCGTCCATATACCGGTATGCACTAGTATTTGCATAGGTGAGTAACCAGAGCTCTATGCACTCAGGCTGCAACAGGGACAGTCATACCCTGATGTTGAAGTAGGTTGGTTCATAGAGGTCAGTGACCTTACTCTATACATCACATACACAACATATAGTATGAGGATTACTCCCAACTCTCAAGCTTTTGTCTCAGCTCAAATTTTTTTTGGAGAGGGAGTGTGCTGATCAGGCGTTTCGATCCAATAGCCTATTACTGTCTTTTGAAATGGCTTCTGCTCCCTCGTAAAGTTTTAACTTGGCCTCATAATTGATAAGTTTTCGTCCCCGGGGTGCGATCTGTCGCACTTATCAGGGGCGGGGAAAAGCAATCCGGGTCTTATCGGGCACCGGCACCTGTCATCCGCATCCTCTCTCGTCTGCTGGTCCGCATTGCCCGGCTGCACTAAAAAAGGGACCCGAGGAAGAGCACATTTCAAGTTCATCCCCTTCCACCATTTATGTGTGCAATACACTCACGCATATCATTCAGAAACTCACACTCGCCGAGCACGATTATGATTTCAACGATGGAAAGTTTCCGTGCAATCCCTGCCGAGTGGATTCCCACTGCTAATTTTCCGGGGGCTTTGATGGAAACTCCGGGGGTCTCTCTTCTTGCCCATTTCTCCCCGGTGGGAATCATCTTATCCCATACAATGGCATTTCCACCCTTACTGGAATTAGGCGCTTCCATTGGTCAGGCAGCCAGTGGAAGGGAATGAGCTCCTAAGAACCATTCGATCAGCTGGAAAATCACATCTTTCCATTTACTGGCTATATCACTACACTATTGTAATAATGTATGTAGAATGTAGCGATTCCCTGCGCATTTTTTTCTCTCGATATAATGGAACACCCTGTATGTGCTTGATATACACACGCACCCAGTGCTTCCTTTTACTCCTTCCCTTTTTCTTCCCGGTTTCTTCAGGTCTTCCTTGCTTTCCCCTAGGAATATCGACCCGAACTCCCAGCATCCCACTCAAGAATGGAGCTTCGGCTGCTCCAGCACCGCGCTGCTGTTATTCTGCAGATTTACGTGGAAATGTCGCTCTGGTCTGGATAATTCCTCTCTGAGAACCAACATTTTGCCGTCAATTGCCGAAATGCCTCTCCTTAAGTGGAGAAGCAAACAATGTCGAGCGGGACAAAAGAAAAGGCGGCCGGGCGGAAGTAGCATAATAGTTTCTATGCCTTTATGTGCCTCGCCAAAACCAGCCAGAGAGGTGCGACAACCGGCGGCACATAACTGAACAATTATTTTTTGCACTTGTGCCCCTTTTGTAGATCTCGTTCAATAACCTCCAAACCTCGGACTCTTCTGCCAGTGCAAATAGCTTTCCGATGAAGGAAGATGGTTAAAAAAAAGGAAAGCCGTTGGGACCTGCAATTTTTTCTCTCCAGAGACGACGAGCAATTTGAAAGACGTTAGCGAGCTAGGAAATGGCATGCATTAAACTCGTTGCCCACCAGTAGCTCGTATTTACTGCTGCGCCATTTCCTGGAACAACTCCAGTTAAATGTTCTGTGGATGAATTTGGAATTAAGTTCAGCTGGCAGTTATGGCAGCACTTGCACACACACCACACACACAAAAAAGCAGCAGTATAATGCAGTCAGTTGGTGCTCACATTGATCGACTAAAACTTTGTCCCAACCTACTCGCCCCTGATCGGAAAACTTACCCCAGAATTTTGCGGTTTCCGGGCCACACGACACCGCGATTACTCGTGTCAATATTTACGTCGGCAAACCCTCGACGATGAATCAGTGGTGCGTCGACTAGGCGCCGAAAGGTAACCCATTCAGAGGCCACCACCATGATTCACCAAAACTTGACCACTTTCGCAAAAGAAGGTTGCCGTGTACACTCCCACGGATGCACAATCCCTAATAATAAGCATGCAAATCGCGCCGCGGATTAATAATGAATTAATGCCAAGGCAGTAAGAGTATTGATTTCCAATGGCGCCCAGCTCAGCTAGAAGAATGGTCACCCCAGCAGCTAAAGGATGGTGCGACATGTGGCGCCTTTCACAATATTATCTCAACATAAAATGTCGCCCAACGAAAAGGTCGTTCCACTCGTCACATTAAACATAGATTGTTATTCAGCAAAGTTACACAATATACGGCGGATGTATTTCGGTCGTTCGGTGTATTTTTGGTCGCAACTAAGGTCGATATCCGTCGGAAGTCGAACCCTCGCAGGACAAACATCCCCGTTCATTGCACCCTAATCGCGGTCCAGGGCTGCTGGCTGCATCCAGCAGGACGGTTAGATCTGGCTAACTAACCTTGCCG
Source organism: Catajapyx aquilonaris (assembly GCA_000934665.2). NCBI lineage: Eukaryota > Metazoa > Arthropoda > Diplura > Dicellurata > Japygidae > Catajapyx > Catajapyx aquilonaris. The sequence continues at coordinate 121,498 of JYFJ02000049.1, forward strand.
CACTCTTTTTCTTTCCGATGGCATACTGGGGACTTTGCCCATTCACCGGGGCCCCATTTGCGGGTACCAATCTCCGACCGACTCACATGCACTGCCCAGAAGGGAACACTTCTCCCGGATTCACCATCGTTTCTTGTGTCCATCGCCCTTGTCTTCGTTTACACGTGTTACAACGTACCTTGCAGTTAGAACAAGGTGGGGCGATAGGTAGGGCAATTTTGGGTGGGAATGAATCGTTACTGAGCTCCGGTTCACGGTCTGCATTTTAAAGGAACTAACAGAGAGCAGAATCGAGGGGAAAATAGTTAAATTCCGGAGGATTCGTTGAATCACCCTGTAGTTTGCACAACGGTTGCATCGTTTTTTTCGAGCGAGATCTGCAAATATTGCATGGCCTAATGCTCAAAGGGCTTGACAATTCCCATCGGGAACATGGCCGTATATAACCAGGAGTATGTACAACATAATGGGATTTCATATTTATGAATGTGCAACGCAACGTCCTAGCAGCCAAAATTTTTATTACCATATTCAAAACCGGGAACAATTTAATCCAGTGGTGGAGAAAAACAGTACTTGCGTTCGTATACGTTCACAATACCCTAATATATTATATGTAGCGAGAGAAAAAAAATGTGTTTTTTTTTTTGCTTCACTGTTCCAGTTCGAAGCCATTTCCAGAACGTTTCTCTCCGCTGCTTAATATTAATGAGAGAGTACTTCGCTTTTTTCCGCTGGATGGGTGGCGGCTTCAAAGTAGTGTCTAGAAGCAAAACACAATCGAAAGACAAATGGAATATTAAACCGCTATGCACCTGCCAGGGCTTTACGCTTCCCTCCTCCCGGAATTTGCCTGCAAAAGGAGAAACTCGTTCCGGAAGCGTGGAAAATTGACTGACAAACGAGTTGCTGCCGTACCAGATGAAAAGCAAACACACCGCAGCTGCTGACTTCTCAGACTAGACGCCGCACTCTGCATCGTGACCCCTCCGGCTCCCCTCAGAAAGATGTGATTTTCCCTTACATACATATAGTCCAGCAGGAAATGTACGGTGGTCAACCGGACTACGAGTCAGGATCGGTTTCCCATTTTGCCTTAAAATTTCCGGTAATAGATCAGGCGCTCAATTGGAAGGCAAAGCTTTGGTCATCGACCAGACCGATGGGTGCCTCTGGACCCATGGGGAGTCTGGCCAACTCTCTTCTTTTTTCCCTCTGCTGGTCTCTTTCCTATATATAACCGCCGCCAACGTTTCCTCTCGAGCAAACCGCTCTCGTGAACTAATGGAAGCGGAAGGCCAAAATCCACAGCAGCTCAGATGCAGGATTCGTTCAACTTGCTCGTCGCACAAAAACAAAAGGGCTAGTGTCACGTGTACAAACAAAAATAGGGGCGTCACAATTCATTTCTGACCCGAGACGAGACTAAATTCGGTTTCATCTGTACTTGGGTCACGTTTTATCCTTGCATGATGCAACCCTTAGACTGTACCAGGATGAACAGAGCAATATTTGCAGAATATTATTACAAGAAAGTCTACTCTGTTGACAGTATCAGCTGTAATTCTAGCCGAAGTATAGATGACTCCATATTTTGGTTCCCTGATGCCGTGTTTTTAAGCAACTGTAAAGCGCAAGGTATGCCTGCGGGATACATGAAACCATTAGGCGAGTCGTAAACAGCGTCAGATACAGAGCCCTTTCCGCACCAAATTACCCCCCTAACCCCCTCTATCAACTTACACACAGAGGCAGCAGCCATATAAAAGGAGGACGTACTCAATTTAGATAGGCATAAGTTGTGGGCGACAGGTCAGCCCATGCGGGGACTGCTCCAAAATGAATGGAAAATCCGTGCAGCATCCCATATAGATCCAGCCCAAAAAACCGGGGGAGCAAATTCCCCATTGCGTTCCATCTTTGATGAGAATCCGGGGCTTCAAGAGTCGCTCCAATTCCCATTGACAAATGAAACAGGGTCCCGGGAGAGTGTCTGCCTGCGGATCCATGCACGGGAACTCATGATGACACACAGGCGTCATGGACGCCCCACCAAAAACACGCCTGGGAATTCATTGCTTGGACAAGCCATCAAAGCTGATTATTGTAAATTATCGATGCCAAATCGCACGGTTAATTCGTGTACACACCAAGTGCTCGGATCTGGACCGAAATGTGGCTTAATCTCCATTCGCCCGCAGGGGAAATATCGGGGATCGGGATTTTGTATACGGATTGGAGCACACACACAAAAAAACCCTCGATAATGACGGTCTCAATCTAAACGGCCGCCATTTCCCAGGTTATTACTAGTTGTTAATGGAACCCGAGCGGATGCCTAAAACAGGTGTGATCAGATTTTGAGTCAGTTTTGTAGGTCGTCATCATTTATCATCTGCCATCACCACATTTCCCTCTGAAAGCATGTGACAAAACTCACACAGGCAGCCTGAAAATGTGGTTGAATCTGAGAGTCACACATGACACTGGAAATACGTATTTATCTGACTGAAAATGCGTAACGAAAGTACCATTGTTTTCTAATAGTAAATCAGCAATTAAACTTTCCACTTTCGAGGACCCCTGGAGACAGGTTGAAGGCCGATGACCTAGCAGTGGTCCATCATGCTCATATCTGTCACGATGACGTAACCCAAAGTGCGAAAAGGCCCTCGTTAGCGTATGTGAAATATAGTCTCAGGACGGGCATCGACTTACCACCTGGAAACAGTTACTCCCACATAATTTCGGACCCCAAAAAGCTGCCGCCCCTGCTTCGACTTACATAATAAAATGCTGTAATCTGAGAACTGGCCTCGCGGGAGGATGGGGCATGAACACACACACACACCAAAAAAAAGTGAGCTGGGCCGGAGAAAAGAATCTAGTTGGGGAGCAGCGTGGGTAAGTACACACCGAGGCGGCGCAGTTAATTGGAAGCCGTCCTTTTTCCTTCCCTCTTCCTTCCCCCTCCGCGCCATTCCTGCTACTATTTTTCTTCATTAAATTCCTTGTGGAGCGGAACTCCTCGGCCCAAGTTTCCATTAAGGCCGCCTTCTCTCTCCGGTAGCAAAAGGCTCGCATAAACGCAATTTGGGTGTCGCCAAGGAGGAGACTCGGTTTGTCTCTCTCCCTGGATGCTGCTAGCTGGTAAAGGAACCAAGCCAAGGACTCCACCCACCCGGCACTCCCAATGTTGCCCGAATCTGTTCCTCTTCGACGGCTCCTTTGTAAGCTTCGTGCCAATTTGAGAAACCCAACTGATGCCAAACAACCTGGGAATCAGCTGATGAGGAAAAACCACGGGCTGCGTGTTCTTATCTCCGCCAAAATGCTCCAACACCAATTTTGTCGTTCCTACGCTTTTAACTAATGAATTAAAATCTAAAATTTTAGCCCAAAATTATTGCATGCCCACTCAAGCACTACCGCAAATAGCCAGATAAATAATCGGGTGGGAAAAAAAGCAAGGCGCGAGTATATTTATTTTTGTCGGTTTCCAAGGCCACACCTTTATCAAAAAGTCAGGCACGGACAAGCTGCGATCCAAGAGTTACGAGCCGCAAGGGCATTTTCGTGTACAATTCCGACCCATTCCAAGAATAGGCGCGTTTGGACATTCGTGCCGGTTCCACGAGCATAATGTCGCCTGTTTGGGGTAGTAGCCAGAGTATAGCCACAGCAGGGCAAGGTGGCTGCATTAGCAAGGTGAAATACGACTGCACCCGACTTTTTGCGCTAATCACTCTGGTGGATCTCACTCGGTTTGTGTCCTAGACTCAGGGAACCCAGGAGAGGAATGGGCGAACGCGGATAGAAAAATGGGAAAAGCATGTGTGGCGTGCAGCATGCACATGTGGCCTTCATGCACGGGTCCCCCAAAATTTTATAGCCAATATTTTATACGTTTTATTCCCATGGCCCACCACCCAGGGTGGGCCGCAGAACAAGAAAATACGCGGCCCATAAAGTGGGCAGTTATGCTGTCCGAATGCATTGCGATCCGGGCCTGATTTCCTGCGTGTCTGCGGACTCTATCTCACACCGGGCCCCCCCAAGGTAATCGCCTATAAACTCCTTTATGGCCCGCAGACACTGCGCCAAAGTTTTCACGATATCAGTTCAATGGATTTATTCTGTCGGGGAGATTGGGCACACGCCACCCCTGACAGTCGCTCAGTACAGTTGCTCCTGACTCAATACATTGTGGTTCACCCTGTACATCGATTTGTGCTTACCAAAACTACCGTGGTCTCAGGTTTCCAGTGCAATGCACGTGATTTTTTTACAGTCTAAATTATACCGGATGCAACATTGTAAAAACAAAATCTCCATTAATTTGGATGCTTGCAACCGCATTTGTGCACCGCCTATTATTAATGCGGATCAAAATAGTAACAAGATAATAGGATAGCGTGGCCTCCGGCTGCAGATACAAAGCCCTGGGAAAATTTTCTAAACTTCCCTCCCAAAAGCACAAACTCTGAAAGGCCATTGTACACTAATGGCTCAAACTTGAAAGCGGTCAGAAGGGTCTGCTGCTACCCCGGCTGCCTTTAGGATTACTTTGTTCAAAGCTATTCCAATAATACGGTCCAACCTACAGGAATTTCCATTGACAACGTCTTTATTCGGCCCTAAACCACGACCGACTGCTCTATTTATTCTAGACATTTTAATCGGCCGTATTCTACTGACAGGAAGAATGAGTTATTAAAGCAGTTACAGGTTGATTCATAATTGCGAACTTCCGCACAAAGTTATTATGAAACACCCTGTTGTAATATCAGGGCATCGACCAGCTTGCCCTTAATAATGTCGTATTACTTTAGCCCGGAAAAATCAAAGCAGGTTGAAATGAATTGCCGTGAATCACATCTGCTGCAAGAAATCAGAGTCTTCTTTCTCTCTTTTACCCTCCTGAAAGTGTGGTCCCCATGGAGACACGCTTCTGCCACGCTGCCTTACCGACCCAAAAGCTCGGCTGCGCGTGCAAGCAAGCAAGGGAAAGCCTACAATGCAACAATCATTTCGCGGTGGGGGAAAGGATGGTTGGGGGCTTCATATTCGCCGGTAATCCCACTGGGAGCAAGGAGGGGCTTTTGAGAAAAGAGAGAGGTTCCTTCCTCTGGTGATGAGCGATGAGCTCTTCTTCTCCTACAGCAAACAATCCTCCTCGTCTTCCTCCCCGGTGATGAAGAGGACGCAAGCATTAAGGGATAGCAACCGCCTCAAAAGGAACTTGTCCTGGCCCAGAAATTGATGGCCAGCAGGAAAGGCAACGACTGCTTCAAGATATTGCTCTTGCTAACAGCTTACTCAGGAAAGCCCCCCCCCCCTCCTCTCCTTTTCTTATAACCAGACCGCTGAATCGGCCCAAAATCCTGCCCTCGGATTCAAGACCTACACATCCACAGTCTGCATGAGACAGTTAAGCAATTGGCGCCACACACCCCAAAAAAAGAAGGAATGGCCTCTCTAATGCATAAAGTGGCCAAAGTCCGTGACAAAAACTCGTCCTCTCGGCCACAAATCTGCTGAAGAGACACCTCGATGCCATCACCAACACTACGGAGCTGGAGGGTGGAAGTGTATAAATCAACTGCAGCCCCTTTCCCCCTGAAGACCTTTCGTAAAGAGGGATATCAGCTTGTAAAATTACCTCGCTTTGCTATTAGAAACAATCTTGCGGGAGCTGAGCCGCTCACTCACTCGCTGGGCATTTTTCATCCTCTCTTTTGCATGGATCCCTCCTACGCAGGCTTCGAATATATCTCCCTACTGGGACACCCCTCCCCCCCCCCTCAAAGCCAAAAAATTTGTTTTATGGAGCTATATCATGCCGCTGATCCCATCCCAGTTGCGGAGGGAGATCAATTGGGATTAAGGGACGGTGGAATATTAACGTTGGCTTGGGATTTAGCCAGCTCGCAATATGAAAAGGAAGGAGGGGGGAACCTGCTTTCTTCTTGCGCTACTTTCTTGAGAAAAGGGGGGAGGATGCAAATGGCGGTGGAACCAAAGACAGGTGCGGCACATGGAACCAACGAGAGTCGTTTCAGGAATGTCACCATGTCCCACAGCCTTGCAGACCTTTATTTTCCCAGCATGGATGCTCCCATCTAATACTGGAGCCCTGGATCAGGATCCTCCTCAGAGGGACATAAAATGGGCCTGGTTTTATGACTGTAATGGATGCAATTTGACGATTAGAATAACCACAAAAGGTGACCCCCTAATCCTTAGAATCGCCTGGAATATAGCCTGTACAGATAGTCACCAGAGACCCAAAATTTAACATCAAAAATCGCATCGTCCGGCATGAAAAATTTGAAACAAGCATTAAATATATTAATTGAAAAGCCATTTTTGCTTTTTGCGTGTGAATTGGGCATTTTTCTAGACATGTGATCAAAGAGGATATATATTTAATTACAAAAAAGGCTGTACATATTAGACACACACAAAAAAACACCAGTAGTGACGAACTACTGGAGTGCACGTAATGGATTGGACCAATTCACTGAATCACTCTTTACGACAGCCTCACGTTAGTTGATCCCTTAACACCACTGCAAGTTACACCAATTCAAGTACTTAGAGTCATCGTACATGATCAGAGTATACTCCAAGGAGAGGGAGAGTGATTGAACACAATAAAAAGCAAGGGGGCCCGCACGTGTCAAAGTGGAGTCCACGAGGCTCTCTTTCCAAGGCAGCCTGGGCTGAACCGAAGATAATGTTCCACTTTGCGGTGACAAGCCCGGAATGGCGATCCATGAAGGCAATAATCGTGGAGCCAAGTGACCGGTTGGAAGGATGCCCAGACATTCAACAAAAAGCGCCCAGCTCGAAAAACTTTTCTCGTAAGGGTCTCCCCCTCCCCCAACAGGCGGCCTTGGAGACAAGTGTATGTGTAATGACAGCGCACGACACTTGGGGATCAGGAATCTCGCGCCATATTTTACCTTCCAACAACTAACTCAAACGCACTTTGCTGTCAATTTGGGTGGAAAAACAGGGAAAGAAGATTGCATTCCTGGGGAGACAGTGATATGTAAGGGGGTCTCCGATCCCTGTGAAATGAGATTCGTGCATAGTTCAAAATGAAACCAGATGAATGAGAAGAGAGAGAGCAGCACCGCCGGAACACAAAAAAACGATTACGCGGATTTCTCGTGTGCCGAAAGCTATCATCCAAGAATCCCTTTAATTAAACCGCCCTGACGCCACGCCCGTATATACCCACCAGGAGAAAGATTGTATAAATCCAGGGGATTACGCAGCCTCCTATATACCGAAAAAGAAGGCCCCTGCCTTCGCAACTGCACCATAAAGTTGCTGTTTAACTCATTAGAGCCGGCGAGTGCGGGGTTGGAGCCAAAGGTAACTTACTCTCCTCCATCGCTAATTATCCCAACTCGTTAAAAGCTCGTTATAAAGAAAACTGCTCGTTCGTTTCGTGCCGTGACAATTGCCTCCGACAATGAGCATAACTGAACTCTAATTAACAAGGGATTTGCCAAGTTACACCTCCCACCCGGGGAGTGAAATTTGAAAATAATTCGGATTGCTCTAAAAGTTTGAGGACAAATGAACTTTGAGCATCACCCTCTCACAAAAGAAAGTCTGACTGGTTCTACAGACTCTCCAGATGTATGCCTAGCACTTTCCTGGGTCGACAGCCCCTTCGGGATAAAGGCTAGTAACCTCTCCGCATCTGAAAATTATTGCATCAAGTGTGGTGAATAATGAAGCGTTTCAGGCACGAGTCCATCTGACGTGCGTGGTCCGTGTTAGAGAAACACGACCCCTCCGAGTTGCATTGGTTGGTTGGGTCTCCTCCTAGGGCCAGTCCCCAGCAGAAGAAACACACGCAACCGTCTGGCTATTAGGCGGCCAAGGCGGATTTATCGAGGCAGTCCAGCTGGTTATTGCTGTCGAATGGATGGTCTCCAAGGCGATATGAGTCCTCCGGCAGGCGACGAGGCCCTAAACACAACCGAGCTCAATCTCCTACCTCGTTTGTCACCGGGGCTTTGTGCCACTTCCTCCCCGCCAGCAAACAAGGGGAATGGAGGTAAAGGAAGGAAGGAGGGGGGAAAAAACTTGGGACAAATCTTGCGAATGAAGTCCACCGGGCGTCTTAAGGCTCCGGTGCCAGCCCTTTTTACTGCCTTTTTTCATGCTCTAATCCTGGCCACTTGTGTCTTGTCACACGTCATTTTCTTAACGAAACATACGGAAAGGGTTGTTCCGCTCAAACCGATTGAGAAAGGATTGAACGAATCCAGTTTTATAGTATGTCCTTACGAAAAAGCCATGATACTGTGAACAATTTGTCGCGTAAATATAACACACCAAATGTGCCGGAGCAATTATTATTATATAGCAGGTGATATAAAAGTATAAAGATATACCGTACAAGCTAAAATAATGCAGGGTCATGTCCAGTCCGAACTTATACCTCCAAGAAATTCTTATCTCAAGCACAGCACCTTTTTCCCTAACGGCGTAAGAATTCTGATTACCTCTCTGGTATATACAGTATCCGAATCTGAGCCGCTTTTGTAATGCAACCGCACAGAGTCATTTCCTGGCACCCTCCTGGAGTTCCTCGATATTTCTTTCTCCCCAGGCAGGCAGGCGGGCGGGCAAGCAGCTGATTATTAAAGAAGCGGAATTATGCAGACGTGGCTCGCCCAAGGAGCAGCTCACTTAAGCCATCATTACTCACGGCAAGATTAATGGCGGGCAGGCCAAGCTAAATTGATTGGCACAATCGCGGCTGCAGGGGGATGGAAGGATGATACCTGCTCCCCGTGGCGACCGAGATATATCCCCCATTCCCTCAGCCCAACACCGACAAGAATCTCCATCATTCCCACCCCCAGCCTCACCCCCTCCACGTCGGATCAGCTCAACCAACCAACCAGAATCGCAAGTCTGATTGGGACTGCTTCACCCATCTACTTCCAAGGCAGCCCCCAAATGCCATGGCAATGAAACGCAGCAGTTAATTGCAATTTGCTACTAACACACCTGTATATAGGTCCACTCCCAAAATAACTGGTGTAAAATAATACTCCAGAGAGTTATGAGTTGAAAAATGTGCGTCCCGTACTGATTGCCTCCTATAATCAGTTCATGAAAATTGCAGCAGTTTGCAGCTATTGTATGCAAGAGTGTCACGCAATTTGCAACCGATCATGGTCTATCCATTTATAGTAACTTTTAATGCGGGACATAACGTTTGTTGGCATCAACACAAAGAGTGCTGGTAATTAGGACCCATGCCAGCACGCTTGTGGGTACAGTAATGCAAATATTATTGACTGATTCACCCCCATCTGGCAAGATTTGTCAGCAGCATTTATTTGTTTGAACAGCCTGCAGCAAGCGACACGTTTTTGCCTAACCCTACACGGTACGCATACGTACAAAATCTGACCGTGTTATTACGCTGGCCGCAGGGAGTGCCCCTTATGGGCTAATAATGAATAATAATTCAAGCTCAAACTGCCGCGGCGGTCAATTTACCCAGAGTGTGTATGCAAGTGCACGCGAGGCCCCCTTCAATATTTGCATCAAATCACTTTCAATTTGCCACCGTGAAAGCTGATTGTGTTGGCACGCAGGTGAATTTTTAGCTCTCAGACTTGAAACGGCCTGTGCCAATTGTGCTAGCCCGAATTTGGCCAAAAAAATATCAAAAAAATGCCGGTGGTCTGATGAAATTGTCAAAATCACGCATTCATCAAGCTGGGCTTTCGGGTCAGCAGGTTCAGCCCAGTACCGATGGGACCGCTGCTGGGTTTTGGTGTTGACACAAGGCCCCGCGCATGCACAAAAGACAAACACTTGGAGCCGGCCCGAAACAATCCCGTCATTCAAAATGCGACGTGGAAATCATTCCCGAAGCACGGAGGAAGGGCCTTGTGATAACAAAAAGCTGGGTGCCCCGGTCATGTTGTCAGTCGTGGGAAAAAAGCCGAGTGTGCTGGCAGGCCCAATCGCGTAATGGCGACAAATTTCCACGCGAGGGTCATCCAGCTCCACAAAAAGCTTCCACTCATTGAGCTATTACAGGGGACCCTATCCCCCCCTGTTTATTGTTGACATTCCTTCCCCATCCCCCTGTTACTGGGCTAGCCTCTCCATCTGCGATTGATGGCAGCCGCCTCGGGGTCCACTCGACCCTGCTTTTGCGCCTGGGTTGCACGCAACACTGCAGCTCAAGAGAGGAGCCATGGTTACCTCCAGTCCAGGATGAACAAAAAAAAAATTAGTAGCCCCCAATGAATTCTGGGGGGATAGTGGCACCCTGACGATGGCTTGTAACTTCCCCGAAAAAAAATTGCTGTTAGCTGCTATAGTTTCCCCCTAGGCCCGTCGCATAGCCCCAGGGCCTTATCCACAACCCCTGAAGCCCACAGACATGCTGCCTACTGTAATTAATAATTATTGTTAACCCGTTGCCGCGGCCATCGTCACGTGGGATCAGGACATGAAATTGGAAAAGCATATTAATGTAGCTGCTAATGTGCGACAATCTGCGTTGCGTTTCCCAGTGTAATTGGATGTGGATTTTAAGGAGAAATATTGATCCTGCAAATTAAACGGGCGGTGCCTGTTATTAATAAAGCAAACATAAATATATTAAACCGATTTTGTGAACAAACATCCATGGCCACGAATCTGATCGACGCTTCATCCTAAATGCAACCAACAATAAAAAAGGCGCAGTATTCGAATGGAACCTGCTCTTTAAGATTTGATTGGAAAATCATGCGCAAATCCGGTTTTCATTTATATGCAGCGCAGCACTTCAGGGCCTTAATTTTCAGCGTTCAAATAGCAGCAATTTTAAACTGAAAAGCTACACCGTTCTCTTTATTTCCAGGCTGCGTAAAAAGTGTCGGGGGCCAGAGTGCAACTGGATGAGTTTGCATGGATTGAAGTCGGAAGGAAGGAAGCTCCCGTTGAGAAACAAGCTCGTCTTGGTTCCCCCAGTGCAATCAGCTAAGAACAAAGGTTGGAAGGCGCGCCACGAGCCCCCGGAGACATGTATAAGGTGGGGGCCCCCACGCATTTAGAGCCTCGTAAACCCCCCTTCCCATCCCCTTAAACAAGCCCCCCAACTAAGGCAAGCAGCCTGTGATTCAATCACCACCTCCTTCCACTTCAGCTCTACAATCCGCAGACTAGATTTCTCAGCAGCTTGCAAAATTTAGCTACTCGACTTTGCACTATCCGGAAGGAAAAATGATTCCGGGCTGTGTCATCTCGGCTCAGCTTAATCGAGGCCATGGGAACACCAGTGGGACACTTCACAAAATTTACACCGCCGTAAAATTCCTTGCGTTAATTAATTAATATTAATACTACTGTGCATACTGCGGAATTTTGTCAATTGCGGCACAGAGGTGGTCGCACTCTGGACATTTCCGTCTCATTTCATTACATAAAATAACGCGTTCAATTTACAATACCAAAACAAATCGATTTCCAGCCTCATCCTCTAGAGTCTCGAGTGAATCTAACCCAAAATGTTGAAAACTTGGCCCAGAATCGGTCCGATTTTGGTAAGTGGTCTAGACTGGTTCGAGCCTTGCGGGGAGTACGTAGGAATATGCAAGAGATAAGTTGGTCGATTTGAGTTGCAAATTTCCAGAACGGCAACAGCGGCGGCGACGTTTGCGGGGAGTAGGTGGGAGGTAGGGGGGTGGAGAAGAAACTATACCGTGTTATCTCCTGCATAATAACCGCCCAGGCGGAGTAAGTATCTTGTTCCAAGTGACGCCCAAGCCGGGTTGGGTCGTTAGTTTCGCCCAGGCTCCTTGCAATCATGCAATGCACCGCTTTTCCCTCCCATCCCTAATGTCCCTTCTCCCCAAGAAAATAATGGCCCTAGCAGCCTCTTGCTTCGCAGACGCAGCATCCGATGTGTAATTGCCAATACACAAGTTCGGGTGGCCCGAATTTATAAACCGGAGAAGAAGAAGAAAAAAAAAAATGGCAGCATCAATACACAGCACACTCTGGCGGCAGCGTCCTAGAAACAAGTTGGCAAGACATGCTCCATCGATAAAGGCTGACGGGTCGGATGGGGATTTAATTTGATTTTTAATTCCTGCTCCAGAATTAGCTTCCAGAATTGCTAAACTTAGGGGTCTGTAAAAGAAATTGGCTCCTTACCGTGGTTTTTACGGGGGTTACCTATATAATATTTCTGCCAGCTTAATGAGAACTCTTTTCAACAACCCTCCCTCGGGCTGCCTTATTGAGGGATTAAGATTTGGCATCAACGCTACGCCGTAATAACCCTCGCTAATAAATGATAACCCCACCCCTTTAGCCCGCCCCTGTTTCACACCTGCTCTCCCCCATATACTATACCCACCAGCTACAGCTTTTACGATGCCGTGTTGCCCTACGAACGCAAACGACATTAAAAATTAATCCGCCTCCTCGGGCTCTGTGACGCTTCGAGATGCGCCTCATATTGGATAGAAAATATGCGTTCGAATAGTTCATTCCATCTTTTTCAACAACAACAGCAAAAAAAATGTAATCTGAACTTGGCTATATAAAAGCAGGGCCCGCCATTAATGTTCCCTCGCGCATGGCGCCTCTATTCAAAATAAGTGACATTCTGGAATGCGGGAAATGCCCGGATATTTTCCCACCCTTCTGGCGAGATGTTTTAGCACGCAACTCGGTGAAAATGACGCGAAACTTCTCCCCTCCCTCCCCCCCTCCCCCCTCCCACCGAATAAAACTTGATATGAAATCCAATTTGTTGTCGACCAAATGAAAATTCCTGCAGGGTTGATGGTGCAAAGGGGGGGGGGAGTTTCCCCAAGAAAAGCCAAAACGTAGAAAATGGGAAGTGTTGGAAAAAGGAGGTGGGAGGGGTGAAGATTATTTTTTGGGGAGAGAGAGAGAGAGAGAGAGAGAGAAAGTGGGGTTGGTTGCATGGATGGTGAGGTTGGGGGAGGGAAGGCCCAATCTGCTAATGCGGCTATGGCGGAAGTTGCGTGCGGTGTGCGCCAAGCCTCTTTTGCCCTTCCCAACCCAACTTCCTCCTGGGAAATGGGAATCGGGCCCTTGCTCTCAATACAGCCAATAACGATGATTCCATCAAATGCTAATCCGGTATGAGGATGGTTCCCCCTCCGCCTCTTTTTTTTCTCTCTCTCTCGGAAGAAGAGGGGGGACATGTAGATACTGCGGTGTACAGAGGGGGAGACTGATGAATCCATGTCCGGATGGATGGATGGATGGGATGCAGATGCTGCTTCACGGTTTTATAACCTTTGCTCATGAAGGTTAGTCACTCATCAATGCACTTCAGTTACTGATGGTTAGGACTTTCATCATTTTACATCATGTTTACAATCGGTATAGTCAAGCATGTTGTCACGTTTAGTATCCAGTTGGTCCATATAGATGGGCTACCTGCTGGGCGAGCATCCTCTCACGTTGCTCAACCAGAAGGCAGTGGAGAGAAATAGGAAAGAATGTTCAGAGTTGGCTGCGCATCGATCCATAAGTGGTGGAAACCTTCCAGGCCAGCAAAGCAGAGGGCAGGTCGCACAGAACCCGGACAAAACAGTGCCTCTGCGGTGCTGCTGCAGCCGGATTTGCGACGAAGCTTGTGGAGCCCGGAATTTCACCCGGAAATTTAAATCCAGGACATTCCCCCGCCGCGCCGCTCGCTCAAAGAGTGTGTGCTATGCAAACTGGGGAAGCCTGGCACGTTACGAGCGTTACAGGTTGAGTACGTTATCGTCATGCACATTCATGCTGTGAGGGTCAATGGACTACAAAAAAAACTGCTGGCTTCTAAAGGCACAACTAGCTCCTATAAATCATTATAAACGTTGCATGTGCGCTAACCATTAAACCATCATCAATTCAACGCCATTTATCCAGGCTACTTGCTGCATGCCAGCGATATACTGTAAATGAAAAATTAACTTAGCCGAAGATTAGTTTAGTCGTGCAGGTAGCAACAGCATGCTATTCAAAACAGCCGTTTGTTTTCGGTCTCATTCCACTTTACTGGCTAAAATAATTTATTTGCAAATACTCTCTTTTCAACATTGGTATTTTTCATATCGAGTGGCTCTCGCGTCATTTTTTTCTTTAATTCGATTCAATCACGTTATTTAGAACTGCAATTGACTTTTTAACCCTGTAATGGCCCTTGGGTCATATCTGGCACACCATTTAGTGCAATTTGGCACTTACAGGAAATATAAAAATTGCAAAAATTGCACTAAATGGTGTGCCAGATATGACCCAGTGGGCATTACAGGGTTAAGCAATTTGGAATTAAAATTACACCCAAAAAGCATTGGGTGCCATTTCAACTGCTAAAAATAATTTACAGAACACAGTAAGCTAATCCTGTACTCATAATTCACCCAGTTACGACCAGCCTACAAGTACCACAACCACACGAGCAGACTAATAGACCTTGTATAATTGCCTTCCTTCGCTCCATATTTTAATCCATAATGCGCGTATGAATAAACAGACTCCCCCACCACAAAAGTGTCTAGACAAAAGCAGGCCTGCAGATATAAATATTTACACACGTCGAACGCTGCTAAATATGCTCTGCCCGCAAACAGAATATTTTAAAGGGTCATTTCCCAGTCCAAATAACGGTGTAATTAGAGTGATGAAATAGTTGCGGGTGACAGCGCGGTCGCACACCGCCCATAAATTAAGCAACTTTTTTATTACTCGCTCGTCATGTCCCCCCCTCCCATGCAGATCCTCTGTTTTTGTGACTGTCTCCAAATCACTTTTTGTGCGTCTCATTCGCTTGTTCAGCAAGTTCCTTCATTACTCCTTCGCAGTTTTCTCCCCATCTCTCCAGCACTTTTTGCTTCCTAGCAGCCTATACACGACTAGAGTGTATATAGTGTACTACTTTATGGAAGGACACGAAAAAGTTTTATCTGACTTGATTAGCCGTCGCGCTAAGGCTTCGCGTAAAAGGACGGCTTGTTTTTGATGCATTATAGAGGTTCAGGAGATATATCCTTTCCCTGGGAGGGTTATCGAACTCTGGTCAGTAAACCCAAGGGAAAGAGAGAGAGAGAGAGAGAGAGAGAGAGAGAGATCCAAGGGAATTTCTTTTGCATTCCCTCTCCCTTTTCCCCAAAAGGCAGGTACGTATAATGATCGCAATACTTTTTCGGTTCGGTGTTCATCAGTTCTTGTAAAAAAAAAAAAAAATCGATGGCCATTGTGGGGGTCGGCCAACTATTGGGGAGGGAAAGAAGAAGGGGACGTGAACAACCTATAAAAA
The DNA here is from genome assembly GCA_000934665.2 of Catajapyx aquilonaris. NCBI lineage: Eukaryota > Metazoa > Arthropoda > Diplura > Dicellurata > Japygidae > Catajapyx > Catajapyx aquilonaris. Next base: position 136,826 of record JYFJ02000049.1, read on the forward strand.
GGACGTCTTTTTTGGCGACTGGTGGTGATGAAAAGCTGCAGGTCAAGGTGGCTTCCTGAAGACGGATAGCACCAAATGCATGTCCAAATTCCACTCGAGGGGGGAACCACCATTTTTTTTAGCCCCTCCATCCCCTGCGAGGCACAGATGGAACATTTTTATTGCCTGAGGGGGTACGTCAACACATTTTTCCCGCCCTACCGACAAAAATTTCTGACAGTTTCCTGACCTGACGCACCGGCATTCCAGTCGATAGGCACCTACAATTTTCCAAATAAAAACAGATAGGATAAATAACCCCCCTCTCCGAATGTTTGCTCTGCCATATTAATCCGATGGATATCCGTTCCGAAAATATAACGCGTGTCATGCCAGCAGGAAGCAAAGGCCATTCCCATTGTGGCCTGCTGATGTGTATCTCAACTCGTGTGCCCAGTTTTGAGGTGGAGTGCAACAGGGCGCCAGGGTGTAGCTGTATGACAAATTCCGTGCCCGGCAGCGAGTACAGGTGATTAAATAACAGGCTCGTAATCATCCATGAGTTGTGAATTTGATCACCGAGAGCGGGCGCCTGCATACGTCTCAGTAATCAGGCAGGGTTGAATTATTCATGATCTGCCGAGAAACCAACCTAAAACCCCTTCAACCCCTGATACTCAGTCCCGACCACAAAGACCTGGAGGCGAATGCACCCGGTGTCCAACCACACGAGGCCTGCAGCACCACCCCGCTAGTAACGTCATAATGCAAGCGAGATAACTCGATTCGTACAGTACTCACTGACCGTGGAACCACTCGGAGAAACAGCTTACCTGCAAAAACACAAACATACAGCGTTAAATGTGACTCGGTGTGATGCTAGACTAACATGTTATACGGTCTGGGCGTCACAAAGTGCCATAAAGAAAATTGCTATCATGTTTCAACGACGACAGTTCTGACTCTTAATGGCCAAGACAGGGGCGTGGTTTAATTTAAAACGAGGATGATAACACTGCACAGAAATTTGACACTGGTAAGCAAAATCCAAATATTTATCCCTCCAAAAGAATCTAACGGAATGAATGTACCATTTCATTCAATATAAAATTGAGTGATTACTGTAATACACCTATCAGTTTTGCACTGCAATATAAGGTATGAAAAAAACAGCAGTGTCCACGTAAAAGTAACACACCATGATTATAAAATGCATTCACCAGAGGCAGAAATTGTGTTATTCCACACAAAACCACACCACACATAGGCTGGCACACCATAATAGCATAAAATAGTACACGTAATTGTGGCATTCAAGAGCCAGGCCATTTTAAAAACCCTAAATTGTAATAAAGTTAAGGCATACATTGCCATACCCCCCCAATCACACAGGGCGAAATGCAATGAAACGAATGCCGGTTGCGTATTGTACTGGCACACAAACGCACCTGGTTTAATTCAGCAAATAGAACCCGGCGGCGGCTTTCCAATCCCTGCACCCTCAAAAACTTCCTGATCCTTTTCAAAGAATAAAAGTGCATCCCTCAGCAGCGCCGCATAAGAGGATTAGAAGGCAGCTCCGGATCACAAGACGCGCAGAGGCAGAGAGACCGGAGACAGCACCAGGGGAAGACCAGTGCTTGGTAAATATTGATTCCTATCCCTGCCACGAACAAGTGATGTTCATCTTACTTTTGACACCATTCCCGCCACCTATTCTGCCACCTGCTATCGGATTCCGATGGTCTTTCTATCGATCATTCCGTCCCCTCCTATAGCTGCTAATCAAGAGGCTCTTTATAAGCTAGTCGTAGCCAGAGGACGCTTCTGGACACTTTCCTCAGTTTGTTCTAAAAAAAGAGAGACATTTGCGCGGTGGGGACAAAAGTTTGGCAATAAACAAAAGTGAGAGATATAAAAAGTGCATGCAAGAATATTGCGCAAACGACACCCTGTGGACCGACTAGCTCGCTCGCTTTCTGAAGAAGTGTTTGCAAGTTTTTCCCTATCCCTGCTGCTTCTGCCTGTGTTTCAGCAGCACCTCCCCAACTTTTGTCCCCTGTGCTGTTGCCTAGGCAGCAAGTAAAACAACACTCGGGGACGGCAACGGGATTAAATAGCGAAACAAACTCGTGGCGACAAATCAGGACCAACTGATCCGGGTGTTACGACTAATTATCCCAGACGGCTGAAGCTGGCTGCCAAAGGGAACTAACTGGTCGCACTCTCATCTTTCCTATGTACTGTAACGTGAGGTGTTGCCAGCACGTGTCGTGGACCGCTGTATAACCGCAAGATCTTACCATCATATTTTCTACTGGAAGTTCCCAGCAGGCACTTGTTATGTCCTCTGAATAGCCAGTTTTCCAAGTCAAATAGTGCTAGGCATGTAAAAAAAACCGAGGGAAGAGCCCACTCCTGTCCGACATTAGGCTCTGGGCCGTGTCCTAATGGCCTCCGATATATTCCAGCAGCAGACTTTATATGCTCCCGTCTCGCTGGCAAATTGCGCGACCCGACCTTGTTGGTGCGGCAGCCCCGGAGCCATACAAGCGCCACCAAACACCCCACTTTTATTCACTTTTCCTCGGGAATCCCACAGGCAGAATTTCCCCCAGATATGGAATATTTTTTTCAAGCCCTATGCAAAGCCAATTTTTACGTCTAGCAATCACTCTTTGACCCACCTGTCGTCCACACATGTCATCCGATCATCCGAAAATCCGGTCCCGTCACTTGCCAACACCACTGCAATGCGATGCCCAGACCACCAATTCCTTCTGCCTGTCTGCATATATCAGATGTTTCCTTTCTCTAGCTATCTCTCTCTTCTAGCTCTAACTGAAGACCCGTCTACCCCCCCTCCAAATGAACCTCCAGCAGGGAAGTAAACAACGTGGTTCCCAGCTCCCAACTCCTCGCTCCAATTCGTTCCCGATCGCCGACAGGGAAATCGTTTCCGGATGCCTGATCATACGTTTCCTACTAAGTGTCCAAAAAGAGACGTCTCGCTGAGAGAAAAAGGAAATTCATGGACGTGCCGCTCAGTTGCAAAAGTAAACACAAAGAGGAAAGACGCACTGAACCTTAACGACCAACGCTGGCTGTAACGTGCCCGGAAATAATAATAATAATAATAATAATAATAATAATAATAATAATAATAATAATAATAATAATAATAATAATAATAATACATTCAACAAATGCGCCGAAAACAAAGCATAATAGTCACCTCCTAGCACATAGTAACAAGCAATTTATACGACACGGAAGGTGATTTGCACTGCCTCATTAAGGCTGGTTCTAAGGCGTCTCACAAAGGTTCTGCGGTTGTGTCATCAGCTTCATTGATGGATTATAGTAATATTTAACGGCCGTGATATTACAACCCGGAGTTATTAACTGCATCGTGAATTAGAATAAAAGTCATCAGCTTCTGCCTCCTTAAATCAATTAGAACAGATCTGTAGCATCTCCGGGTAAGTGATGACTCAGGGGGCCTGTTCAATAACCATTCTCTGCTGGTACAGTCTAAAAAAAAGAGATATAGAGTAAGGGTGGAGAACTCGGTGCCATTTGGCCCCCCTCAAGACATTCGGAGAGCATTAAAGCAAAGGTGTTTCATACAGAGAATGGAGCGGAATCCACTTTTCGAGGGATACGTTTATGCGCCCGCCGCCAGATAAATTCCTTGATAGGGCCATAGGAGCCTCTGAAGTTTCTTTACGATCGCCATTTTGAAGCCAAGTGGCCCCATCGGAGAAAGCGGCCTAATTTATTAGGCAATAAAATATACTGTAGTTTTCCTGTCAACCCTCTCTTCCCCCGTGCAAATATTCCCATGGTGCCGCCAGAAATCTTTGTCTGATAAAACGCAACATCCTGGCCAATTGATACACCCACTTCTAGGCCAATATCGGCCAACTACGGTTTGATTGGGCCATGAAAAGTGGAATTACTCCGACTGCCCAGACACATCGATAGATGATAATATTAACATGGGAATGGAGGGGCTCGCAGCCCGAATTGCCTTTCCGCCCAGCAGCCCGGTTCCGAGCAGTTAAACCTTCAATGAACAAGTTGACGTGCTACTACATCCTGGCAACTTTACACCGCCCTGTGCCATTTCCCCCCACTTTCCAGCCTAGGACTGCGAGACCCATTTTTCTTCCGGGGCTATACCATCTGCGCCCCCCTCTCATTTGGGATGCACCTATCCTCTCTGGTGTGCACGAGTGTGAGAGTGGGGGTCCATTCGGCGTGTGTGGGCCGATGCGCTCGGCTAGCGTCAATCACACACTGCCCACGCTCGGCTTGAGTGTGAAGTGAAATTTCCTGACCGCTATTCATCCTCTCGTACAGGGAAACCATTCAACTTCAGGGACTGTGCTCTCATTGCATCCCGATGATTCAACATTGATCCGTTACACCCCGTTTTAAAATGCCCAACTAATACCACAGCTATCTACGTCATGTCGTGCCGCTACAGAATTTCGGAATGAAGCAGCGTGCGCCATCTAGTGATTTCCTTCTTCATTTCTTGCCCTGTAGCAACATCATCAGCGTGACGGACGTGGTTGTAAGGGGTCCTGCTTAGCATCCATAATAGCAAGTTCTGGCCATCCCGTTAACAAGGCTGGGCGTATCTGTGTCAGACGCCGAGAGCAGTTCATCACCCGGGCAGCCCCGCACTTTTTTAATGCCCCATCCGAGATGCTGAGGGAATATGCACCGCCCAGCACATTGCCTCATCCCCTGCGCGTAGGCTGCAGATGACGACCATTAATTTCGCATGCTCTTGGATGGAACCATACCACCAGCAAAAGCGCGGGGGCCTTGTTGGCCCAGAAAACACGGCTGGACCAAATTTTTCCGTGCATGATAACGGCAGTGGAAAGACAGCGTGTAATATTTGCAATATCAAAGAGAGAAATGTAGGGCTGTGAGTGAAGCCGGCCCGGGCTTTTGTCAGTGAAATCCCTGGAACAATACTAGGAATTTGATTGTACGGGCTGATTTCCACGTGTGCATTTTCCATGCCAGCCAGGGGATATGGAGAGATGCGGAGATCCAGCTTATGGAGGACAGACAGGCAAGTTCCGCCGATGAACTGTGTAGCAGGGCAGTGCAGTGTTGAAAAGCTCTGAGCAAATCCTACTGGGGGCCCCATGAGGCAGCCAGCTGCAGCTGCATTTGCAAAAGGCGGAAGCAAGGCAGCTGGGGCGTTGGTCCCTCCCAAAACCAAGAAGAGAGCCGCTAATGGAGCCTGCAATTGCCCACACACACGCCAAACACAATGGCTCTCTTTTCCCCTCCCAACCAAACCCTAGCAGCCTCAGCTAACCCAGTCAGAGAACGTTCGTCCAAGGTGTAGACTATTTGCTCCTGCTGACAGCAGATGGGCCCCATCCACATGTTGGGCCTCTCAAAACACCCTGCTGAATCCATAATTACAGCACTTGTCCACACTGAATCAATATTGGCCAAGGAGTGTTCCTGTACTATGGGGACACGTGTCTGGTTGCTGTTTATTCCAACATGTATACGTTGTAACGTGTGTCAACCGCATAATCATATGTGAGCCAGTCACTGACACCCCCACACGCGGCGTGCGGCAATCACTATGTAATAACCATCAGAGAGCCTGTGTTTAGGCTCGCTGTATGAAGGACATGTCGAAAAAGTGTCACCGCTGTTGCCATCACAGCCCGATAATTACAGAGATTCATCCTACAACTCTTCCATAGTACAGCACATAAGCACAACGAAAATTAAAGCTCGTGTACAGGTTCTTACTACACAGTTTATTATAGGACAGTTTTTTTTTGTTTGCAATAAGTGGAATCTCTAAAATCAGTTGCTAATGTAGAATTGGCATATCCTCTTTAGAGCAGTGGAATCTATAGCTTGCCAAAAATTGGTTAAGCCATTGATTTCGGCTGCCAATGCGCCAAAGCGGGCAATTCACACGGTCTTGAGCTCAGAGATTCATGAAAAATTCAGTGCATGAATAAATGTTTCCACTCAATCTAATACTGTACAGTAAAACCTGTCTGTAACTAAACCCTATATATAAGCACAGCGGAAACTTGCCCATTACAAGCTTTTACCCCCCGGCACATGATTACCGTAGATTATTCTGTTGTCTCGTATAATAAAATGGAAACCTGTTCAGCTCAAAATGTGTTTTTTTTTAAATTGGGGGAGGGGGGTTCGACTATTTTGTTTTGTAATGTTCTATAATGGTAGTCTATAGATATTCTGAAACTAACTGCTTAATAACAAGCAGTTTGAGAAAATCTGCAACGGTTCATCCTAAGCAAGCTGTACAACAGGTTGACAAGATAACAGCACGTCCTCCTTGAAAGAGTTCTTAAGCAAACTCTACAAAAAAAAAACACTTAACAATGTATGCCATTCTCGGAGCCTAAATTGCAAATTGAGTAATCCCGTGTTGAACAACCGCAAGAGCATGCTTTTTATCCCCCCTATTCTCAGAAGTGATGAGCTACTTCCAAGTATAGTTTTGCAAGGCCCTCGCGAGGGAGCCCATGAAAGCTCTAAGTGGTTAGAAAGCTTGTAGAAGCCGTATACACTGTACAAAGTTTGAAGCTCCCTAGTTTCATCTGAACCTCATAAGCCCCGAGACGAAGACAGCTATTGGATACTGCCGTTAATAATTCCACGCGCTGCTTCAAAAGTCATGAGAATCCCATTTTCGTAAGAGCCTTCGTAAAACCCCTTGATGGAATAAGATACGTCGAGAGCCTAATACGCTTCCGTAAGCTTCGGGATTTGGCCCCCTATAACCCGCTATAACTAGGGAAGACTCGTCTTGCTTCCTTTCACGCGGAGAAGACCATTTAAATTATACAGACCTTATTTTTTTTTAACGAGGAGGGATTCACCCTATTAACCAATCCTTGCTTGCGGTTCGTTTTGCCGCAGCTGATTAAGCTCTTCCCGTCAGTTAAGTTGAGGCACCCACTATGCCAATTACTGACACGGCTTCCATTATTTTCTTACGCCACATTTGACACCCTTTAATTGCATGCGGTTGTAAATTTTGGCCCGCCGGATTTGGTGGGGGGAATGGATAGCTTGTTCATATGACCCTGCTGCAAATGATGGTAAGACAAAGGCTGATAATGGGCTTATCTAACTCAAGGGGACGAATAAAAACAATTTGCTGAATGTTCAGATACGTATTTTCCGGTATAACTACACAGTGTAACTTGTAAGAATGTATATAGCATTTCCATGCACTTCTGGTGATGCTCCATGAAACTCATTCAGTGTTTACTCTCCTAAAAAAATTAGGTAGGCTAGGTTCGCCATGTGGGAAAGTTGTCTCTCAAGTGCAGTGAATCAGTACTAGCGTGCACTCGACGAACTGCACGAGCACCAAAAACAAGTGAAAATTTCCACCTGACAATTCGTTAACACCTGGTACATTCACGTGCAGCATTTTAGTCTGACTCTAGTGGTTCCCATGCAATCCATCCATCATTTCAGGCCACACGCACAAAGAGTAGGTCCTGAGAGGAAGTCATGTGCCGCTTCTTCTTCTTCTTTTCAGCAGCCTCTGGAGCTGAACACTGCCTCTGCGACCAATCTTTTACAAATGCTATCACCTGCGTTTCATACGGTTCCTTTTGTTCCCAGCTATGCGACCGCGCCTTCCACCTTGGACTGCTTTTTATCCTCTCCCACACCATCGCCTCGACTTCCCCTTCCTCTTCGGCGGTCCCCTCTCCTGCCTTCCTCTTTCACAAGAATCGATTCGAATCACAACAATAGATCCATAAAGGCAAGTGAGGGTAGTCTGCAGCCATTTTTCCCCGTCTCTCTCTCTGCTGCTGGAGCCCAGAAGGAAAAGTCTGGATCAAATTTGGCGATTGTACTGCACTTTCTGTCAGACACGGAGAGTTAGAAATCAAGGATCCTCTCCCGGATAGAATTTCAGAAACATTCAAAAGCAGAACTAGTCACGTTGCATCTGGAAAAAGCCCCGGAGAGAGCCAAAAAAAATTCAGTTTCCGTGAAACGCATAAATAAATGAGACGCGCGACGCTTCCGGAAAACACACGGGAAGTTCTTTATACACTCGAAGGAATGTAGCCTTTCCTTGTGTTGAAGCCAACCCGTCTGCCGCACCACTTTTCATGAAGGAAAATTCCTCGCTTCATTATCTTTGAACCATATTTATTCTCATATGCATGCTGCTCGGAAGCGGTTTGGTTGGAATGAAGTAGGGAGTCCTTGGCATGCTGGCTACAGGCAAGGAACGGAAGCAGGGTATATTTTCTCCTCCTCCACAATTTCCCCTCGGGATGCCCTCCAGACTCGTGCATGATTAATCATAATTACAAATCGCTTGATTAATCATCTGGATGTGATTAATGGATAGGGGTGTACCTATTATATATACACCGCCCGCTAACCTTCCTTCTCAATTTGCAGAATATTTACTCTGAGGGACCACCCAGATGTTCTTCGGGAGGGCATCGATTATAGACCCAAATGTACAGTACATGCAATGGTTGCACTAAAGATGTAAAGTGCACCCGATTGTGGATATCCCTAATCGATGTGCAGTAACCGCGAGTGCTCACGGCACGTGGTCAGCCAAATATTCCGCGTTAAAAAAAAAGTCAGCAATTGGGGGGCCATAATGTTTTTAATGCTTTGCAGCTACATGGTGGGCCATAAAATAGCAGCAAAAATCGAGTCGCCAGGGATGCTCCACATTCCCCCCCTTTTTGCCGAATTGGCTTTTGACTTTTCGCGCTCGTAAAACCAAAGCTGGTGGGTCATAAGTTCTGTGGAAGGCAAGGGTAACTTTTATTCCCTGGTATGGTGGACATCGCTTCTTGCATGCATTGCCTTGGAAAGAGAGAAGTTTTGAGGCGCATAAATCTTTGCCGGGAAGAATTTCGTGGGCCGGACGACGCCTGACATATTCGCGAGACGACGCATCAAGACGCCTGTGCGCCTCAGGGGTAATCCATCAGGAGGAGAACAGGAGATGTAGGAGGCCCCCACCGCAGTTCGAAAACCTGGATTTAACTGCCGCCATCCAACAACAAATCACGGCTGATAAGGTTGCCGCCGCGACAGCTCCTCGCAGCTTTCTTCACAAGCACTTTCTGCGAGTCTTGGCTTCTCAAGTCGCTTTGGAACTCTGCCACCGACGAACAATCATTTCACAAACCTTATCTTACCTCCTTCCCCCTCCTCTTTCCTATAGAAAAAAAAGAAGAGCTGGGTCCTATAGAAGCATCATCATAAGTTGGCTTCGCACAGCCGCCATCTGCGACTGACGCTCTAAAACTTGGGGGGTTTTTCAGCGCAGGCAAACAGTTTCGAATTACTGGTGGTGTCTGTGCGCTGGCCAATTTGGAATCCAATTTCTTAGCCAACAAAAAAGCCCAAGTTTGCCTGATAATGAAACACCGGGGGAGTCTGCTTCCATGCGATTGTGCGAGCGCCGATGTGCGTGTGTCGTTCCCCAGGGAAGCGACGCATTGTATGGAAACTCTCCCCACTTTTAAATGCTATGGGCGTTAATTGCCAGCCTTTGTGACGCCAAGAAGGTGACAGTCGACTCCCCCTCCTGTCATGGTCCAAAGAGTTCCTCTTCTTATTCTAAGGAGGCTGGGACTGCAGAAAAGTCTTGCCGCTGCCGCCTGCTTGGCCGTCGGCGCAATTGCAAAAGTTCGCACTTCTCTCCCAGAAGGCTTTTGTTTGCCCTCCACCTTTGTTGGGAGGCGGTTCTCACTCAACTGATGGATGGCCCCACGCACTTGGCCAAAACTAGGGGAAAAGGAAACGAAAAAAAAGAAGGAAGAAGGGGGTGGAGGAGGGGGGGGGAGTCCTCGCAACTTCCCACCAATTCCAATTTCCGCCTTCCTTTTCTTGGAGGAATGGTTTCCACTTTGTCACTTCTCTCCGTTAATCTAATTCATTAAGGTCTCCCTCCCCACCCTCCATTTCCCCCTCCAGATTTTAAAGACTCGGTAACAAATATTAACTGGAGCATCGTCAGAGGAAAGGCACATTATTTCACATTACTCTGCAATTATAAATTGTTGAAGTGCTTTTCAAGTGCCAAGACATTTTATGCCCAAAGTTTTCTTAGGCAACCGCAAAATCGGCCCTTCTTCGTGGATAAACATGAAAAAATGGGATTTAAAATGAGATTCTACGTGGGAGAGCATCTCTCTCTCTCTCTCTCTCGCTCTCTCTGGCCTGGACCCATTTCAGGGTGCAGCAGCACCAAGGGAGAAAGCAAAATCAGCATTTCCCTGGTCCTAAAAGAGAGGGTGGGAATTGCTGCGCTCTCACAGCAGAGAGACATGGCTGACTCTGGTGGAATAATGGCGTGGTTCTTTTGATGGCGTGCTACATGTGCCAGAGATGGTCCCCGAGGGATGATCGCTGCGACGCCTCATGGTCGAATCATTCTTAGCCTTGCTTCCACCATCTTTATATGTATACTGCTGTCCCATTCGTCTCGAGTAATCAGAGCAAAACAAAATACTTCCAGGGATTTCAAAACTCCCATGATATACGATTCCTGCTAACCGAAATCAACCCAACATGACATTCAGATTAATGTGATCCAAAACCAATTAGTGCGAGGCACGTTCAACTGACCCACCCCATAGCAATCGAGTTGCTATAAATAATTGTGTGAAATTCCCACAATTACGGCTTATCTGCGGTAATTTGCGCAATGCAGGGTAGAAACTCAATGATGAGGTTTTGAGTGAGGCTCATTACACACATTATGTCCATAATTTTATCTAATGTAAGATCGCATGCGGCCCATTCAACACGTGCCGCTTATTTCAGTTAGTACACGTGCTGCTTCCCTCGTACAATTAATTAGCTCCGCTTCTAAAAAAAAAGTTTGGTCCCTGGCGTCCCACAAGATATGGAGGAGTGTGTAATTAGGCTGGCTTAAGGCAACCGTCCGGACGCAATGTACAAGGTGATTCAACGAATCTCTACAAACTTACACAATGCGAGACAAAAAAATATTTCTTGAAATGTTTTTACAGAATCCCGCGAGCACATACGCGCCGTAGAGAAAAATTAATGTCATAGCAAAAGAATTTCCCAGAGGCAAGATATGAAAGCTGCCATGACAAATATCGCTGATTGCAACGTCCGACGCCATGAAGTGGACGCCGTAGAAATGTTTCTGGAGGAAATGGATTAGTCCGGTGCAGGTTTGTCAAAGGAAAAAAGTTTCATTTGAAGACAAAGAGTGAGGTAAACCTATATAGAGCCTGCCCTGAGACTAATAGGCCAATATTTCCCCCTGAACGTCCCCAAGAGATGGTAGCATTGTAACCACAGCAAGACTCTACGTTCGCCGGATTCCAATTCCATGAACGCTTTTTGCCTCTGCGTTCCTTTTTTCCCTCTCTTTTTCCCCCTTTTTTTTAGAACCCCCTACTTTTTTGGCAGAGAGACTATATAGTATGGGAAAGAGAAGGGGATAGTGGAAAATAAGGGCCAGCTCGCTGTATTCCGACAATGCATTTCTAGGGCTAAAGTCGCGGAGCCTTGGCATTGGTGGGATTCCAAGAGAATTATGACGCTGGCAGAAGTAGCGTGGCGAGAAATGGCATTCTTTGGGGAGGTCTCCCCCCCAGAATCAATAGAATTTCAAGTGAACTTTCCAAAGCCAAAGAGGATTGGCAAAATAAATTTCTCCAGACAAACCTTAAGCTGTGAATAGGAGAAGGGAGGAATTAAAATTTATAGATGCCGCCTTTCTGGGGTCTTCCGTTAGAAAAAAATATATATGTATACGAGATAAAGAAATGCATAGTGTCAGCAGGGCCATTTCTGCCTCTTACAATTCATGAGATTCAATTTCGGCCTTTATTTAAGGAGAAGTTCCGCTAAGGAAAACAAACGCGCTCATTTACATCTCTTCGGTATTTTTTCGGAATGGAAATGTATGTACCCAGTGATGTAATCCCATCCTTGTATAGCGATTTGAGAAACGTCCCCAACTTCATTTCGAAGAGAGTGCTTTATGGCCTACTGAGTCAAGCACAAACCACAGCAGCTTCCGGGACATTATTTACGTGCCGCTGGTCAGAAGCAGAGAGCCTCACAATTTGTGCTGCTCAGCCGGGAGTTGGCCTATAACTGCACCACCATATACAGAGTTCACCCCTTGCAGCCAGTGCAACTGGATGGAATGGTAACTCGCTCCATGCTCTGGTTAAATGCATTTGACATACTGCATGTCATGGCAAATTAAATCTCGCGGTTCCAAAACGGGAACAATGGGAAACAACGAGTCATTGTCTTCGGTGTTTTAATAAGCATCCTCAATGACGATTACACCAAGATTTGACAAAATGGCACTCATCATCGCGTAATGCACTTATCACGGTTTGGATGCTCCTGCCTGCTGCATTCCAGCAGCGTCAAATGAACCAACTTCCATTCCTGCAAAAATGTCAACGAACCTAGGCGACCTGTCACACAAAAGAAAGAGCGGAAAATGAAATACACACAATATAAAAGAGCCATTCCAGACTGATAAAGAGTCGCCGAATCTCCTCCGACTTGCTCCCCATATACATTTAAAGCGCACTAAAAAGGATACCGTCGCCCTGGATATTACGCCTCCTGGCTTATACCTTGAGACCAGCCCAGCTGATGAAAAATTCTGGCAAAACTCTCAACCAAAAAGATAACGGACATCCATCCATCTACCCCAGGCCATTCCCGGTCAGGTTTTCAAGCCGACGGGGCTATGCAGGTAGCAATATCGCAAAAGTAATCAGGGGGTGGTGGAGGTAAATCAATTTCCATGGCGCCGGCTCCACAAAAGGCTCGCCCTTTTTCCCCCCCTTTCCTTCATTTAGCAAGGGTCCGGGTTCCAATTTGGAGCAGCTGCTGGCACACTTGCCACCGAGGATCAACTCTTCCTTATCCTTCCACCGACGCTATCTCTGGCCTGCTCCACCGCCATCAAGACCGCACCGAAATAACGTATAAGGCACGGTAGCAACTTCTTAATTGAGTCCAAAGGCGGACCATTGCCGACATACTGATTTCTTGCAGCCATCGTCAGACCCAGGGTCGTAAACCCGGGTCGTTTGCAGCTGCGAATAACGTTCTGGCGTCCCTGAGCGCAATCAATTTTTTACGTCCTGAAACTAATTGCGATGCTTATATCCATATAAGGATGCCACGAATATTCGGGTCAAACTGTTGTGTCCCGACGGGGTGATCACAGCGGGACCTCGCTAATGGCAGTATTGGGAACGACCGATCACTCTTAGTAATGGCCCAGTGGAGGCTTTACCTAACCCGGCACAAAATAGGCCCTTATGGGATGGACCACCCTTTTTTTTTGGAGCCGTGTGAAACATAATGTATCGGCACCCCCCGTCTCAGAATACGCCCTCCAAAAAGTTTTCCGGCGAATAATTAGCCCCATCCCAATGTGGATTAGGCGAACAGAAACCTAATGGGAACCGCCTCTGGGTGCCCCGGGGCTCCATTCTGATTGCGCTGATCTTTCCATTAACTGGGAAATACTGCATAATCGGCGTGGTTACTATGCAAATTCAAACTCAGCACGATAGTGTATGCGACCACGGGGATTGTGTCTGACAGGGGACCTGGGGAAGAGGAGGGCAAAGGGGGGATATGAGGCACAGGGTGACGGGGACAGTCAATGCAAGGGCTGTTGCATGTTGCTGAATGCAACGACAGAAAAAAAATAACGGCAGCACTAATTTAAAATGTTCCGTCCAGGCTTTTTACAGCGAAAGTGCTGAGATCAGGCAGCGTGAAGCCACGCACAAATTAATTTCATCTGCATGTTAAATATCAGGCCCCTGGAATGCACAGCCGGGTTTAAATAAAAGAGGGGACGTTTTGTGCTTCTAAACGGAGAAAGGCGCGCTAACAATAACATCCACTAGAGCCAGGGCCATTTGCAACACTTGCCCTTTTTTTCTTTTTTTAAAAAAAGGGAAGGCCAAACATTTTTTGGCAAGCTCGGCAACCGGAACGTCTCCATCATAATTCCGCGCGTCCCCTCGCAGTCTTCAAAACCCCTTTTCCTCCGAGAAGTCTGGAGGGAACAATCTGAAAAATTACTCGAGCGGAAAAATTTGCAATCGCACCCAAAGCGTCTTTTCTGGCAGCCGAAGAATATCAACAAGAGAAACAGTGCACACGTACGCCCGTCGACAAACTGGGGATAATTTATTTCCCCCCCTCCCCCTCCTTCCCTATCCGACGTCTCACACAGGATCCAATCACGTCTGGAAAGTGAGCAGAGACGACGAACTGTTTGATGAAGTTTTCGGTTCTCAATCTCCGCTTCTGTAACCCCACTCCTCCCTCGTTACTTCTTGTGCCTTCAAAGTTTGCTGCTGGGAGAAGGACAAAAAAAAAATCTCGACTGTGACCAGGATTTTTTCCCCCATCTTGCTGTCTCCTATACACATCCTTTCAGACACTGTCGCTCTTCCTATTCGACCTCGAATATTGGTCCTGACATTCAGGTCCACTTGTAAAATGATGGAGACCGCTATATTGTTGGCCACTAACCGGTGTATACCTTTCACCGGAGACTGGTGCCATCCATCTCCTGGGGATGTAATGGAGCAGCAGGCACTCATGTTAGCACAAGTCCCCTTCTTTTGACTTTGAGAAAAGTAGGCAGCCGCTTTGTCACCCGACTGCCGAGCACTCGAGTAGATATGACCGGCCATTAGCCGGACCTGCTGCCAAGTTTAGTGTGTAAGGTGCCTGAGCAATTAAAGTGGGGTAGTAAAGTCCTGCCCGTTGAAAATATGGACTTGGGGGTCTTTTGTGAATGCGAAACATTTCCCCCTAAACAGCATTCCAAGCGCTGGAGGAAGTTGTTATCACTCGGAAAATGACTTTTCACTGCTTCCTTCAGCAGCTGGCGCTATATCTGGCAGGCAGAAGCAGCATCCTGGGTTGCGAATAAAAGTAGGGTGGTTTTTTTTTTCTTTCACTCTACAGCTGTCACGTCTGCTTTACTGCTGCTTTATAAACCACACGGAATCGTCTGATTTACTTAGTCTGAAGCCGGGGAGGCGTGAGCCAGGGCAAAGGAGCCATGCGGGAGCCCCAAGGTGCCATCCACATGGCGCTTTCTGGCGGCATCCAGCCTCCCGAGAGACACGTCTTTCAGGCCTCTCTTCCCCCCACCAGCCAACTCCGCTTCTATCCCGGCAAACCATGCACACAACTCCACATCAAACATTTACCAGAGTTGGATCAGGTGCAGACTCCACTACTGCCACCACATTCTAATGGATGCGGGAATTTCAACCGCGCTCCCGGAGCCAAATTGTCCGATTTGTTTTCCCCCAGCAAGTCTGTTGGGGGATTGCACACCTTTGGCCGCGCACTTGCCTTGCTCCACCCTCGGGAAATCACCAAAAGGACTTGCTCACTTCGCCAACTACACTTTTTCTCTCCCTCCCTCCCACCCTAAGTACTCACCCCCCCTGCACTGATTAGCGGGGGGGTGTATAGCGTGCAGCAATGAGAGGGAGGCCCTAATTGCCGGTACTGTTAAAACGACGGGGCCATTACCATGCGACTCTATTGCACTAAATAAGTCGCGCACAAACCGCAAAGTGGGCACGCCACTGTGCAAAACCGCACCATGCTCACTTTTTGATAATATTGTGGTCGGATACAAATGTGGTACTGGATGAGCACAGCCTGGAAATCGTTCGGAACATGAAAAGGAAGTTCGCTACTTGCTGTTTATTAGTTTACCAAAAGGACGGTTGTATCAACGACAATTAAAAAGAAAATCTGATTACATGCTAGTACTTTTCTTGTGTTTTCTCTAGTTACAGGGCTTCACAACCACCAGGAGAAATATAACACCCTATTGTTGTAGAGCCTACCAGCTAAGACGGATGTTGTTGTGGGCCATATAGCAGGAGGCAGTTGCACAAGCGCAGTAAAACAGCGTCAAAGTAACCCTAACGGCTTAGTGCGCGTTTCCAGAAGCTGTAACCTCCTCTGACCTACCTAATGCAGGCTTTTAAAGGCAATAACTCCGGTTATACCACAACGAACCACTGCAGTAGTGTAATAAAAAATGAATGCTATACATGGAGTGGCAAGCCGCGGTATTGAGTTAATGATGTCTGGGCTCCGTCTGTTTGGTTAATGGATACGTTGGAAGGTCATTATGTAGTAGGACTGCGGTTTATGCCCTCTTGCAAGGACCTGCATGGCCCTTTCAATCACAAACCATTTTTCAGCAGATGGCCACTCTCCCATCTGGGGTTGTTTTTCCTCAGTAATAATTCTGACAACCAAATGGCTCTCTGTTGCAAACGTCAATTACAACATGTCCATAATTAGCCACTTTACTATCTGATTAAAGCAGGGGATATTCTCGCTGTAGAGGTGAATTTAAGCGAATATTTAAATACGGTATACAGGCATAATTCAGTTGCCTACTACACTGTGCCATACTAGTCACAGTTATACATGCACGCATGTAAACCACGTTGTAGTGTAAAAACATGAGACAGAATACATTTGCATGTCCAGCAGATTTGGGCTACAATGATGCAAAATGTGTGGTATGTCACGCATACGTATAACACTAAAGTAGCCTATAACCGACTGTATATATACCACTCTCTTACCTGCATGATTACACACATTACTCATTAACAGACACTAATTACTCAGTAACTCAAAAACGTAGAGCTGCAATAATCTCCCTTCAAGCACAGGCATCTATTGTCGGGCCAAACGATTCCGTAACCCCCTTTTCGGCATTGTTACTATATTTTTGTTTTGCGGGAAGGGGGAATGGCAGAGTCAGCAACAAAAGCCGGAAACCAATTTGTCAAACGTCTTTCTCTCAGACCAATCAACTGAGCATAAAATCAAGTCTTTCTCCTTGGCTGCATGGAAACGGCTTCATTGGCCGTGTGGAATCGCTCCCCCTTCGATATTTCAAATCACGCTAACAAATTGTCTGCACTCCCCTTTTCTCTGACTGCTCACCCCTATACTACCCCCAAGCATGTTTACTCTATAGAGCTAAAATTCCGGCCAAACATGAAGCTGTTTACCCAGGAACTGCCAAAGGGTGGAACAATTGTTTTAGTGGAGGAAAGAGTGGCAGTTGAAGGATTTTCATTAGATTGTGCATTAGATGCGGTGAGGCAATGAATAATACTGCATTAATATTGCGAAATCACACTACGGCGTTACTTATTACAGGGTAGAAGATATACTTCCAGTTCGAATTCAATTACATTTAGTCAGACGAAGCAAGGAATCCGGAAAGCTAGTGGACCAGACGGGACAAACGGCCTCTCCATGTGACTAATCCTCTCGTAATTTATAACCAGCTGTGGTTCATGATCAATTATTTTTTTCCCCATGAACTCCCTTTCATCTAATAGTCCGCCGGGATAGCGAACCCGAATTGGAAAAGCCCTAGCAATCAGATAAGAGAGGTGGACAAGATGAGGAATGCTTTGCATGGCCATTTCCGATTGGTCAACACGCTACAATCCCCTGCGAAACAAGCACGTCCCTGATCACTGCGCACCTCAACATTCTCAGGGCTATTTAAAGGCTCGTTTTTGTAGTTTTAAAACGAGCCAGGTATGCGCGCAATGTTGCAATTCTGTTTGTTTAGTGCCCCATATACACACAGCCCCCACTTGTAATGAAGCCATAAAGTAAAACTGTGGCAGCCTGGAATGACCATCTTCCCATTACGGAGGTACACATTCACGCAACGGGGGATCCCCCTCGGTATTTTGGATTCAAATTGCCGGACCGCGAAGGGAAAGTGATAAAGAAACACCGAAAGAGAAACCACAACGCCCCTTGCACGAACTTCCCTTAATAGACTATATGCACTTACGCGAGATATCTTGCATATTGCTGTATATTCTCCCTATAGAATATTGCGTCCGGTTTTTTTGCCTTTAATATCAGCGAAGCAAGAGTGACGCGGGGACATGATTCGCCTCAAAAAAAAGCAGGGTGTATAGTATAGGATAGCATTCTCCCTAGAGGCTGTGCTGCGATAACCCCGAAGGCGTGTGAGCAAGCAAGGGAATCCGAATCCCAGCGCCCGGTGTCGTTTTATCTCCATTACAAGAGGCGGCTGTGCCCCGCCATGAATCACAGATGCCACCACGTCCATCCCAACTCATTTTCTCCATCCGTACCATTTGGCTGGAGCTGGAAGGGTACGCCTTTCCTTGCTGCTTTCTATGGCTAGCACCGGCTGGCTGACAAAAAAAGCTTTTAGTGCAAATTTGGATGGTTAATGCACTGATAACGACATCATCTTTGTGTCACTCAGATCTAATCAGTTATATGCAGATGTAACCGTGGCCTGAGCAACCTCTAACACCAGAGTGTTCCATGCAGGAAAAATGCTGGGAATAACTGAATTTAAAAAAAAGCTAATTACACGCAATTTTTCCACTTCCGTTCTCCCACCCCCAAAAATGAGGAATATAGAGTGAACCGTGCAACGAGATTCTTGCGTCTAATCATGTTTCGCAAAAGGTATCCAGTATCGCCGTTGAACTTTCTGCAGCTTGTAAATCAATATCGGGGGAACCGGTCCTATCAAACTCCAGCATTATCAGCGGTATACTACAAAAATCGATAAGCTTATTCTTTCGTAAATAGCGAAATATTCAGGTTTAACATGACAAGCCTGTATCAGTCACACCGTGCCAGATATAAGCCGGGAGAGACTACCACTGCTGACCACTAACGACGTTATTATGGACAGTGAAGCTCTGATTTGCGTACGAAACAGGTGACACACATTATTGCCAACAGTGCATCGTATCAGTCTAGACCAGACCTCTCGTATTTAATTAGTTATTCGTGTGATGTTCATTTCAAGGTGATCATCTCTCAATAGACGGATACAGTGTCGGGTAACTACATACTCAAATTAATCAAAGAGACACTTGTATGCAAATGTATACGGCGCACCTGTTTTGATACTGTTGGAAATTTGACCATGGTGAATTCCAATGACATTTACAATATTTCTTAACCAGACATAAAATGAAGGCAACAATCTGAGGTGAAACAGTAGAAACCATAATAGTATGCCGCAGACAGAAATATCGCCATAGCCTCCATGTAACTAAAAACCTACGCATCACATACCAGTGATCGGGGCTCACCATATATTAAATGATTAATTCATAATTTTAGCCACAACTTCCTGGAATTTTTCGGTATACTCCAACAACTGTATATGCCATGTAGAATACTTCTGAGTTAAAAATCGGAAACATAACTTTTCGGCCGGATAATATTTTAACACCATTTAACCCGCCTCCTTGCATATTGTACGCAAAAAGAGCACGTTGCTTCCGAGTAAGGTCAACCACTATAAATAATAAACCGTGTAATTCAGCATTACGGAAATCCCAGCAGGAAATGGCTGTACATAATCCTGAAGCTTTAATCGCCTCCTAATTACGTATAACTTTTCAAACACATCCCTTCATCACGACTGCAAATACCTGAAGCGTATAGTGGCATGACACTGCTTTTCACCTCCAAAAAAAAAATTACGCTGAACCTGCTTGCAAAGTCAGTCTTTATCCGACCGCGTGACATCCGACGCACCGCATTTTTCCGTACATTCCAGCAGGGAGCAATCTTGCAGAGAAAATGTTAATCACATGGAGATGCAAGCAGCGGCACAAAAGGCCGCAAGCCTTTGCCAAACTCCACGCCTAATGGTTTCGGAATAGTTGGTAGCAACCGCAGGCCCCGTACACACACGCTCTCTCTCTCTCTATAGATGTATGCGAGAAGGGAAATGGACTAGGCGGGAGGGGAAAGAGATGCACGCTGACAGTAATGGAACCAACACCATTTTCCGCACGGACCGAATAACAAATCTCGTTAATGAGGCCATCATTAAAAATTAGAACAACTGGACTTCCTCGGGTCCGCCAGCGCACAAAAGCTTGACTTCTAGCCCCGCCATGCAATATCCAATGCTATGACAATGAGAGGGGGTGAAAAAAAAGAGAGCATTCATTTGCTGAACACCACCAGTGCAGCCTATATACCATTGCATCATTGTAATTAACGCACTGTTCTAACAGCAGTATCGGTCCTACACTCTGCATGTGACAAAAAATTGTAGGAGTGCGACAGTAGGCTATATGCTGCATAGTGCGTAATCAGAGATTTTCCATTAATTATAGATACCCGTATTACACTGTGTACAGAGCCATGTAATGTTGCCTATATGTAACATCAGATTGCGTGTCATAAAGAATTACCTGACATCCTTTACCCAATGCACTTCCGCCAGACTGCGTGTGAGTGTTTTTGTAAGATAAATTATGACACAGTCTGTGGCGCCTGAATGACACTTTACATTTCTGAACAGGACGAGGCGCATTAACAAGTTAACAGGTTGAGAAAACACTAACGAGGGTGTTTTCTCGGCACACGGCATTTCATACAGCGCACATAAATAAGCAAAAGTTCGACTTGCAACGACGACAAGCCCGGAAACCTAATCTGATTAGATCCGGAAAAGCTATAGTCCTGTAAAGTTGGAAATATCTGCCATAATACCGGAGCTGCTGGAAGTACTGGATTAAAATGCGGCAGTTGCTCAGGAGCTAAATTGTTCGGGTGTATCCTAACGACTGCCAGCGACCAAGTCAGGGGCAAGATTAAGACGACTGTAACAAGCTTCTTACGAGGACTTTAGGTGTGTCGTAAAGGTTAAGCCGTCTTCAATTTGTAGCCCGATAAAGAGAATCTCAGAGACACGTCCGATGAGCCCGCCATGGAGTCTACCAAAGTACAGCTACTAATTGAAGTCAAAGGAAAGAAAAAAAGGTTCGCCATCAGTTTTCCGCCTCCGTAAATTCTACAGTACATTATAAGAGAGTCTGTCATAATTTAATTCCATGAACTTCGCATACCAAAGGATATTTGACCTAAAGGCTATACAGCCAAAGTAAATCACGAGGCTGATAATAAAACATTCAAAATCATCATGTGGCAATCCAAAATGTTTATACCACCAATTTGTACTATTCTTCCGGCTATATTTTTTATGGCTTCCAGATATTGGACCCGATTAAGCAACTTCAATATTGAAATCCGAGTCGCTCTTTTTCCACAAAGTGCTTCGACCCTGCCCTCAGGAGATTTACCATCCTCATCAATAAAATCTCGCAAAGTTTCCAGGGTTTTGTGCGAGGGCTTCCCACACTGACTTTGTGAGTTATTTTTCTCCTTGCCATCCCCTATGTGCTAGCCCCACGTGCGTTTTCCAAAAAGGAAGGGGGGGGGGGGTGCAAGAAGCAAGCAATTTCTAGGGACTTATCGTGCGGCACATGGTTCGAGAGGCTGATGTTGGGCCCTGAAGGCAGGCCAAATGTGCATATAGTAACCATGAGCCGAGTGGGATCTCGTGTTCATCTGACGGAATATGCTGGGGAAGGTAGCAGCCAGCATGCCTGGAAGATTGGATTACCAGCACCACCTAAATCCATTAGGTCCAGGCGGTACGCTCTCCACCCCTACAATAAATGCCGAGAATTAATCTCCGAAGGGACTATCACGGAAAAAAAATCCAATAATGTACTGCATCAACGCATAAACAATCGGCGCATACGGGATCACAAAAAAATTATGGACAAAGGGCGCAGCTGTTCCTTCGTTCATTGATTCCTGTTTTAATAAAATGCGAGTAACGCCAACTACAACTGCAAGCACTCTAATTGTTTCCATTCCAATAAGCCTTTTTTTGTACTTCCTTGCGAGTGTGTCAGGGTTGCCAGATTCCAGCATCCAATACTGCAAGTCGAGTCGAGGGAGTCCCAGAAGAGTGTGGCCCTAAACTAGGCTGACAGCTCATAAATTACTGGCTATTGTGCTAATCTTTCATAATGCTTGTTCATCACCGGACAATTGGCGGCCACTGAAAGGGCCAACAAAGTTTGCAGTTGGGAGTAAGTGGGGAGGACCATGGGTTGACTCGAGGGAACCAAACCAGCAGTCAAGTTCATAACAAACCAGTAATAAGCATAAATTCTCATGCAATATATATTCATGCCTTCAAAAACAGAATTTCTGGCCACACTGCTCAGAACCGAAGTGATGAATCTCACTTCTATAGCTTATGTCAAAAAGCACTCTTGAGCAGAAAAGACGCATACTTCACAGTATTGAAGGTTAGGCAATGGCAGAACCCACCCATAAGAAAAGACGCAGGTGGCTATGCAGTAGAAGCCATTTCCGCCTATCTTTCCTGGTCCTATACACTCCCTTCTTCAGCCGTCTAACCTAACACCCCCACGTCAAAAAAATACTCCTTCCCACGAAGAGTAAAAGTCGTGGCACAAAAGGAAGAAGACGCATGACAGGAAAGGGGGCCATGGCTGCCTCTAAAAGGTCTTCTGTCGTTCCTCAATCCATAAATATGATTCGCGGTCCAAAAAAAAGACGCAGGGTGAATCCAAACTGCATCTATAGCCACTGGTTCTGACCCACCCTGCAGTCATGATGCACTTGCACAATGAAACCGTCGGAAGGACACAATATATTGCGGTGCTTGGATTCAACTGATCACTTGTTCAGGCCATTTCATTAGCATAACGCTCGGTTTTGCAGACGAGCTGGCAACAAGAGTCACAATTTTGTCTGAAATTGCTACCACCCTCCCCTTGTCGAACCCCGTCGTTTGGAGAAGCTGATACTACTCGAGCTCTTTGGTCGCACAAATCCCAACTTTGCAGCATGGTTATGAACAAAAGGATCGCTTTCCCGGTGATGACCACTCGTCCGCCTCTTTGACAACAGCCCCCATGCTTGCTGCTGCTGCCCGGGGTTTTTGGTTTTTGGGTCGCAAACAACATGCAGGGAGAGAGTGGAGTGTGTGAGTGTGACGGCCGAACGATGATACCCCCGACTGATGTCTACCAATTTGTGAAGAGCAGCCAACAAACGGCCTCATTTGCGTGGACAATTACCCTTCCCCCAGGGCCATCAGCGGTCATATCCTCGCTTTTGGTGGTCGGAGCCTGGACGCGTTATGCGCCTGCATGCTGATGGCCTCCATCTCCAGACAAGGATGTGTGCCCGTTGGTGCCTCCATGGACCCACCAGGAACCGGTGGCCCAGCATCCCACCCACACCCTGGCTGCATCTAATAAGCCTATTTGACTTGCATCAGGCCACGCCCTGCCCACTCCTCCGCACTTAATTCCAGCACGTCTAAGTAATATGTGGGAGGTGTTGCCCCGATTCAAATATGAAAAACAATAAACAGAGTTAGTAGCTCGCAGAATAATTACCTCCTACTGAAATAGTCCCAGTGTTTGTTCGACTGCAAAGGGTTGAATAACCCGGAAGCGACAATTTCGTGCCTCAGCACATAATCGAAGATTGTCACTTAGTTTCCGCCAAAATGGACGTTTCTGGTCCCCTGCACACCAGGAAATACCACTGCTTTAGTGTTATATGCACATAATCACCTCTCTTTATTCTCAGGTTGTTCCAGCAATTACTGGCCGTGAAGGGACATCACGTCATAATTGATATGATAAGGGACACTAAAAAAAGCCCGTCCCGACGAGAAAAGAATGCAAAGCGGTACTACTGCTTATTCCCCCTGAATATAGTGAGTTGTGAATATTGCCCGGCACTTCTTGCGACCGCTTCATAGCCCGCTTCATAGCCCGACTGTTCCAACCAGCTGCCCTCAATTTGAAAACTCATATCGTACAAAATGCAAAAGGCCTTCTTATGGGGCTCTGGTCGTAAAGCTGGTGAACGGTTGAAAATGGCGGGGGCCTCTCCTCTCAGCAGCTCTCAATTGCGCCGCATATCCGGCGGCGGTGGTGGCTAAACCCGGTAACACAATCTGTTTCGCACAATTAGAAATCAGGCAGATATGGTCAGCAAGCAGAGTGAATGCGGCCTGTGCTGATAACAGTGTGGAAACAAGCGCGGCCTGAACTGCGTGCACACATTACCCTGCTTCCCCATCAATCATTGATTACAAATGAAAATTCCATCTCTCTGACCATTTTCCGCCACATTTAGCCGAGCCTCATCCGCAAAAACGAGAGTGCCACCCCCCCTAGTTTTTCTAGAATCATATAATCTCTCCGGTTACCGTCCGCCTTACTTACGACTATGGCACCAAGAAACACAAAAGTGGGGGGGCCGCTTACACAAAAATTGCGCCTGTGGTACTTGGCCGTAATTGGAGGAGGAATTAAGTTGGCGGAGCTCAGCCGAGAGCTTGAAAAAAAAAATGCAACTGGATATATAACTGGAATGAGGGCTGTGCACTGTCGCTGAGGTAATTTCTTGCTCTTACTTTATTGTTGGTTTTTACGAGCGCGCAGAAACCCTCCCAAGTAAGGCTTGCTCCTTCCATTCTTTTAATAAGCGAAGGTGGAAGAGATCTACCGGAAAATAAAGCACACGTACCACTCTGGCATTTATTTTTAAAAACTATACCAAAAAAATGTAAGTGGATAACGCTATCTGCAGGGGGTAATGGCAGAAATTTTTGCGAGTTCTACAACCTCAGCATGCTGCAGTATAATCAGTGCTGGTTACACATTCATGTAACATTCGCTTCAGCAAACACAGGGGCAGCCAAGAAGAAGCTCGCGGCAGACAAATGAAGTGTCCGGAGAAGGTGGAGGGCCATTACAATTATTTTAATTTTCAGCTCCAAATTTCAAGTTGATCCCCGCTGCGCAGTAATGGCCGGGATTAGGAGCCAATCCCCTTGTCGTTGGGGGTATACGGAGAGAGAAGGGGGGGTTCCTCCAAAAGCTGGGGACCCCCCGCGGCCCTCTTCCTTTTCCTCCACGAAGAATTGCTCTGGTCTGCGCAGGTGAATGGCTCCCAATCATAGCGACAAATGAGCAATTTGCATGTTTATGAATGGGTCATCAGTATGCAAAGGGCACGCTGGCACCGAGGGGTGGCTGGGAGGGGAAAAAGAACTGGCAGCATCCGAAGAAGCCTCACAAAAACCGTAGAGAGAGAGAGGGGCCAACTATGCGTCAATGCGTCACGCCATGCAGCAGCACGCATGCACGGACAGAAATGAATCTCTCTCGGACAAAAGTCGCATATTTTGCCCTTACCCTTGTTTTCCTGGCTGCCCCTCCCATGATGGATATTTCCCCTTGGGGTATGAGCTGCTGCAGCCCCGTTAAAGAATCCTGGAATCTTTTCATTAAGGATCGCGTCGGCTGGGACGGAGCAACATTTTGCCCCATTTTGTGCAATGCAGGCTATTCACAATGGACGGGGGGTGGGGGGAAAAAACTGCAGCAGGCTCGTGACTCATCATGCCAAATTCGCAACATTCCGGGCGTAAATTATTCTTCATGACAGGCCGGTGGCACCCATTGGGTCACTCATGCAACTGACGATAAGAATGCAATTTAAACGTTGGTGCACGGGAAAATAACTGCGCAATGACATCTCATTTTCGCATTACGAAGTTGGTCGTGAATTTTGAAAACTGCTGCTCGTTCGCCTCCCCTCCCCCGTCTCTCTGGTCTGGCATAAAACTAGATTGCTTTCACCCAACGGAGGCTTACCCCGTGATATACGTTCCTGAAGCGGACTACTCTAAATCAGACTTTTGGAGTGAGAGCAAGACGAAGAGTCTCGCTCCTGTCCACTTGGATAACCAAAATGCTTGGGTGCTCGGGTTTTCCGCTACAAGTTGGGGAGGACCTATAAAAACCTGTGGGATGAATGGGGATGCGTCCTACCTTGAATTCCTTTTGCTCTTCAGCACTGCTGGATGTTCCACCTTCCAGGGTTCCTCCTCGATGCTCCTGAAAAGACAAGAGGTGGGTGAATGCTCGTGCAGCCTGGGGATGGATCTGCGCATTTGTTAAGCTGCATCCATGAAACTGGCTTTATTTCAATGGAGCCATATATCTGCTGTTACAGTCTGGCTTTTCACAGCGATGGATGGTACGACGGCCATTAGCCTGCCCTTTTCGCCCCACCCTAATCCTCGCCGAGTCCTTTCAACCCCACGTCACAGCTCCATCGGGCCTCTAAGACGCCTATGGTGCAGGCTTCACTAACAAAAGTCTCGAGAGGCCACCACAAAAAAGTTATAGTCAACTTCCTTCGACTCCATGCCGCGCCAAGGTTCAGAGCCACAATTATTATAACCCTCGAGTACGTAATCTGCTTACACGGCTCAAACTATTGCACCACAAATGTTTCGCTGTGCGGCGAAAAGCAATTTTATATAGGGTATGTATTCTTACTCAGGACTTACTGTCATACCTTTCATACATTTCATGCAACATAAATTCAGTTCCCTAAAGACATGTTTGAAATAAAAGGTTCCCATACGAGACAATTTAATCTTCAACCTTTAAAAGTTTAAATCAATTCTGGTTTTTACGTTTTGCAGTGGAAAGTGTATTTATTTAGAATAAAGCGATACACTGACTACATATGTTCTTACAAAACCGTAGCCTTACATCGTAGGAGATTATGTATCACACCGCATAAAAAATATGTAACAGACTAGTACATTGTGCATGGCTATATGCAAGAAATATTGAAGCAACCCTCTTGTGGCAATGAAATTAAGCCCCTTTTTATGATCCAATAAACATTTTAACTAGACTGTGAGCGTAAACTGAAACACCCGTCAAACGCAAGCCATGTGCCACAAATCAGGGCAATTAGTATGTTCAATGAACAATAATGAGCGCTTTGTGGTTTTAAAGGATTTCTGGACGGTTGTTAACCGTTGCAACTTTTTTTCACTTCAACCAGCGTTAGTAAACAATCGCATAACACAATTTTGTGCAAGCCACGCAAAGTTATACACGAACCCCTCGTTCAATGCCCGACAGTATATACGCGCACCGCACTTTTCAAATATTTGCATTTTGAAGTAGAATAGAATCAGTGCTCGATGAGAGTGCAGCAGCAGCATCACAGGCTAGTTTCCTTTCTGCTGACATGGGAATGACCAAAGTGGGTAATCAACAGTCATCATGGGGAAAAGGCGATTTCGCTTTGGAGAACTGGAGTGAAAAGAGGAGGGTTTCCGTGCAGACCAATTGGGCAGGAGTGAAGAGAGAGGCTGCCTTGATAGCGCCATTGACGACTGGGCCGCGCCGTTAAGCTCTTGACTTGAAAACTTTCCACATCTTCTTGTGAGTGCGTTTGGCAATACCTCCCTCGATTATGGACCTGCAATGGAGGCTTTTCCCCGCAAAGGAAATGCGCCCAACGCCAGCGTTCCTCAACTTTAGATGAAGTCGTCAACTCGCAAGATTGTTGCAAAACCCAGCTCCACCCTCCCCCCCTCCTCAAAAAAAAAAACCCATCGAAACTAAAGTACGTCAGCGGTCCTTGCTGCATCTCCCAGCAGTTCACAAATTAGCGGTTAACCAAGCAATCGATGGCATGTTATGGACCTGAGACCCCTGGTGCAGCAGCGATTAGTTAAATCACAAAAACCTCGATTCATGTTGCTAATGACGCTAACAAGCTCACAATCCGCCAACTTGGGAAGGATCGATTCTTGCCACCCCCCTACCCCTCCATGCCGTTTATTAATCACACAGAGTGGTGACGGTTGCCCTCCAGGCTCCTGGTGCCAGTAAGGAAACAAGCAGCCTAGTTGAGACTCATCTCTCCTCCGTTAATTTCCACGAAACTCGCTCACCTCGCGGGACTCGAGTAAAATTGGAGACGCCGAAGAACTGCCCGGATAATAATCCAGTTATCGCAACGTCTCCGATTCGAGCAGCTACGACGAAACGAAAAAGGATGCGAAAGCTCACAGCAGAATTTCCAAGCATAAAAACCAGTGCGTCCCCATCAACATATTACATCTGCAGAGTGTTACCTGATGGTAACTTGCTTTGTGTGTGGGAACCATATCTAATAATTTGTGTCGACACAAATGAATTAATCGAATCATAAGCTCGGAGAACCAGAGCCCTCCCCCCTTTTCCTTTTCACGTGGACTGGAGGCAGGCAGCGATCTCATCGCACCGAACATTAATGCGCCAATTAGCCTAAGCTAATTGACAAAAGCCGGGTGGTTGCAAGATGCGGCTGGGGGAGTGTGTGCCTAAGGAGGCGTCCGTGGATGGAATTTCGGAGGCATCGCCGTCGTCCCCTCCTCCTGTAGGCCCTCAAGAGCCTCCCGTGGAAACCAGCCATTTAATTACGACGCTCAACAGGCGACGATGGATGTTGGGGAGTTAGTGCCTACGCTCCAGACTACTCGGGGGAAAAGCAAGGGTCGACAGCTGCGTCGAATATTTCACTTCGGCCACCGGAAAATTGGCCCGCAGCATCTCGAACCACAAATGACGCCCCCAACACGTGCTAGGTCACTATCTCCAAAAAAAATAAGAGGACCAGATATAGGTTACCACACCTCCCGTAGCGAATTACTCGAATTTATAACTGACTTGTCTTCATCTCGCGTGAGAGGAAGACACACCCCGGTTAACTCTTCACAAAAGCGGACTCTGCCTATTTATTACTTCCACTTGCCGTTCGAAAGTAGGGGGAAAAAACAAGGGACAAAAAAAAAGACATCTGCACTTTAGCTTTAAGAGGAACGCGGGTGATCCAAAAACCAGTTTTATGTCCTGTTGCTAATCCAAGCTTCAAACAAAAGGAGAGAAAAGATATCTGAATCTTCCTCCAAGCAGGTTGATCAACAGCGGGGGTTAAGGACGCCGGACCCATTATCGGAATCGGATTAAAGCTTCTCAAACCCTGCCGCGAAGGGAAAAGGCATCCAATCGACCCCATGTTGCCAAACTGCTTCAACTGTACTCAAGGCATCCATCCCACTCTTCTTTCAACTCACCCCCCAACAAATATGTACTCAATCTCTACACCTCTTTCGGGTTTCCCAACCTCTCCTCAAGCCCATTTCGCTATATTTAGTTGGCCCAGCATCATCTTCCACAAACCATATGCTGTTGGAACAGGCCTTCTTCACACCGGAAGAACAACACTGCAGACAGCTCCAAGTGACGTTTCGAGCCACAAACACTTCCTTTTACTTTCCAGTCCCCAAAATGTCCCTCGTTGAAAATCCACGATATACCAACTACTATAGTTGTATAGCTACTATAGCTGTTGGATCCTCCTCCTACCCACCAGAGGCGCTGCCCACACCCACTGCGCATGCGTAGAACACGGGCCAATAGGAAGCGTCGCGGTAACAATATGCAGCGGTCCAATCAGAAGGCTTCTGCAAACATGCCCACTCCGATTTTAATATCATAGATTTGTTTGGGCCCATAGTTTCAAAGCAGTTTAATCCATTTTGTTCACGTTCTAGCCACGTTTACGATTCAGGGTGTAAAACTATAAAACGACAGTCTCCTGCCCCTGCTGCGATAGGTTTTCCCGCAGCCCTGGTGCCGAACCTGATTATGCATGACACCATCTCGCGCTAGGATATCGCTTGCCGCATTAACAATAATATAGTGGCGCCTTGATGACAGCATCCTCCAGGGGTAGTTACCCTGGCAACACGGATCCGCCAGCTCTCTCCCGTAGAGCCAGGGACCCTGATGGCTCCATTATGCTCAGCTCATCAACGGGTTAAGTTAGGTGGGCACATCCGCAGCGGGTGGCCTACGACGCAGGCGGATTTACAGCCCATGCTGTGCCTGTACTACTAATGTAGCCGAAGAGCACATTATTGCAATCGCAGGTATTACGGGCTAATACCTCACCTCCCAAGAACTTCATTAGACATGCTGCTACCACAAGCCGCGTCAAGCAAGCCAAAGCTTGAACTTGCTCATTAGCTATGCTCAAACCTTCTCTTTTATATACAGGGTGCTCGTAAAGATTCAGACAAACTTTAAGTGTGAGTGACAACTAGTGAAATGACAACTAAAAGTTTCTCTGAATCATTAAGGAACACCTTGTATATAGTCGAAGGTGGCGAAAAACGACTGGATCGATTGTCTCTTCGATCGTTGGAGGGAGCAAGTCAAATGCCTCCCACAACTTCAGGAATCAGATTCATAGCTGGCGTTTTCCTGAAGAGACGGGCTTGGTCCCCCGACTTATTGTAGGAAGCCAGTACTCACCAGACACTTCAGGACCCCCCTCCCACCAATCCTTTCCACCTCATATACGTTCCATTAAATTTCGATCAAAAGATTGAGTTGACTTGGAGAGATGCGAGAATTGGGATGGGCGCGTGGGGACCATGGGTTGGTTTTTTTTTCAAGGCAGGGGACAGGTTCTGGCAATATGGTGACAGATCTGAAGTGCCAATTTTCACAGAATGATCAGCAATATATGGCTTCAACTCATACGAACGCTAATCCTCCTGCTTTAATGGCATTAGGAAATTATGTCTGTTGTCTTTCTGTGGAGAACTTCGCTCCGAGGGACAAATGATCCTGCGAAAAGCGGTCAGGCACTTACTGCTTCGGAGACACACAACTCACTCACTCACAGTCCCTCTTTTCAGTTAAAGTCGGCAGTAGTTTCCCGAGAGAACCACCATTCCCTCCAACCGCAACCTTCTCTTTCTCCCAAAACAATTATAGAGTGAAACCTGCATATAACGGATCGTGAATGTAGCGGAAACTTGTTCAATGTGGAATTTATGGTCTCGAATAATTAATTTTGCCGCACACATCCAAAACTTTAAGGCAAATTCGCGGAATGTAGCTCAGCACGTAATGGGTCGATGTTGTGTTTGTGTTATTGGCGAAAAAGTGTGCCACTACAAGTAAACCCTATTAAAACCTAAATTTTTGCAGTATGTGTAAATCGATAGACGGCCATAATACATAAACAGCACTGAGATTTCAGCTCCGCCATGGCGTTAAAATGTCGCTCTGGATCTTTTCGAATCAATTGTTTTTGATCCAAACAGGCTGAAACAAACATGGCCTGTTGAATAAAATGAAAAGTGGCAGCCTCCTCCCTATATCCGTTGACGCGCTTTACAAGTCGATGAAAGAAGCAGTCAGATACAATAGTATACACTGTATTTAAACGTAACTGCTGACAACCGGCTAGTTAGGCCCAGCAAGAAAAAAAAAAGGATGGTTGAAGCCAGCAGGAAAACAAAGAGCTGATGTCAGTGCGAACCGGTGGCGTGAACAACTGCAAAGAAGTGGGGCAGGCTATACGTGAGACCCAGAGACGGGCTGTGAGACTGGTGTGCAATGACAAATGGTCTTTCGCACGTGATGCGCATCACCTGTGGACACGTCTCCATTCCCCAGCCCACCAAAACTGAGATTTTCCACAGCAATTACGGTCTCCTGGTCAAAGTGCAGAGAAAGAGGGGGACGGAACTGCGGGTTTGAAATTGCGGGGCTTGCTATACTCCAAGGAGCTCTTTCTGCACTTAGGAAATTCACGGATGGGTGCAACTCCTAATTCTAGCGCTCCTAAGCCGTTCTAACCACTGCCGGGTGATTTACTTGCCTGCCTTCAAGCCCCCTATACATGGCTGGAAATTGAACTTGCACAATTGTACTACCTTAAGAGGCAGCCAAGCTATACCCCTTTCACGCTAGACTGAATGACAGGGCTCACATCCCCTCTCCAGTTAACAAATTAAACTGCGCGCAGATTGCAATCTCACGCAATAATAATAATTATTAAAGAGACTGGGAATGCCTGATTTTATGTGGCCATGAAGGCGGCAAATGGCGGCCATTTAAAACTCACCGTGAATAATTGATATGGTCATGCAAACAATATCTGCTACTCACACATAATCATAGGAAACCGGTTATGTACTTGACCTGCGCTCAACTCCCAATCCCAATAACGTCGCAAAATGAAATTTAATCTAAAATTGCCCAAGAGTATATAGCTCTTGAAGCCCCTATATACCAATAATACGCCCAGGTAAGTTTGTAAATACCGGTAACGTAGCTCAATGTACATTACAGTGACTGTGAAAGAACATTTGCTGGATGTAATATATTTTTAAACGGTAGGCCTAATGCGGCTTGTTATGTAAGATACACTATACCTGTGCACTTTTCGGCCCATGAGGTGATAAACTCTCAGAGGTATATCAGAAAATTAAAACTGCACTCGTCTACACGACAAAATGTTAATAATAAAGTCGCACAAAATAGTGCTAATAAGCCAGTAGAGCTTTAACAAACGACTAATTAGCGCTGTAGCATCATACACCTCGGTGAGGCCGACCCTGTTTGTTTAAATAACTTTGGGGAAGGTGGCCTAAGTTAATTAACTCCAGGGTGTGAATTGTTTAATTGCATGCATTTAACACCGTGTTTGTATGTAGCAGTACTTATCCTTCCCTGTATACAACATACTACCTCCTGTTTCAGTAAATGTCGCGTTGTTTTTATAGCAGTTATCGTTAGCTAAACTCTCTGATATTGTGTGACATCGTTGCAGCTCTGATTCCTTCGCCTCCTTCGCATTGTTTCAGTGGCGATAACACACACCAATCCCCCCCCCCCCAACTCTCCCCCTCCTAAGAATTCCAGATCTGCCCTATATCAGATGATGGTAAATCCACCTCCTCCTAATGCTCTCCGCGAGCAAATGGTCCGATATCTGAAGATCTTTCCCCGAAATGCACAATCCGTTCTCCAAGGGGAGGTTTTGTAGGAGACCGCAGAAGACAAGGAAAGAGGTACCGAAGCCACCGCCTCGATGCAAAGCCCCGCTTCCCAAAACTAATTGCTTCTTCAGCTTGACTCTCTCTCTCTCTCTCTCTCTCTCTCTCTCTCTCTCTCTCTTCCCCAGCCTTTTCTCTCTGGAAAAGCTGTAATGGAAGCGTAATATTCCAACAGGATTTCTGCTTTTCTCTCCAGTTGTCCCCGAGGGAGAAGAGAGGTGATGCCTAAACGAGGTCTCCCGCGCCCCTACAATATTCATGCATACAACACGCAGTCTACGGGCATGCAGCAAACTGCGCCATTTGCTGATAGCAGCAGCACCAGCGCGCCAAATTTGCGGAGCAAACTGCATTATTGAGAGGACATTACTGTAGCAGCAACATGATCGCTTTCATCAAAATTCACTACATTTCAGAGGTCTACCGCGCCAGGGTGTTTCCCCTGCGCGCGTTTAATTAAAGCTTCAAGGTTCGCACTATTGCAAAACTCAGCTGTCTGGCCAAACAGAAACCTTCCCTCGGTCCTCGGTTTTGTTACAATTTTTTTCCAAGCGTCATCATGTAGGCAGGTACGATGCGCCGTGCTGCTGGGCCAAGCCTTGTTTGCGGATCCTCAAAATCTGCTGCCGGAAGCTGCTCTGCTTTCCTGACAGTGTCAATCACTTTATAACTCAAGCGACACATTTTTGCAGCATCATGTTGTGCAAAAATGGCCACCAACCTCTCTCTCTCTTTAGAGTGGATAAATTGCCCTAGTTGTTTTCCAAACTTGATGTAGGGGTAGTCGAAATCAACGCGGCGTAAGAAGTACCGCTAAATTATGCAACATAAATGAAACATGGGGATGTCGATATTCCAGGCTGATGCGCGCAGCCCACACTAAAAGCATCGGGTTAAACGAGGTCAAGTTGGTTAAATGTATGCCTATCTTTTTTTGACACGAGGCTTTTCTTCATGGCATGCAGCGACAGACGTGATGCACTGAATCATTCATGGGCACCTATTCCCCAGGCAAATTAAATTTTTAATTTCTCAATTAGGACATAGTTGTGAATGTAAGAAATGTAGTTTATTGTTGCACATAATACGTCTTGCACCTTCAAAAGAGTGAACCAGGTTCATATTAATTTGAAAAAGTGTTGGCCTTTGTCCCAGCTTGAAGCTTATAATTTTTACTCAAAATTACAGTTCCAATTAATTAAATTACTACAATATTTATTAAATAACCACTTTGCATGGCGTTCTTTCCTGATATACTTGCTATGTTCAAATTCATCCTGAATGTTAGGCTGTTACGCAATCTAATATGTCGTGTGGGTTGCCCTGAACGACTAGGATGAATCAATTGCAAATTTCATCCTGCGAGTTAGATTTTCAGGTAAACAAGACAGATTGAAGGGTAGCCCTGGAGAGTCAGGATAAAAAAAAATCGCCACATAAATTCTGGCGAATTTTTTCCTGGAAATGATTACATTCACACGTTACTTATATAGCCATACCTTTTTGGCACACGCATCTTGTTATTTTTATTGTGGTCTTATATGGGCATGACATAAGTGACCCAAATGCATCGAAAATCATCCCTCGAAAATATCAGTATTGGACAAGTTTTCATTGTATCCAGTGCCTGCATCATATAAAGTAAACTTGTTCATTACGGAAAGTTTTTCCAGATTTGCACAGTTTTCAAGGTGGTGACTTCCACTCCGGTGCTCAATATTTCCACTTCCCCACCATTCGGAACACCGTGCCATTGAGCAGGAAGCGTGACTTTTCCGCCACCCTGTCAGCAGATTCTCGTCTCGTGTGCATATGAGATTTGCTCTTGGCGCGGCTGCAAACGACGACAAGCAACTCCCGCCATCAGTTTTTGCCCGACTAGGACGTGGCCCAACTTGGCTCAGAGCAGCATCCACTACAACTTCAATATTGGTGGAATATTCCCATCCTCTCTCGGATATAGCAGCAGCAAGGAGTTGCGCCAGGTCGAGATATAGAAAGAGAAGGAAGGAAGCACGCTCAGGAGGACTCGAGTCTCCTGGATGAAGACAAGAGTTTGGTGTTTGAGAGTGGTGGGTGAAGGTAGGTATATAAGTTGGAAAGAAAGAAATAAGTCAAAAATATCTCTCCCCCGGTCGGAGGTTTTAGTCCTCCGCCGCCGCCCGAGGTTTCAGATGAAAGCCAGGGAACGCCGCATAATTAGACGACGCTGTTTGCGGAGACGCATCCATCCGTAGGGGGGCCTTGTCCCACAAGCGTGCGGGCAAACCCAAAGCATCCTCCAGTTTGACCTGACGCCAACCAGAATTCCCGACAGAGCGGATTTCACTCTCGGATTATTACTTCCTGCAACGAGCAACCCCCCAGGCCTCTGGCACCACTAAAACCCAGGGAAAGAAACAAACAAGAAAAAATAAATCGGGTCAACTCCAGTTGCACTTGGTGCAACATGTTACTCGCCTCCAACAATATTACTTCAGGTTTCAACTCCGGAAAACTATATTCCTGGGGGGCTGTTCCGAGTTGACAAATGGACGTGTCGACACAGTTGGTGTCACAGTGCACACTCGTATACAGCCGGAGCATCCCTTTCTGCGTGATTATCGCCTGTGACAGATGGGGAATGTTGCTTGGATGGCGATCGGGTGATGGATGGGTACACTGCACTGGTGGCGGCGCTTTGATTTGCAGGCAAAATCCCACGGGGAGTTGAGAGTCCAAGCTTTTCCTCCCCCACCCCCACCCACCCCACCCATCCAACCCACCCCCCACTCTTTGAAGCAGCATCCCCTTCCCAACTGGTGGATTCGGGGCGCCGGTCAAGACGAGAAAGTCGATGAGAAGCGGCCAAAATTTCATTTGGGACGGAGAGACGCTCCTCCCTTTGCTACAGAGGTGGCTTGGAATCAAGAACCGCCTAAGTGATTTTCCTGGCCAGAATTCTGGATGCGGCGGCGACGGACAGGCAGGAAAGGACGGGGGATGAAGTGGAATACTGTTAGCGGCGCCATGGCAAATATTTGGAACACGACTCTCAGATGCTTTGAGATCAAGTATAAGGAAATGTATTTGACTGACTCTCAAAAAAAAACACGGCGCGATAGGAGACTGAGGAATTTTATTTTTAAATGTATGCCAAATAGTCTCCGGAGATAGGACGTTCTTTGACTCTGCAAATGCCACGGTGTTGCTTTTATATGAGCTGAAGGCAGTTGTTTGCACTGGTGGATCGACTGGTCTTCACCTGGCCTGATGTACTTCACCAGAAAGCATCCTGACCATAGTTCCAGAAATACTCTGCAATGCAACCCAACTCTGCAGTATACATTGTGATGGTCTATATCCCATTTGAAAAAAAAGTACTTTTCCAAACACCATTTTCGGTCCCAAAATAAGTCCTTCGCTTTCAAAACAGCGGAGGGCCTGAATCCTTTTCCAGACCATTTATCTCTTTGCCCCAAGTCGGCTCCATGTTTCCCATGAATAAAACGGAAGACTGACACCGTTCGAGCAAACACACTCCTACAAAGATTGCAGCACTCAAGTCTAAAAGATGGTGGGTCACGTTTCCGTGTCACGTGTCACGATTCTCTCTCAGGAGTTTTATATATACGGTGAGTTTGCAAGTGACACCAAAGTTTGGGGCATGCGCAGGCTCGTTCATTGCAAATTTTGCGAATATCGAGTTACCCCAGCAGCCTCTCGATCCAATTAATCCCCCTTCGAAACGATACCCTCTTTACAGTTAATTACACCCAAGTGTTCGCCGGAGAAATGGAAAATTCCGGGATGCTCTTGAAGCACCTTGGCTTCGTCGGAAAACGACTGGTGTGGAAAGAAAGAGCGGAAGGAACGGCTTCGGTTGCTGTGGTGACGAGATGCGTCAATTAACCCCCGAGAAATTCTCTCGTACAAGAATCTGCCTGTTGAACGAACCCCTGGTGGGATAGCAAGGCGGTCTTCTGTGCTCTGTCAGTTATATACACCTCCCAACACATTGCCTTCCGGATCAGTTAAATATTTACTGTAGAAGCTCCTTTCAGATGACTGGAGTTACAGCCAGCGGGATGCTGGGTCCACGGCGCATGTTGCACTTGTTCTGTATACACATCGACGTGCTCCAAGGAAAAGAAAAGCGAATGTCGGCTAATTAACATGGCTAATTAAAGAGCACCAGCCGTTGTAACCTTTCATCTCATTCTGCAACGGATCCGCGCCTTTCATTACGTCCTGTCTATAGAGACTTGAGAGAGATTCCGGGGTTGTGATTTTCAAGGCACATAATTTCTGAAGACGAGTCTCTCGGGTAAATAACAGGGATCTAATTTCAGACCGAAGGAATTATTATGCATCATATAGAAGTTGTCCTCGTTTCCTACCGCCCATTCGTTAACTCTGCCATTTTTAACAACATGTGGCTCTTCCTATTGACCCAGAGTCAGGATTCTGATGCAAATATAATACTGTTGAGTTCATTCTGTAAGGCATTGCAGCGAATTATCGACTCGAGTTGTGTAGCTCGTAATGATTTGCGTTTTGTGGTACAGTACCTTAATTAGAAAACCGAAGGCACGAAACCGACACAATGTATCTTCATTTACATGATTATTTACAGACGCTGAGGAAAGAAAACGGCATAACGTGGACAGCAGAAGCATCATTGTTGATTCGGCTTGTTTAGAGCACTATAATGTTGCTTCATTCAACTATAATTTACTCGTTCCTGTGGGCCCAAATGGACTCGGGCTGCGTTTCCCCTTCTCTCCCAAATAAACACACACCGCAAAAAAGTAGCACACTGGCAAAACATTCTGCCAACACCCGTCGACAGAGCCGGGGAGGGAAAGTCAAGAGAACAACTCCGAATAGTCTGTAATGTACGAAACTAGACCCCAGCACTCATTGCCTCTTTTGAAAAGCCCCCTTTTCGTGCACCAGGCACCTTTTCTGGCGGAAACCAACCTCACAAGAGTAGCTGACAACAGGAAACCTCTGCAATTTGGGACTATGGTCGATTTCGAAGCCTTAGCCTAGTGATGTCTAAAGGAATGTGTACACCAGTTCTGAAACACATATTTTGTAGCGTCGCCAAGTGTAGGTGGTCTAAGCAGCGGTTTTGGCGGAAAAGGTTGGTATTAGAAGCCGGGCCATGTCGAGCCGAAAAGGTTGTGAGCCTGCTTTGAAGTAGGAGGCATCCTTTGTCTAGCGAAAGCACCGTCTAACTGAGGCCGCTGCCAAGCGGGCCTCCCCATTTCGGCTAATGCATTTTCAAAGTTCAATGCGCCGGAAATTAAAGCCCGTAATTAGTTTAAGGACGGATGAGATAGCGCTAATTAGGGCATTACTGCCTTTGCCCCGTGAGGGCCGCAGCCTGCAGCTGCCAGCAGGTGAGTGCAGGTCATGAGTGCCTCTTCTTACCCGCGTCAACACAAAAAAACCACTTGCAAAATAATTGCACGCCGGACATATCTGCCCCCAAAAAACCCGCAGTCAGTTTCACTACAACCACACCGATCAGCTTTGTCTTCGTGTTAACATTATTTTTCAATATGCCAACGGGGCAGTGGACGTATAGGAACAATGAAAACATGCGACACCAGGCCAAAAAATGCTCTTCAATTCCTCTCCTGGACAATTATTGCGGCCGGCAGTGTCACTCATGTATGCCGCTAATACGCTCTCGTCTATAGGATATACGAACGGGCTTAATTATCCGTACCTTTGTGCACGCCTTTATGCGTTAAATTCCTGAACTCCCCTCCCCCACAATCCAGCCGAAATCGTACTCTTTTTTTGGGGCGGTGTGGCAATTTAGACTCGTCGAAATTTTCAATGCTGGGCACCAAGCGGAAAAATTTTAATCGCCTCTATTACCAGCCGCATTGTCAATTTACGAGCACCCCTCCCAAATCACGGCCCAACCAAATGAACCCATTTTGTGCCATTCCGATCACAATCGCCAACTATTGCTGTTACCTAGACTGCTTGAGAGCAGTCAGCCGCATCAGAATTTCTTCACTCCATTGTTGGACTGTACACTGTCATTGAATCCTAGAGAAAATTTTCCTCTCAGAGTCAGCCATATAATTGCACCCATTATTCCAAACTAGATAGTTGGCAAGCAATCGCAATTAGAGGAGGCCCACCTCGTTTGTCAAAAAGACTTTCTCTCCGACTTGTGTGCCGGATCAACTTTTAAGCTGCCACTAATGGGACCGTAATGAAAAGATGGAATGAATGATGAAAAGCTGATTGGAAGGCGGCACACCTTTGGGAGATGGAAAGCGAGGCTGGATTTCCTCTGCTCGCTTCCTTGCCCGGATCCATGCTTATGTTACATCAGAGAGACGAAAAAAAAAAGGAGGAAAGAGATAGTCCCAGCATGCCAGCAGGCAGCAGCGAGAAAGACCTCAGCAGCCACCATTCCTCTGAGGTGAAACGCAGCAGCGCGTGTATCCAATAATCAGGCGAGCAAGTCATGCGTCTCTTTCCATCCCGGGCATGGAGATGGCTCTATGCTGTGCCAATGACTCTGCCACGGAAGGAAGGAAAACCTCCTTCAGACAGCAGCATCTACAGTTGCCGAGCGCCTTCCTGATCCCCGATCTCCTCAGATTCCTTTTATCGATTCCCAATGAAAATATAAATCGCTCTCATCTCCTGTTGGGAAATTTCCTTATCCGATGAGGGCGGTGCCGGCGGGATTTGCCCAATTCCTCCTGGTTTCTTCCTCGTATAGCTCCTCTATTTTTCTCTCTCTTCTTCAGACTATGTGTAGCGTGTCTGCAGTGCACGGAAGGGGACGGACTTCATTCGTGAAAACCACCGTCGCAGCAGCAGCAGCACTTGTGCTTGGCTCGCCAGACCGGGAGGATTTTCCACTCGGAAATGTTCCCAAACTCTATAGGCTCCGACGTCGAGTTTGGTGACCACGGTCTCCGGTTCCACGGACAGGAAACTCCGGCTAAAAAGCCCTCCGAGGCTCAGATAATGCTCGCACTCGAACACTAAGCAGCCTAAGCAATAATCCCACCAGGGTAGGAGAAAAAAACTTGCATAACCAACGGCATGCATGGACTGCATAGCCGGTTATAGTCTAAAGCGCGCGTATAATAAAACTATTATGCGGGGTGAATCCCTCGTCGCCAATGTGATACTTTTTAAGCAGGTATGCCACGCAATAACTTAATCACGATGAATGTTCCGCTGGGTCGTCTCTATCGGATCACATTTTATGGAATACTACTGACACTGACTACTTTAAATTATTACCAGTAGCTAAATACTGCCAAGAGAGCAATTTTCAAATGCGGCGGACTTTTTTCTACAATTTTAGTACATTGTCGTGTATATGATAAAGGCAATACCAGTATGATAAAAGCTTTCTTACGTCCCGTCGTAAACGAGCGTTGTGACGAATCCCATTACAGTTATGAGGTCATCAACTAATGGCAAGGAGAAATAACAAAATAAACGACTAAAATCTAGCACGTTACAGAAGCTCGGCTGTCTGCGCTAATACATTAACGTGCCCAGGAGAGTGTGAGAAAAAAAGTGCATTTAATCTTCCCGAGGCAGATCATTTTAGGCTGAAGAATATATTCACCTCACATTCTGGTGTATGAAAAAGTACGCAATCGATCATAATTTAACCTGCAAAGTACCACCTATACTGACTTTACATTTATTTTAATTGGGCCAATTACTCTCCAATATTACAATTAAGCATTGTCAAGTGTAGATGAACAACAAAGGTTCCAACCAATTACTCCAAATTACAGTATCAGCTGCTTCTACCTTGCCTCGAATATACAATAGCTCGGATACTGTAATGCGCAAGAAAAATCTTTTGAACTACAAGCCGTAATAAGCTGTTCAACCAAGCAGAGCCCTCGTCAAAGAAACTATTTCAGATAGGATACAATATGTCGAGACAAGCATCCCAGCAGTCGGTGTCGCCCAAGAGGGTTGCGACTGAAATCGACAACTGAAATCTCCAATACACAGTCTCTGAAGCGCACACAATTCGCAGAATAATGCCGCAATATGTTCCAAGTGCCTTAGCCCGAACATGAGGGTAGACAGGGTGAGCCAAAACTTCAGATCATCCAAACGCCTAATTGGCTCAAAACGAATCTGAAATGAAGGCGTGTGAAAAATGTCAAATACGTTATGTTCATAGTCAGCTAAGTCGTTACAGGTTGGTATCTCGACATGTTTTGGGCCAACTGGTTTCTGGATGACCTGCGGTTCTGACTCCCCCTGTACAAGCCCATGGGTTGCATCGTGGTCCAGGCACGCATCGAGGGCATCCTTTTCCCAGATTGGGCGACCATGCTGGATGTGAAGAGTGGGGAGAACGAGGGAGGAGGACCCCCGAATAAGAGAGTTTTGGGGGGGCCAGCACAGTGTATAGAAAGTGAAGAACAATCGATGGCAAGTGGGTGCGGAGTAGAGAACGACGTCCGGTCCTGACTCATCACCAATCTGGCCCCTGCTGGGGATGCAGGACAATCGGAAGAGGAACCCCTCCCCTCCCATCCCCAAACGACGCCCTTTATGTTGCGTCCCCACCCCTGCCCAGGAATTACCCTTTGCACCGAGCCGATTCATTTAGTTACCTTAATCACTACCTTCAGCAGATGTTGGATTCTCCCTCTTATATCGCTCCGATGTTTTTCGCATGGACATCGATTACTATTTTTTTTATCGCTCGGGCTGTGGAAGTACAGGGGACAAACCCACAGGGCTGATCTGCTCTCATGAGAATTAAGGTGGATATGAAGAAAAACTGTTATCTAGGAAATTGTATAATGAAAATGTCTTCTTTTCAAAGGCCCCAAAAAGTGACAATTTTCAGGTAGGTATTAAAATAATACTGTCATAATTGGCATACAAATCTCCACAAATTTAGGGGAAGAACAAAAACAATCATATTTACATTTCAATATTCTCATACATGCAATATACAGAAAGCACTTCCCCTACTATTGAAGCGGCCTGACATTACATTAAGGCAGAATGAAAAATAGATAGCCATAAATCGTGTCAATATCCATGGATTACCATGTTTTTGGTCATTCATATGACGTTTGGGTGACCCCTGTTTGGAGTCCCTGCATATATTAATCGAATATATCGATTGGGACTTCATAATCCCGGACCACAAAATACAATATTGTTGAAAGAACGGCGTGTATGAAATTTGGATAATTATTTATCTCTGATGTTCCGAGATTGACATGCGCCATGTTCCGGTTGATAAAACGATCATTCACATCCAATAGCAATGCAGAGGTGAATTGGGTGTTCTTGCTCACAAAAACCCCTCAGGTGACACCAGTGTTTGACATTCTTCTACTGCCAGTTGCATCACGAAAAATTAAGAGAAAGTCTCTGATTGTGCACGTGGAAATAAGTGTGCATAATCAGAAATAACTTGCATTAATTAAATAAGCCTAAGGCTTACTTTATGAACTGACATTAAAGAAAATCTCCGATTTTACATTATCAATTTACATACCGCAGGCCTGTCTGCTAATTTTCGTTCGCACAACTGGGCCCAAACATATTACACGTTATCATGCTGCACACATCCCGGGACCTAAACTAATTCCAGCCCATTTTCCAAACTAGCCCTGCCAGGCACTAATCTATTACCCATAAAGTCTCGCCTCTCATGCGGTCTGGTAGTTGGCAGTGCAAATGCTAAAAACGTGTTTCAGGTAACAATGCCGTTGAATATAAACTCCAAGTCATTCAATACGTATTCAGCGGGGTTAAAGGGCTAATTCTAGGTTCAATAGCCTGTTTTGATTTCGTCGGATGGGTGCCCCTCCAACAACAATGGACGGAATCAGCTCATCTGCAACACTGTTTTTCGAAATTGCACTTTGGCATTTAGCGATAGAAATTCAGACTTCTCCTATTCGAATGATGATGTTAAATTGGTTTTTAATTTCCTCTCCGGCTCCGGTTAACGCATTGCGTAATCCTCACTGTTAATAACTGTCACTAGATGAAATGCGGTTTCACCTATTACACATATCCCCAACCATATGGCCACGACAGAAATCATCACAACTTTAGTGACGATTGTTAAAAACTTAATAAAGTGGCGGTTTGAGCTTCCGCATGAAAAGCTCATGTCGGTGCAGTTGAATCTCTTCAATCAACCGTCACCCCCCNCCCTGCCATCCCCCCCCCACAGTCCCGCACACAAACCAGACCCTCCTGCACTCAATATGCAATGCTAATTTACTGTCACATGCATACGACCTACCAGTTCGGGACAAACATTGGCACTGATGGTATAAAGTTGTATTAATCATTCACCATCAGAGAGAAACCCCAGGGATTGCCAATGATAATACTCTCAATCTGCCTGTGCGGTTCATTATTACCGACAGAACAAAAAAATATACTATATTCCGATTCGCCTGCTGGGCACATCCATTTCGCAATCGCTGTTCAGCTGTGTCTCTATTGAACAGCACACATAGATGAAAAAAAATGGAGCACGTATTATGTCTGATATCACGATCGGCTTTGGTCTGCTTGGGTCCTGATGCTCATTTCGGGCAGAGTCCCCCGCATCAAAATTCATGAACCACATTACAGCTGGCGGAATCCGAGGACTTCCTTCAGCCAGCACCAGCAGAGATCTAGGAAGTCTAATGGACCGACACCGAACACCGGGACTTGGGAAATTTTATTCCATTTCGGTCTCGAATACACGGGGAGTGAGAGAGCGAAACCTCTCCATGAGTTGCTTGTAAGTGCGCATAGAATTTCCGGAACTGGTCTCGGAGAGCCTGCAATTACAAGAGCTTCCGGCGAACCGATATATACGAAGAAAATGGAGCGACATCATGAGCGCAATTCCACAGGTGGTGGAATGACCCTGCAGAATATATGCGTCAGGCATTGATTTCCTTTACAACTTCCGCTGGTGGAAAAGGTGAAAGACAACTCTCTCTCTGTCGGGAGTCGAACTATATAGTAAGGAGGCAAAAAGGAAGATAGAGAGAGAAAAAAATGTGCAGGCGTCAGCAAGATCAGATTTTGGGATGTGATCCAGCCCTTTTAGGCAGTCAAGAATATCCTTTCGCTGCGTCCAAAGAATGGTGCTTTTTTTCTGCCCCGTCTCTTCCATGGAGGCGGAAGCCAGACTACCGTAGCTCTATGATCAAACATAACGGGGCTTGAAGATCATCTTTGACGTAAGATCAATACCAGCAGGCACAGGCACAAGGGTTACTGAAATAGAGCAGTTGTCCTCTTCATCTCCTTAGAGAGAAAATGTGTGAGAAAAACCCAGATGGATACTGTCAGACCCAGTAAACATACGATAGGGGCTATTAATGTAGTTTTTAATGGATGGACAAAAAATGGTACTTATGTGGATATTTTCTGCCACAAAAAATGTAGCCATACATAAGCAACATACAGTATATGAACTTCTGATAAAACTGAGGGGGAAGATATACTGTGAATTTACCTACATGATAAAATTCACTTTTCCAATATCTCGGCTCACTGCTTCTATTGGTCATTTGCCCGAGGCAAAAAATATGCATTACGCAGCTTCAAACCGCGATTATTGTGGTACAGGCAGCTCCAACATGACAAAAAGTGCATATTTTGCTTTTCCCTTGGGAGAGCACACCACAACCCCACATGTAAGCATCGTACTTTGCCCGAAAGCAGCAATACACGTAATTAATTTCAGAGCTGGATGTCAGCTCCCGTGTCTCGGCATCGGACACACGTGTGGTACAGTGCAATTTCGCAAGTAATAGCTGCACTGCAGCATTTTTTTAAAAAGGCTGTGCCGACATCATGCTTGAGATCCCACGATATACTGAAAATTCTCCAGCGCTCAAGCTTCATATAAACGTCATGAACGTGCGTTACAAACGACAGCAAAGCCTTATTTTGGTGAAGTCTGAAGGAGAGGAGAAGCTGAGAAACTGCGTGCAGCGAGTGGCGATTATGGCTCGTGTGCTGCTTGCCTGTGCCGTCGGGAGGC
This sequence comes from Catajapyx aquilonaris, assembly GCA_000934665.2. Classification (NCBI taxonomy): domain Eukaryota; kingdom Metazoa; phylum Arthropoda; class Diplura; order Dicellurata; family Japygidae; genus Catajapyx; species Catajapyx aquilonaris. The sequence goes on from JYFJ02000049.1 coordinate 181,564, forward strand.
TTCATAAACAAGACGCGATGGAGCGTGGAACTAAACACGCATCCATTGTGATGAATAGGACCGGGGGCCCACCATCAAAGCCGCCCACTCCGCAGCACCGGAGCGGAACCCACCCACCCCTACACTGCCTGCCTCCATTCGCAGCACCATCAGCAGCGGGACTTCTACCTTTCATTGTGTGTCCCACTGGCTCTCTGTTCTCTTCGTCTCAAAATATCCGCCGACTCACTTTTGCACTCTCAGAGAAGTCTATTCACGCGTTTAATGGAAGTGGCCCTACCGGCAGTTTCCGTTGTCTGAATTAGTACTTGTCGTGATCGGTTTATGATTCTCCTGCTGTGCAAGGTGAGGTACAATAGTACAGCCAACTCTCCAGGCAGTTATTTCAAAGAGTATGGAATAAACAAGAGGTACAGGTATGATGAATAAGATGAAAGCGGCTGGCAAACTCGGTACGCGTCATTAGGAAGTCACTTTGGCTGGGTGTACACAACAGAGCATGTACTGTATCGGCATCATTCTGGCAGTGATTAAAATTCTGACTTCCCAGCCAACCACACCACCAATCATTCTCATTAAATGAAAGCTATTTCTGGAATTCAAACTCAGTTCAAGCGTGTAAAAAATTAAAAAGTTTGAATAACGCACTAATCACACGTCCCCCCGTGTCACGGACAGGCTCACAATACGGCGACCCTCTTCTTCAGTATACATACTGCATGTGAACGACCCCTGACAGGGGCTGCCTCACCTTATACAAGCACTGGCACTATTCACCGAACCAAAAGCCGTGAAGAGTATATCGAACAGCATATTTTACCACAGGCAAACCCGCAGGTCCGCGATACACTAGCGCACTACAAGCGACCCTCGGAATCGATTAATGGAATTATGTAGATCACGCTAAAATCTGATGAGTACAGCAAGTGGTTCTCCATACCCTGCATACTTTTTTTCCCCGCTGCAAACCAATACACCAGTAATCCCTACTTGGCGTGGGTACTCCAACTCCTTCAACAACGAAGATTCTCTGCAAATAGTACGATGTCACTTTTTTTAAATTAAGCAGAGGAAGTCGGACCATGATGCATGCATGTGTGGTGCAACAAGCCAGAGGAGATGAAGAGAAGTAGACAGGCAGCGGGGTTGGAGTAAAGGCACGTGTCCTGGCCCCCCTCTTGGAATAAACAGGGGTGGGTTCCCTAATGGCAGAAGAGGGAAGGGAAAAGATCTCTCCTCGAGAAAAGAGAGCGCACGCCAGGAAAGCTGATGGCCAAATCATGAGGTGCTGTTGGAGATGGCCACGTTTCAGGAAACGGCCCAGCTAACCGCCAGTCTCTTTTTCCCACAAGGGGCCATACCACTGCCAGCCACCCAAAACTTCACACTTTTCAACCCAGGAAAATTCATTTTCGCACTCTTTTTTCTTTTCTCTTCTCCCTTCACTTCGACGCCACGGCACGGCGGCAAACCTGGTGCTAAACTTCCCCGGGTCGGAGACACGAGAAGAATTTGCAAAGCGGAGAACGCCTGTTATTTCACCTCGTCTCTGGAGCTCACTTCCTACATATTTGGAAGCAACTTTGGAATGTCTCACACGTAAAAGCATAACTGAACAGGGCTTTCACCTTCAAATTCAAACATTTTAGCAAACAACGAGTTACCGGTACCACCCAGGATAGATCATGCAACCCCTGTGCACCTATAGCTGTACGGTCTATTCTGGGCCAGGTTTTACGATGTCAGTAGTAAAAGCAAGCAGCTAGTAGCCCGTGGGGTTCCCAGAACGGGCAGATCCAATAGCCTTTCTGGAATCGTCTCCCAGCGGTGCGTGCTGGAGGAGAAAACCAACAGAAGCACTTCCAACAGCAATTTCCTTTGTCAAGAGCCTTCGGAGGCGATTAACATTTCCTGTAGCATGACGTGCCTCCGCCAAAAGGCCGTCTTTACTGGTCAAATTACGACACCTATCAACCATTCATGGGCGTGTTGTCAAATCCCCTCCGCGTCGTTTAAGCGGGAAACGCGGCTGATTATGCTTCACACCTCGCATCACACTTGAATCGTTACTCGCAGATTCGCCCGGTCGTTTATAGGTCATTTTCATTATCCCCCGCATAGGGACATGTTGGCTCAACCCAGTGCGTTATGAAAAACCGGGCTCATTGACAACCCAGCGCGTGTTGGTGCGTCCAAGTCAGCGTCGCAGGCTGTTTGCAACCCAGCGTACCCAGTAAAAGGAAATTGGCCCGAGGAGGCAGCCTCCCCAAAATGCAGTCAAAAGCCGTTCACCTGGTTATTTATTGAGCCACCAGCAGAAAAGCCCCCCAATGCGCCTTCTATCCTGCTGCAGGCATTCCACCAGCAAACCAGATAATCAGCCGAGCGGTATGGTTGCGATGGGACCCTTGTTTCATTACCGTCCGCTCTCTTTAAAACATTTTTTTTTACCCCTACTAGTTTGCCCCCAGTGCGTTCCCAATCGACTCGTGCCAATGCCAAGAGTTCATTTAGGACGGATATACTTCAGTGGAAAAGCGGGCAAGTAACTATGGGGGAGGCGGGCCATGGACGAATGCTGCCAGCAGAAAAGGACTTTGGACCCGCTCGCTCGATAGCAATGCCCGGAAACGCCTCAATTTGCTGACAGTCACTGCAACCAAAAGATAGTGAGGGTACAAATTTAAATTAGGACGGCGCACAACTTTCCGAGAGTGGCCTGGGGCTTGCAATCACCCTGCGTGCGAGATGACCCAAAATAGTCCAATGAAGTTGGTATCGGAGGGCTACTGGATTTATGAATCATGCTCAAGGGAGGTAGCATCTAACTCAGGAGTGCACATGGTTTTACACAGAGATGTGATAATAGCAGATGAAAATACTTGGCAATATCTGCGCTTCTGCATTTCTCCTAGTCCTGCTTCCCGAAAATTTTCAGCTCGGTTCTGTTCATTTTCGCCTAGCAAGATGCTAACATAACTAATGTGACGGCTGGCAGAACCTCCGCTGGATATTAAAAGAGGAGTGCAAAAAAAAACCTTTGGCATCAATATGTTTACATCTCTCTCCACTCAAATTCCCATTTCAGGAGCAGCTGCAGCGACAGATGTAGCGTGCAATATTTTGTGAAGCTCCCAAAAAACGCATGCATGAGAGGGCAGCAGGGCTGGATGGGTGGAAACGCCCGGCACATTTTCTTCCAATATCTGGATTTTCCTCCAAGCAGGAAAAGAAAAGGAGTGAGGATGCGCCTCGGACTCGCCTCCAGAAATGATCGCTTCAAAAACATTTCATTCTCCAGTAAACTTTTTCTGAGGGGGTGGGGCGTCCAGTATATGGATTTCCCTGCCGGTGGTCTGCTCGAAGTATGAAAGAAAAATTGTATTTATCTTATCGAAGGAGCCCGCTTCCAAGAGAGAATGCCGGTGGAGTATTCAACAAAGCAAACTAGGGGAAAAGGAACGAGGCCCCACCAGCGTCAATCTTCCTTCTTCCCGACTGCATTCTGAAGGTGAAGCTGCCGCAAAGTGGAGACATTTTCAAAAGACCCATTTGAGTGACGCGACCGCGCATATCTGCACTTATTTTGGCCTGCGTTCCCCTGAGAAAAGAAAGCGGGTTATAAGAAGAAGAAAAAAAAAAACTGAAAAACCATTTTGTTCGCTTCAGAAATTCCGGCTCAAAGTCCCCCCCACCAAACGTGATCAATATCTCATTACTGGACTCTTAAAAGCAACGTCACATCCGAAAACAAATGTAAGCTAGAAGCAGGGAAAAACAATTCCGGCAAGGCGACAGGGGATTGACTTATCACTGAGACGATAAGAAGGAAATCTACATTCATTTGTCACAAGTGAAATGGTTTTCCAAACAACTACTCTGCAGCTGGAACTTGATTTATTTTCTAAAACATGACGTTATCTATTTATACCCGTCGTTTGGCTTGTCAAATCTGCTGAAAGATCACGCGACTAGAGTTGAAGGCTGGTATTGAATCGGCCTCAGTAGTAGGCGGAAAAAGAAGCACGGAATGAGCAAATGGTTTTTCCCGAAGGCAACAAAAAAAAGAAGCATCCGAAATCTTGGGAAGGACACCCCGTGAAAATCAAAGCTAAGAACTTTTATCTGCACGTGACAAGTGTACCCAAAGCTCGATAGCACAGCACCGTCGCCTACAAATTATCATCCCTTCCACGTTTATGACTTTCGGTGGCAAGATGGTTTATTTGGGATAGTCCCCTCGCTTTACCGACACGGGTGCTGATTTCCCCCTACCCAGAAAGAAATATCCGCCCGCAGTACATAACTCCAGCCGGGTATAAATATGAACGCAAAAAGTTGGACGTAATGGCCCTACATTTCACGTACTGTAGAGGCTGGCTTCTAAAATTAATAACCTTCTGTTGCTGGGAAGTATGATAAGAGTCGAATTCATGGCCACACTGCGGCAACAGTCACGCGGATAAATGGGAGGCCTAGTTGGCAATCTTTCTCTTAAAGAGGAACTATTAATGTGCTCGTGCAGTTTCCTCCCGCGCGAGTTAATGATCTCCCATTGCGAAGTTGGGTCTAGGGTGTGTACCTCTCGACCCGATACTAGGTTGCAAAGATGAGGTCGAATTTAAGAAACCCAATGTCGCGACAATGTCTGATAGTACACTTTGTCACCAAGGATGTACAGTACAGGCATCGTATAGGTACAGGTATACATACAAGTACAAGTATCCCACAAAACTATAGGCCTACTGTGCAACACACAGTGACTAGTGTGAAAAATGCAATAGTATTACCCATGCTGTAGTACTTCCACGTGCCACTAATAATTGGGCATTTGTTATGGAATAATACATGCTACAATCTATACACTGCACATTCCGCTGGAAGAGTGCTGATGGGGAGAAGTTGATCAAATTACTGATACAGCAGCGAGAAGACGCCTCTGCAGTAATTCCCTCCTCATGGAATTATCGGCCTGTAGGGCCAAGGAGGTCAGATAACCTCATCGAGCAAAAAGGCGTCTGTCGAATACTCCTTTGGCCAAACATCATTGCGGAGACACTGTCTTTATTACATGTGAGGCATGTCCCGTTGGTAGTGGAACTCATATGGCATACCAAAGAAAGAATGTCCCCACAATACAATTCGCCCATTGAAATTAGCGAATTTTGGCCAATTAATCTGCCAATTAATAAGCAGCTACTTTTGGCTGTTATTAACATATCAGCTGTTAACATTACATTTACATATTTAAGTACATAACTAATGAGAAATTCCTTGCAATTCAGGTGCGTCCAAAGTAATATTATCAGAGCTCTAATATTTCAGACACCTGTATGGTGTAACCATGGAAGTGCCATAAAATCGCCAGCAGATGCACGAAACATGTGCCCCACCCACAGTGATGTACACATTCTTTAAGAATGCAGCAAGCAAACTATGGAAGGAACTCACTCTGGCCCCCAGCTGTTCGACGGCCCTAGCCTGCCTCTCCATCTGAGTGTGCAGACCGGCCATCTTGAGCAGCAGAGACCTCTCTCTGTGTCCATAGCTGGCGGCCAGCTCTCGCAGGTGACTCTGCAGCAGAGCGATCTGTTGTTGCTGGCACTGCACGAAGGTCTGCAGGACCCGCAGGCAGTTGTGGTCAGCCGGGTTGCGCTCCACCAGCTCCAGCCCGTAGGGGTAGCTGGCCACCGCAGCCACAGACGGGCCCAGAGCTCCCGGGGTCGTCTGGCAGGCTGACCCACACGATGACCCAACACCACCGGCCACCGATGAAGGCCACTCGCTGGGGCCCAGGCTGGCCGGACGGACCATGCCCTTGCCAAGGGTGTTGCTTGTCGACGACGCCATCTCACAGATACCACCACTCCAACTACTGCCTAGGGTCACTGCGAGTGTACGGAGTGTAAGGTCACTACGGTACGGTATTAAATTTTTCAGTACTGGTTGTGATCATTTACGTGCAAATTTCAGAGGTAAAATCGACCGACTCTTGCAAAGGCAGCTTTAGGCAGAATAGATTATACTGTATATGTAAGTCAAATCCCCGCTCGAGACAAAGGGTGCATACATTTGGAATCAGTTAACCCCTAACTCCGTAATGCTTCCTAAAGCTTCATAACACCTGCTATAATACATTCAGGCTTAGAATTATAGCACCGACGTCACACCTCTACTTGTTAGTTACATTGCCAATATTCATTGCGAGGTCATTGCTAGCAACCGACAATTAATATCCTAAGTTCACAACTACTTGTATACGTGCAGTACGTGGGCATTACTGGTACTTTTGTTGCAATTAGGGTGGTGCCATTCTAATTGCTGACTTGATAAATCTATCACATATGATTACAAATTCAAGTTGCCTCAATTAGTGCCCGTAGAGTTGTGAATCAATATTTCAATCTTCCTACTCGTTCTCGCCAGCTCATTAACCTATTAACGTCAAGCAATATTGGACTTTCCCTTACGAAACGTACAGTTCTGATAACGTGAATATAGACACAAGCCCCTTGACAATTTTTCAAGTCGTTAATTAGATAAATTAGGCTGGGTGTTGACGGAGGAAATTTTCTCGTATCCATCATTTCTTCTCCCGTCCGGATGGATACAGTATTCTACGGAGAGGATTTCATGCAGTCGGCTTATAGTGATAATTGCCCACTTCAATAATATGGTATTGATTAACTAGCAAGTACTTTCACTGCACCTTGCAATTCAAATACATCCTATACTAACCAGATGTAGGTTAAATCGCTTTTAACACCAAGTTCCAACTCCGACAAAATCCGGTATTTAGGCCTTCAAGTCCAAGTTCATAGCACACTTAAGCACCGAGTAACTTCAGGGACCAGCTTTCCCCACCTCAAAGATTAACTACAACGCCCCCTGAAACTCGGTCATACAATAAGCCGCCAACGTCCAAACTTACACCAAACCAAACACTCGCACTGTCCCCTATTATATGCCACCTCTCACGTGCTGTCCAGGACACGACTTCGACACTTAAAATGTCCAGCTTAACATCCACATAACTATATCACCCTCACCACATAACAAGTCCCAACTCAACCCGCATCACGTGTCCGGATATAAATCCAATAGAAAGGAGTGGGAAAAGACAGAAGAGAAGAGGGGGGGAAAGAAGAGAGAAGCACGCAACCAAACTCAACGCCAGTCGCACCCGCACTGAAGAGAAGCGACTCTGGCGCAACCAACCAGCCCGAACCCCAGCCAACCAACCAAACCCAACCCACACCAGCTAGCCCTGCTGGCGGACCTTTGGGGAGAGACGAGAGTAGGGGGGGATAAAAAAGGACCCACCCACCTATTTGGTGCACCCGGGGTTCTCCGCACACATCCTACTCACACACGCAAAAAAAAAGAGGTTTTCTCCGACTTGAATTTTCAAGCAGTCTCAGAAGGGCGAGAGTATTGTCAGCGGGCCAAACTCTGTGTCCGCAGTGGGTCCAATACACATATAGCATATAGGGTAGTGGTCAGCAGATGAGCAAATAATTGTGGTGGGGTGATCGATTTGGGATCCCAAGTCAGGTGGACAGTCACATTCCACAATCCCCGGCGCTTTCCACATGCTCGTGTGCAAGTAAACAGGATCGGCTTGTTTGCTGTGCTGCTCTAGACTCTAGAGACTAGAGATAAGAGAGAAAAATGGGGAAGGCCCAGCAGGCCCGATGTGTAAATAGGGCGAGAACAATTAATTGTAACGAGATATGTTCAAATACGCCCTCAAAAAGAGGGGTAATCCCAGTTGTTTAAATATATCATTAATTGCGCTTGCAACGTGGAGAAAACAACGGTTCAAAATGGGATATGCCAGTTTGAAGCTAATACATGTTTATCTGCCACTAATGACATGCAAATCAGCTTATGTACGGTACCGTATCGCGTGTCATCACAAGGCTGATGTTATCCTAACGCTACGGCAATCCGCCTTTCAGCCCACACATGGGGGTTGCGTGAATGATAGGATACAATTGCGGGTGTGCAAACTGAAAAATTAACAAATTTTGCTGTACAAAAATTCCGTATTAAAAATGTGACTGAAATACACTGAAACAATTCCGCACTATTAAAGTTGAGGTCGCATTGTACTCGTCCATAAATGAGCTAATAACCTGCAAAACACTCCTCGTGTTATGCAAAACACAAGTACTCCAGCATCCACTTTCCCCCCCAAAGCAGCAGCTTGTTCGCGGAGAGCCAAGTTGTGGAAGTTAAGTTTAATAATGGCGGGATGGAATGCAGGCCTACGTCACGTTTGGATGACTGCCTTTGGATAAGTATGCCACTAACCCGTGCATCATTTCCTTCATCCCCAGCCCGAAATCAAATTAAGTCGAGCTGTAACTCGTAATTTCTTTATATGACAAAGTTTCTCTCGAACACAATAGCCTTGTTTAGGAATTGCCGGCAGCACTTACAAGTGAGCCCCCCAAGTTCCAAACGCACGCCATACCTCTTTTCAAGACGCCGAAGACAAGGTAAATAAGGCGTAATTAGTTTTTAGCCTTCTCCAAGCAAAGTTCCAGATTCCTCCAGCTTCGTTTGACGTCTTCAACCTTATCTCGCCAACTTTCTGCAGATTCGGGAAGCCCAACGCTGCTGGAGTCAAAGATTGTCATGTTATCTTTCACCAAAGTCCAAGCCATATTCAAAATGATTCCGTAATAAGTTGCGAAATGATTTTTCCATTAGAACCAATCCATTCAAACAGAAAGGCGGCTTTTGTTGTCTCCAAGAGATTTCTCGGAAAGGCGCGTCTGGACCGGGTCCAAAATTTCGTGTTCTGTCCGACCTCCCCGTAAATAATGACTGCCGCCAGCGGGCAGAACACTTTACACCATACTCCGTCTTTCAGAAGCACGCAATCACAACTTTCATGTCCAATCTACCAGCTTAGGGTTGCGTCCCTGTCGATGACATAGCTCGTCCCTAGCCATATTATTCATTTAAACAGTTGTCATCAGCAATTTGCGCTCCTTAAATTATTCCCCGTGGCCCTGTGTCAGCGACTTAATGAAATGCTGCAGGATTTCGTCGGAAAGTGAAAATAAAGAGCCGAGGGGTGCGATGCCACCCCGTGTTGATCAATATTTCCCCAACATTAACGCCAGCCTCTGATCATTTCAGCAGAATAGCGGATTCATAATTCTTTCCTGGCTGCTGCTCGCTAACAATTCGATTGAACCAGGAGCGTGCGTCTGTCCGCAGGCCAAAAAAAAAGTTTATAAACGCAAGTCGCGGAATATTTAAATCCAAAGTGAAGTTCGGGATTTGCAATGATTGGAGCTGATCTAAATTCCAGTCAGTGAAATTAGTTGGAAGCTTCTGAGCTGCGAAGGAAATGAGCAGCGCCCCTCCCTTAGATATACGTATATACTAAGGCCAATGTGCTCAGAGCCTTGTCTCCACTCTCAACATTTTCGCCTGATCAACTTCTGATGCCACATTTGATCCTTACACAACTCCAGAATACAAACAGCGTCGTAATCCTGTACTAGAATAAAAGTTGGAAAAGTTTCGTCAAACTTGCCCCTTTCTCTTGGTAGCACACATAACATTTTTATGTGCTGCAACTATACGTCATTCGTCTACTTTTTTCTGTCCCGTATACTTGTACAAAAAAATGGTCTGAATTCAGCACGTATCAGACACGAATATGTCCTCCTTGTGATGCATCGATGAATCAGTCTGAAATATGAACGTATAGGAAGCAGCATTCGGTTCTACAAGGATCGTGCAGGCAATTTCAACCATGTAATCAGGATCGCATAAAAACGGCGAACTAATCCGAACATCCGATAAGAAGGTTCAGCAGCTTTCAATAAGGTCACGAATGAGATGAAGAGCTCTGATGCGCCCAACCCTGATCCCAGGTCTGATATGTACGGTATAGGAAAGGAAAAAAAAAGAAGTTCCGTCTCCAAGCGACGCAAATCCTGGCAGGTATAAACTAGGCCGAGTGAGCCAGAACCAAAGTCAATTTCTGGTTATCGCTAATTTTGCGGCCGAACACGTGCACGTCAATCCGCTAATTGCATAAATTCGTCGTTAAACCTTGATCCAGGTCGATCAATCACTGCAAGAAAATCCCAAAGTGACACTCCAAATGGAAGCAGCAGCCGCAGCTGAGGAGACCCATCCCGAAGGTCCTGCCCATTCCAAACCTCCTGCTTCACCAAAAGAAAACCGAGCCTCACCACCCCCTTCTCCTGACACCATGTCCAACAGTCCTGTAAGATGCAAGGGCAGCACAGATAGCATGGAAGGCATATGCCGCATATGCCACGACACCGCGAGTCAAGAAACACTCATATCTCCTTGCCGATGCAAAGGTATAATCCCATCATTATTCATATACAAACATGTATAATAATAACACGAAAAAAATTAGAACATCATTAGTCTATGGGTCAGAAAATTCATGCAGTTAATTTTGCAAATGTAGCCCGAGGGTAGAAAATATAGAAAGTAATGAGAACAGTTATTAACAGTAGTCACACAATTAATTGGACAATAAAACTGCTATCGCTCCTAAAGATTGTTATCCTCCCCTGGGAGCTACTAATAATTAATGAATAACAAATAAAAGCGCACCACCATCATTTGATTCCCATGTCTCTTGTCGAGGGTTCATGCAACCGGAACAAATCAGCTAAGCAATTACCCCCGGAAACTCTCTCTCAACTTCCCATCGGTGTCATCCCCACACAGTTATAGCCATTAGATATAAACGTCAAATCTCGGCAACAATTGCACCAAGCCAGAATAATTACCCGCGTCCGGTTTTCCATACGGTGAATCAGCATAAATTGGGCCCTCGCCGAAACCTCAGATGCAAGTTTCAGGACGTAATAATTTCTCAGCTCATCTAATCCCCCTTATTTGGCAGTACACAATCTTTGCCAAAGCGTCGTTTGCCAGTTTCTAAATGGCGGTCATTAGCGCGACTCCTATGAAATCTAAACACAGTCTACCAGCCGGATAATTTTAGTCGGTCCTGTGGATTATTCCAACTTATTATTCATGGCCGGAATTACTCGTCCGAGCATAATTGAGCTCTTGGCCGCGGAATTCCAATTGAGCCCAGTCCTACCTCCTACTTCATCAACCGCAGGTAAACGGAACTTTTGGGGGGAAGGTCCTTTGCCTGCATTTCCAAAAATTAATGAGCAGTCGCGTCACGATTTTAAACTCGGATAAAACGCTTTAACTCCCCGAAATGGCGTCCCATTTTTAGAGATTTGCAGACCAAAAAACATACGCTGGCTATCGATTGCAAATGCATGTTTACACTCTTGGCTTTACGAGCTATTTGTAGGACATCAAGCCTGGAAACTTGCACCAGATTTCGCTCAAAATTTTACGACCCCCCCAAGTATTGCGCAAACTTTGTACAACTTGTGTGATTTACTCCCTGGCGGACGCCATAATAAATTCAGACAAATTTCGTCACTTGAGCACCGCCTAAAATATTTTATGCTCCCATAAACCTACGGTCGTCGAGTAGTGCAGGAGACATCAGCCAGACCTTCACAAAAAATGTCTCCTTTTCGAGCATAATTTTATTCGTCGCGACACTGACCCCTCGTCAGAAGCATCAGGCCCGATTTGGGCTTGTTTGGGCCGCTTCATGAGAATCCAATTTGGAATTTGTCCAGAAAAGTCTCCCCAATCCAAAGCTTGCTTTCTTGAAGGGCCCTCGGAGGAGTCATCCCCCTCGCTTATCCTGCTTATGAATTTGCGGGCTCGCTGGATCCATTCCCTCCCACTGTGAAAACATGGAACCGCGACAGGGTTTTCCCTCTCTCAGTGGGTCTCCAGGGAGGGCGTCATATACACACACAATATGCAGCAATGTAGATAGAAAACCCTGTTGGAGAAGGGTCATCGTCCGGCTCTGCGCCAGAACAAATTAAGATCAACGCTGGGCCCGCGCTGTCAAAACCCTCTTGCTTGACACACTTGCAATCACAACACACTGATAGGACCCCCCTTCCCATCAGTCACGGCTGATAAGCATCCCCTCCAAAAATTTTGGCGATAAAGGGCCCGGGAATCCACGAGGATGCCAAAGTCCAGACATGTTGGGGGAGGGCTGGACGTGCGTCCCATTTGTGATGGCGTGAAAAGCGTGCGCTTTACAATCAGCTGGCAATGTTGGGATTCGCACCGCTCACTCCGCGCCCCATCGTACACCAGGCTGACATGTGCAGTATTCGTGGGCCGTGACATCACGGGGGACGCAGGCATGAATCCTCCTCCCCCCTGTGCGACGCCCTATTCCATTTTATATGGGTTTCACGCCTTTCATACCGCCCGCTGCTGTAGTGGATGCACACGATTAAATACCGCCTGTGTCCGTCAGGGACCCCTTTTTCAAAGTCCATGGGAAAGGTGATGGTGCAGGCAATAAACTAATGGAGGCTGCGAGGACCTCTCCGCGCACGTGTCCCGATTCCATACGCATTTGTACGCACTAGAGCCGGCCACTAACACGTCCCATTAATTATGCAAGGTCTTTGAGAGAGCCCAGGGTTGGAATCTGTTTTTGGCGTAACGTTAAGAGTATAGCTAGCGGTAAACATGTGGCGTGTCCTTTCTTGCCTCAAACACAGGAACCCTGGCCCTGGTACACCGGACGTGCATCGAGCGGTGGTTGGGTGAAGCCAACAGCACCGGCTGCGAGATTTGCGGGTTCCGCTTCAACACAATCCGGCGCCCAAGGGTAAGTCCCCCTTCAAAGTCGATCTCAAACCTGCTTCTGCCTCTGCCTGTAAGGATATCGAGAATACCGAGTGAGGGAAGAGACTTAATCATTCGGGGGAGCCAGACTAGGACTTATTGTGCCCATTCCTCTCCGTCTCTCCCAACTTAATTTGAGGCTACGCACCGCCCGACCAAACTTTCTCTGCCAATTCTTCCTCCTTTCCTATATACTATATACTAAAGGGAGGTAAGATGCTAAACTTTTTGCTCCAATAAAGAGAGTCCTGGATGCAAAAAGAGGGCTTGCTTGCCTTTCCCTGCAGCCCTGCGGTGGTGTAGCTTCGCCTTTTCCAAAAAGGGGGGTGGATTCCACGCCTCCTTAACTTCCAAGCAAATGCGCAAGTTTTTCGTTGACAGTGCATAAATCACTGGGTGCTTTCACTTCCATAATGCATCTAGTCTCGCATTCAGCCCGCATATTTTGTCACCCAGCATTCTCCGTGTAAATCTCGCGCGTTTTACTGGCTAAGTATTCAGTGGCGGGGGGGAAACACAAAAAGTCATCTGTTAAATCGGCGAAAGCCACGGATCCAACAGAAATGCAAACCTCCTCAGCTATATTCTCGAATAGTATTTATGCTAGCAAGTTAATGGTGATTGTTAGAAACCTACATCGAAATTTGTTAAAACAATAAGTACCCATGGTAACAACATTCGCTTAATTATTCTGAAAATATATTTCAGCCCATGTATGAATCCACCAGCTTTTAATCATTCCGTTGAAATGTAGCGACAGCCGTCACATACTTTTTTTTCTTCTTTTGGCCAGGTGTGGCTTCGCAGTTTTCAAACGGATTTTCCTTTGGAAAAGTTTCAGGTTAATTGCGGAATTCACTCACGTTCACAGATCCTTGAGGTCCTCCCCATGAGGGAAAATCAATACTTTGCCCATGACCCATTAAAAATTACCCCAAACTTCAAATAATTTCATCTGACGTGACTGCCGATGTGTTTTTCTGCACTTGGAGCACGTTCCCTTTATAATCGGGTCATCGCACTTTTTACAGGACACCCTTCCGCTCCCGTCTCGGAAAGATCGCGTATGCTGAGGAATTTCAAAATCTGAAATCATGTTATAAAAATGACCACCGTTTGAAATTCCTGAGGCAGAACTTAATATAAGTTATTAATAACGTATAATGATTAATTTCAACGCACTCTTCTACGTTCATTAAAGGCCGGATGTAGCGGCACATAATATCATGGAAGATGTCCTTTAATTTGTGTTTTTTGACTGGTCTTAAGAAGCTGCTGGTAACAGGAATAGCAAAATGTCAGCTGTCGTCATTTCGCATTGCTTTATCAGCGACACGCGTATTTTTGGCAAATCCTAAGCACATATGCAGTAAAAAAGGGGGGGCTGCCTACACTTTACCTAGAACTGCTCTTGGCAAAGCCTCTGACATCTTCTAATTATGCCATTTTTTGGGGGGTTGATAATGATCCGACATGTTTGTCGACTCAACAGAAAGTTTTCCTTTCTCCACCGGCACGGGACATTTAAGAAAAGAAGAAGGAGGAAAAAAAAAGTGGCAATTCAGACCAGTCGTTCGATAAAGTAGGTATTAGTACCACACGGCATGGCTTGTGCTCCAGCGACTTCTGCCAAGTCGCCTTCAACCTCCGAGTGTGGAATTTACAATCTAGGAAATCCAGCCAGAAGGCGTAAAAATGGAAATGGTGGACGTGAAGATCCGGCCCCGGCAATTTCGCGAATCTCTCTCCAGATAACGCCGTGCTTCTTCCTGAGTACAGGGAAGCAGAAGTTAATGGTCATGCCGTCTACGCCTAAGTCCGACAAAGCTTTACTCTGTTGCACTACCTGATATACGACGGTCTCGCGCGACTTTTCCGCCAACGCTCAGCAGAAAAGCCCCCCCTCCCCTCGATATACCTAATCTCACCCATAAAATCTGCATAACCAAAAAATTCGTCCGGACTCTGACAATACTGTGACGTACCCCTGCAAAAAAATAATAATCTCCAAGCAAAAGTCCCCTCAAAACATTCATGTAACTTCTTTTTTTAAAAAAAAATATCCCGTACAGGTGTGATTTTTTTTTACTAGGAAACGTTGCGGCGTTGGATAATATTCGTGCTTACTTTTGCGCGAGATTTTTGTCACATGACACCCGGACTAATATCTGAAAACTGGGAAGAAAAAAGGCATACAGCCAATTAGCGGCGGAGACTGCCATCAGCCAAATTAGGAGCCGGCCTCGTTAATATAATTAGATTAATTCCAGTTTACAAGTCTCAAAACAAGTGCTGGTGGGATGGGAGTTGGGGGGGGGGGGG
>JYFJ02000049.1:196659-206784 GCA_000934665.2 Catajapyx aquilonaris
GGAGTAAAAAGGAGTTGCTTGCGGGGGTGGAGGAGGTTAATCCCAGGGCCGAATCTCCCCCGGGGATGATTCGGGCTGTCGACTCGAATGGCGATGGTGCTTGGCGCCATGCTGATGCCTCCTGGCGCCTGTCTCCACCAGCAAAGAACCATAGGCCTCCACCAAGAAAATTAAATGGGACAAAATTGGAGGGCTTGAAGGAGAGGGTGTGCTCTCTCAGGGTAAAAGTAGGGGGTTATACACTGTATATATGGATGGTGTGTGCGGGGGTGGAAAAATATACGTGGGCGATATTTCCCCGCAGCCAGTCCTCTTCGTCATGTGCGAGACAATCGTTCGCTTTCCAGCAGATGAGATGGGCACAGAGCCAGCAAGGGGGGAAAGGCCACCGCTCCCTAACGTCCCAAATTCCCTCTGATAGACTCCAAGAGATGGAGGGGTGAGGAAGGAGGTAAAAAAGAAAAACGGGGGGTGGAGGGGGGTAAGGGCGTCGAGATCGCATAAACCGGGTTTGGCGAACGAATTGCTTCTGCTTGCTTTGCTATTCATGCAAAGACGAGCCCCAGTTGGATGATACGAGCCTGTGATCGGGTCACTAATATGACTCCTGGGGAGGTGATATCGCTTCATTCCATCCTTGAGTCATTGCCTGGTGATGCGACCCGATAGAGTGATTTTTTTTGTGACACCCGACCAAAGCATCGTGGACACTTTTCGCTCAGGTCCTCGCGTCAATGGGCGACGCGACGGAGAGAGAAAAAAAGAAAGAAAAAGAAACGATATTTCCTGGGATGACGGCAACCCACAGCGCTTGCCTTGCAAAGTATCTTCAAGTTGGCGCACTTTCCTAGGCGATTTTCGCTCGAGTTAGCTCATCAGCTTGTGTAAATGTTTATAGATGAACACCGTGTAAGCGGCCGGGTACTGTAGAGCTTCAAAATACGTTTGCAGGACCGCTTTTTTTTCCAGATTCAATTTCAACAAGGCGAGTGGGAAAAAGGTAGACATTTACCGAGGGAAAGAACTCGCACGGGCAAATGCCTGTTCATACAGCCACTTCTTTGGCCCCACGTCAACTTCTGAGCTAATTTTTCACATGTAAAATTGAGTCGTGAAGTTCGCATGAGGAGGGAGAAAAATCGGCTGTGGGAACAGACCACCACCCGATATTTGGACGAGCTTTCAGCATCGGAAATGTGACGCTACATTTTGCATTATGCATTAGCGGTTGCATGGATACAGGTTGTATTGTTGCGCATAGCGTGGTCGATAACTCGCTGTTGCATGCTACACTATGCGACTATCATAGAGACAAACGAGGTGTCGCTGAGGGTCATAAACACGTGAACATTTTCATGTACCGTATACAGTACATTGCTCATGCTCATGAAATGACTGAAATCCACATTAATAATGTGTTGAATAATCTGCGTTGTGACTACAACAACAGAAGCCTCTCTGAATTAACCAGCAATTTACTTGACCGCTTATCTCTAATCCTCTAAAGCAAAAAGTGATTTTCAAAAAATAATAAAAGGCGCGTTTTAGTGCACTTTCCGCCCGGCACAATTTTTGCGCGCAAATGCCTCCCTCGGCACCGCTTCGGCACAGGAGACGCGACGCACGGATGTACGAACATAAAAGTTGTGTCACACAAATCCCTTAATCCCGTCAATGAAACGAACCAAGCCCCTCAGCCAAGCGGCACAAAGAGATCCGTTATGGTTGGTTTAATTTTGGTACCTTTCCCAAAGTTGGAAAAAGTGTTCTGAATGCTCCTGGTAGGCAGCCAAGAAGAAAATTCATTCCGCCTGCCATAGCTGTCCAGAAAGTACCAATCGGACTGGGTGGGGGTGGGGAGGTTTTAAGAGAAATTCTTACCCCCTCTGCCATTTCTCAATATTATTGCAGGATTTAACGCGGGTACCATAACTTATTCCCGATCCGAGCAGAAATTCGCAATCATACTGAGTCGTCTTCTAATGAGACCATAACCTGTACGCATGGCTTGAAAGGGAACTACTGGGGACAAAACGAGTTGCCCGAAGCCAAAGAGAAGGCAAAGAGGAGGCAACCGAAGGCCTTCTTTTTTTCGCTTTTGAGTCGAATTATTCTCGAAAGTATGGCGTATATAAAGATCGCAGATCAAAGAGTAATGAAGACAGTGAGAGAGAGAGAGCGACATCTGATTGGATGCATGAGCCAAAGGAGCTTGGCATATTTTCCAAGGAATACGTGTCTCAGATTTCATCACTGGGATCCGAGCTCAACGTCTAAAATTGTTTCTTGCCCGCCGTTGCAAGCGGCGATCGAGAAAATTCTTCCTGGGATAAAAATACGAGAGACACTTACCTTGCGATGTCTCTCGCATGGGATGACAGTAAGAGACGGAAGCCTGCTACAAAAAAAATAGAGAAGAAGAAGAAGAAGAAGAAGACTCGGCATAACTGTCTAGGCGGTACTCAGACTTGCAAACGCGAATCAGAAATCTGAAAGCAGAATTTCTGAAATGGAGGAGTGTGCTGCGCTAAAAGGATCAACATTCCTCGTGACTTTGCGCTACAGCAAAGGATCCGCCTCTGTATATACAGGGTATCCATAAAGAACTGGAGGGCCACCAACCATACAGAAATGCAGATGTGGTTGCGGACTTGCCAGGATATACATCAGTTGGAGTAATCTCAAGCCCTCTACGCAGTGCCTTGTACTTAAAAACTATATGTTTAATCCAGCGACGAGGGGTGCAAAACTTGGGCAGTACGCCACCCTGTTGAATCATGCCTCAAGGCAACGTCATTTGCATCTATCTGCAAAACAAACTCCTCCGTCGTGCAGCGTTGAGCCGGAACTCTGGTATTTCGGCATAACCGACAAAACACAGCATCATTACGCTGGATTACAAATTCATACTGCCGCGGCGTATCTACAAAATGTATATCTCGAACAGTTTCCCCTGTTTTGCCAAGTTCCCCAGAGACGGCTTCCAGAAAAACCGCGATGAAAGTAGGCATCAAGACTTGCAGACTACAAGCGACTTTCTGTCCCCTAAGGTGTAAACTCAACTCTGACAAGATATTTATGTCGGCGGCTGTACGTTTCATTCTCCGTGACGGTGGTTTAAATTGCAATTTCCTCGCCTTGCGTGTCGTCGCAGCTCACATTGCGAACAGGGGCGAACTTGGGCCATATTTTGCCTGCTTTGTCAGGAATGTCTGGAATATTTTCCCCTGCACTTTCGCCTGATGGAGATTAATGCGGCCGAGTCTCATTAGTTCGTGAACCCAGAGGGTTTCCTGTATGCCTGAGGGAGGCCTTGAAGCAGGTCGAGAATGGCATGCCAAACTCCATCAGTGACCGATACGTTTCGTTTCTTTCTTCCTTTTTTGTTTCAGTACGGCGGGTACCAGGCCTTCTGGCGATGGCTGCACAACCCAGCCTCGGCTTCCGACACGCGAAACCTGCTGTTTGACCTGGCCTGCTTCTGCCTGCTGACCCCTCTGGCCGGAATCTCCTCCTGGCTGTGCGTGGTTGGAGCCCAGCACTACTCGACCCAGGACCCCGTCATTTTTCCGACAGCCACTTGGACCAGCGTGGGTCTTCTGTCCCTAACGGCAACCCTCATCGTGGCCTACTACGTCTGGGTCTTTGTGGCATTCAGGTAATGTCATCATATACGCTCACGTCAGTGTGCCCTCCACAAGTACAGAAAAAGTAAATCACGGCAGAGATGCACCTTTTCAAGTTGAAATGAGAGCATAAAAGTCTCCATCGTGAATTTTCATGGGCAATGATAGGTGTTCATGGTCCCAGTTGCTCGATGCCTTGTATAGCCAACAAAATATCAACCGAATTTCCCTCTACTATACACCGATATTGTGTAGCAAGCTTCTCGGGGTTTTCCTAACCGCTTGACATAGGAAATAACCCACAAAAGGGTGTTATAAAAATGCCGTAAAGTTGGAAGGTGCGCTTTTGTGAATTTTCCTCCTTCCCGTCACGTCCAGGTCGACAGTCAGGTTCCTCCCTTTGCAACCTCCCTCGACATAAAGAAACACCAAATCTTCCGACAGAGCCCCTCTTCTTCTTTTTTTTCTCTTCCGACTCGTTTCGTACAAGAGACAGAAAAGGAGTGACCTCCAGACTTCTTGTCGTTCCCCCCCCCCCCTTTTCTCCGGACCATTGCAAAGAGAGTGCGGACCTTGCCAATTGCTCTGTCCACAATTCTGCTGAGGATGTCCTCCTTTTGCGCGATAACCCCCAAATAGCCATTCAAGTCCCGGACCCAGCAGAATTCTCCCCTTCCCATTTTGCCTTTAGTTCATCCCCTTCTGCCAAGTATAAAGAGCGAGGGGGCTTGGGCTTGAAACTCTCATTGGCCAAATCCACCTGCATTCCCGTCACACGTCTCCCTCGCTGCTGCTCTTCAGCCTAATTACTTCTCTCCCTCAGCTTCCCCCGTATTTTTAACCGGCCTCTAACTGATTGAATTCGCGCATAATAACGCGTACTTTTGGCTCAAGTTCTCTCTCTCTCTCTCCCCCTCCTTCTCCCCGGCCACCTCCTAGCACGCCCCACCTCTACGTAAAGTGCTATTAGCGAGAGGTTTTCCACGGCGCCATATTCACCTCCAGCAGCTGCGAGGAAGTCATTAATCACCGGGAAGGAACCGAATGATTGATGGAGACCCTGCCGCTGCTCCGACTCCCCAAGGCATGGTATATGATACAAGCTCCCCCAAACAATGAGTCCCTCTGAAACTTGCTGTTTTAAAGATGGTTAACATTAACTTAAGGCGTTTTACACCTGTAAAATTTAATGGGTTGTAATACCGAGCCTTAATTCATATTTTACTCTGCAGGTATCACATGCAAGTGTGGAATGACTGGCGGATGCGTAACTATGTGGTGGAAATCATTCCCATGGATCTGGTGGAAGAAATGCTCCGGATTGAGGCTGGCGATCAGCCTCCAGAACACGTTACATCATCCGAAAGGATACCTTCTCAGGTAGTGCCCGTCATGCTCTACGATGTGGTGGAATAAACTTCAGGCTCACTGCGGAAAGTTCGGCGTGATAAAATCTTCCTCCAAAGCAACCCCTCCAGCATCCCGCCAAATAAAGTGCGGGAATCGTCCGCTTCTATAGCCACTGAAAAATCATCACTGAAGTTAGTACAATGAGAAACCGAAAGTTACGGCCGACTGCAAAAATATAAATTATGCCTTGGAATCTCAACGAATGAAGTCGATATCTGCATTATCCCCTGTGCAGCCAAAGACCTTCAGGCAACAAAGGAGGTCTCTTCTGTTGAAGTTCATAAGTTAGGTTAATAGGGCTGGGGAGATAAAGAGATTTAGATGAAGTCACAAACTGCGGAGTAAATTTGCAACGAAAAAAAAAACTGGTATGTGCACACATTTTCCACTTGCGCCTACATAAGTGGCATTACATTTGAATAACTCGATAGCCCTTTACGTGCAACCTGAGTAATTCAATATCTGGCTGGAAAAGTGAGGGAATTGGCGTAATCAGAGGCAAGTAAGCATGCAACAACGATAGTTTTATTTTGTCTAAAAATATACTGTGCCAAGCTCGAATAATCACAACACTTGGGGATGGATAGAGATAACAATACTGCTTGTTTACCTAGCTCCATAGAGCCTCTCTAAAATACTCCACCTATCAGAAGGTGGGGTGGAAAAGTACTCTCGTTGCAACTCCGAATACCTGTCAATGGGCGTCACAATGTCTCTGTACCTAGAGTCTTCCCAGTGCCAGTTGAACAACTCGAGCAACTTCCGACGTTTCTCTTGACTCTGAGTGCGAAAAACAATTGTCCGCTAAGTAAATTTTGCACAAAACATGCCCCAGAGAGCAACAACTCCCGCAAATGCGCCTAGTACAGGGTTAAATGTCCTTACACTGCATGCATTAGTCCGGCATGCAACTTTCCCCCAGGCTAACCCAAACCAGGTGTAAAATTAACAAGTTAGTTACTCCCCTTCTTAATTTCATCTCACACAAAAAGCAATCACACACACACAAAAAAGCGAACAACATTCAAGTGAATCCTTCCAACAACCAGCGACAATTTGCCACATTTCACGCCTGAAACAATTAAGCGTTTGAGCGGCAGAAAAAAAAAAGAGCGAGGAGGGTGCTCTGGCACCACATGCACCAGCAAAGCGTGAAAATTGTTTCAAACCTACTGGCACGACATCCGGCGGCACTTTCCGAGGCAAGTCTGGAACGAGGACGGACTCGAAAATCAGGACCCCACGAAATGCAAACCAGCCGCCGTAATCTGGATGGATGCTCACCCCAAACATAGGCTGAAATGAACATGTACTGAGTCTGCTGGGTTTGGAGGGATGCTTTGAGGCGACACCGGGAATGTCAGCAGAGAGTTTGGCCCCAGTCATTGTCAACTTGAGCCCAGCAGACACAACAACACAAAAGCAGGCCCTGAGCTATTTCTCAATAAGGAGCTGGGATGATTCGCCATCTCCTGCCGAATCGTAGCAATCGCTCCCCGGTTCCTCCAGGGTTCCTTAAATCCTGGATAAATGGAAGGAGGGACAATAATCCCTGCCAATATCGGCTCGGGTAGACCAAAGATAATTGTGCCTACACAGGCAAAGGTCGGTGTAATGCGGGAAGAACCTAGCATGTCTAACTTGGGGAGTCGTATACCAGCCTATCTCGGGCCATACATTTCCTTTACTACTCCTGCTCTACTTCGTCTAGGACTAATCTCCTTTTGCAACTAAATGGTCAAGTTTTAGAGCACAAATACGTTAAAGCTAGAGAGTATAGCAAAGATAAGCGCATTTCCTACCAAAATGCCCGTATTTGCCAAATCCCATCAGCTCCCAAGCTCTGAAAAGTTGCATATTACTGTAAGCAGGATGCTCCTAGTTCTTATTAAGCACTGTACAAAGTATACACTGCAGGCTAAACACGGAAATTTAATTATCAGTCATTGCGCAAGACCACGGGTGGAAGATACAGAGCACTCCAATACTGTACTACTGTTATGTAGAAATCTGCCCAAAAAATCTCATTTGACTTGATATGGCAGCTAGTCCAAAACCTTCCAAATGCAAAACTCTTCATGCCAATCCTGCTATGTATTCAATACGTCACACCTCAAACACACAGTACATGCCATAAAATTCTAAAGCTATAAAACAGATAGGATATACAGTAGTATGCGAGGGTCGCAAAATTCATGATCCTCCGCAAAAAGGGAGTAATATACACCACATATTATTCGGCGTTGGCATAATTAGAAAATTGCTCATACTGGTCATGCAGATTCCTCACGGGAATACCGCACATAAACATGCCTCTTGGCTCCAAAAACTCGTTTTCGGATAGCAAAATTATCCTAGAAAATTGACCAGGCAAATTAAGTGTCCCCAATTTCAAGCACAATAATTGTAGCCACGAGCTGCATCGGAAGGCCTCTACGGGCCGCTTGCTGGCCATCACTTAAAACTCATTCACAAATTATGCCGGTGTAGCTCTTTACACAACGTACATAGCTCAGCTCCCAAAATGGTCAATAGGTTTAGCCCACATCAAACGGCCTTCCCCCGGATTTGTTTTTTTTAAAAAGGCTCCACTCTGTAGTATTCCGCATAAAATGTCATTTCTGCTACCAATAGTCCCCACCAATCGTACAAAAATTTTCGGTCGTGCTTGGTCTACTAATACAACCAATTACACGGGTATCAGAGGCACAGCAATCTGTAAACAAAATTGCAAGCCGCAATCTACATGCACAAAGGACTAGGCAATTTTGGGACCTAGGGTCCGATCCCTCGAAATAGGTCCCGGGTCCAAATCCATCCTATCCTATCCTAGTGATCCCTCAAGTAGCCCGTGTTAGCCTGATGAAACTCCAATGCAGAGACAGAGAAAATGACCCCATTAAAACTAAACGGCTTACTTGACAACTTCATCGACTTGGGGAAGGGGGCATCCGGGTTATGGCGGCTCCTCTGATGGTATTAATTCCGCCAAATACCTTCCAAAAGGTTCTGTGCACCCCTCGTGCAAGTCACATTCACCCACTTTTGGGATTTTCATGATTACAACGGGATTTTTTCCATTTCACGGTCCTATACTGATGCTATTCATGGGTGGGACCGGGGGGCACTGCAGAGTCGATCCGACCCAGAGGATTAGCCTCCATGTCAAACTATCTCGACGTAACACTACTTTTGTCGCCAGAAAAAGCGTTCCCTGAACAATAAAACCCAGATCCATTCCTCGATTGTTTGCCATGCGACACGATTTATTCTCTCGACATGATTGCCAGGTTTTCATTTCATCCCTCGCCTTTTTTTTTTTAGTTGCCCTGTACCCGATGCGACGAGAGGGATTTACGAACTATAAAAATAGCAGTCCCAGTAGCTACATTCCCAACTTTAATCAGGGCAAAACCCGGGATTAAATTCTCCCAACAGGCACATTCGTTTCGGGCCATCGCACCTTTAATGTTCCAATCATTGATTGTGATAAACTAACACTGATATGCTGCTTCAGTGTGTGGAATAAATTAAACCGGTCCGGGACTGCAGCATTTCACAATCTGCATGATAAAACTGACCCTGTCACTCCAAATTTTAAAACTGAGGGATCGCCATTGCAGTCCTGAGACACAAGAGCTTTAGAAACTATTGCCTGCACAGCTGCTTCGAGATTCTTCGTCACCAACTGCTTTGCATGAGTAACAAATTCATATTTATCGGCCAAGCTTAGAACCTCCTCCCAACTCTGTAGGGACAGAAAGAAAATGAGGAAAACGGATGGCTTTAAAAAAGCTTTCTGACAAGTCCTGGAATAGAAAAATTCTCGCTTCTACGTCGCTTTCGCAGCAACCTTAATCATTCACATTATCCTATAGTTTCAAAGTGAGCTGCTTTCCTCATTTTTCAAGCCCACAAGCAGTCTGCGAAAAAACTGCAAAACCCACGGATGAACACATTTTCGTGTATAGCAACAAAATGCTTCAGTGGCATATACTCCTTGCTTCATACCTTGTTAGAATCCCAGTAATCACCAGTTACATCTTTCCTCTGGTAATAATATGCAGCACCTGCTATGTGACCAGCTGTCTGCACGAGAATTTTGGGCCTCCTGGTTGGCAGCAGCTCAAACTCGTGTATCACATGGACGGCATGCTTTGCAAAAGGCTTGATGTGAAATGCTGGTTAGGTATGCTCACAATGTCAAACACAAAATAAGAGTCAGATGTAACACTCACGTTTTTTAAAGATGCAAGAGCGTGTCGCATGCATTCATCCAGAGGATCCAATGGTGTTCGATCATGCTTTTGCGCAAATGGCAGAAAACACTTTTCGAACATTGCAGGGGTACTAATCACCACAAATGCCAGTGTGTCAGGTTCAAAATGCAAGTGGAATGTTGGCAATACATTTTCATTGTACCACCCAACCTGAAACACCAAATGACAGTTCACTGAAATTTGTTGCACAGGCTGTCTCATTTATCCTAATTTCGCACAGATGGCATGGGGGAACATTGATTTTTCTGTTACTCTAGTCGTGACACCAAATAAGGTTATGTCATAATCATAATCAGCGTACTTTCATCCCACCTAATTGAAGTGTGACATCCTCATTACACCTCATTCCACCCTGCTGCCTGATATTAAACAATGTGGGTGGCTACAAGCCTGCCAAATGGTTATTATTACCACCACTTATTAACACATTGCTGCCTATAATATTGTACCGAGATCAGTATCAAGACAAGTGAATGTTGGGGAAATTTTCAAAAGTATGACATACAGACCAACAAAACACTACATATTATCCTTATTACACTTACAGTGTGTATTCTCATGATATGACTGTGCATGGGACATAGAAACATCTATTAGGTATTTTCATAATTATGTAGTAGTTAAATATTAATTGCACAGAATGGTGTGTATGGGTCGATATTCAGTAAAAGTACAATATGTTGTCCCAGTGCAGTATATGGTAGAATACTGACATATACGAGGGGCGGTCATAAAGTTCTTACAATCACCACGAAAGACTGCGGACAGCGGCGAATTTTCGCTGCTGGGGCGTAAGCACGTTACTCTAA
>KZ537968.1:2475-197150 GCA_000934665.2 Catajapyx aquilonaris
GAGAGAGAGAGGGAGAGGGAGAGAGGGAGGGAGAGGGAGAGAGGGAGAGAGAGAGAGAGGGAGAGGGAGAGGGAGAGGGAGAGAGAGACTAACCATTTTTGACAAATTTTGGCAACTGGCTACCTAGTATAACCTTATTGCAGAACAACCCTAAGCAGTCCCAAAACAACGCTTCCACTTCCATCTAGCAAGTGAAACTACAGTAGTACTATTCTGTGCAGAAAGTCACGCTGAACTCAAAACACCAGAAAAATGTAAAACGAGGCAGATGGCACTTAAACCTTGTTGCAGATCACCCATCATATATGGGGTTGTGGAGTGGCGCTGCGGTAATGTATGCACCCATAGATGGAGGGGTCCTGGGTTCGATCCTAGTCCCGGGCCTCCCCCTTCATCACGTGCAGAGTTGGGTCGTTCTGGCTTCATCTTGGGTGGAATCTCCGCTATACTAATCCATCCAGGGGAGTTCACAAAATGTACCGTTTGAGACATTGCACATCCCCTCCCAGTCACCCTGCCTGTGGACCTGGGTGTTAAGCAACTAGGTCCCAATGTAGGTACATGGTACTCAGGTTCCCCCGAAGACTACGTAAGGGGTAGCAAGGGATAAACATTTTTTTTAAAGATATGTTTTTAAATTACTTTTTTTCTTGCCCAACTGACTTGAGCAGCAGTTCAATTAGACCTCACACTTTCTCTTCAAATTGCATTGGCGACCATTCATGTAATGAATTGCAAATTGCGTCTAATTTAATATTGTATGTGATGATCTTTTCAAGCTTCACAGCTATTTTCCACAGCATAAAATGACTGTTGAAAGGTAGCCCAGACCTTTTGAATACAGGAGATCCCATCACACTGCATGTTTAATCTTGCAAGGCTTTGATTTTCCTGAGCTGCAGTATATTGCACTGTAGCAATAATTGAAGTTGTCATAAAGGAAACAGATGCTGTAGTCGTATCATTTTAGTTGACTGTGGCATACTGCTTCTGAAATAACAAGACCAGGTTGTATTTTGAGGTTGTTAAAGCTCTCACTGACCACTTTCATTGGTTGTACACCTCAGGAGGCACCAGCAAGAGGCCTCGTAGTGAGAAGAAGACCACCTCTACCTCGGGTGTTCCTAAGCCCAAGAAGGCCAGATCACGCTCTCCCCGGAAGACAACAAAGCGATCTAAAAGTCGCAGTCCAAAGCGTCGCAGCCCAAGTCGTCGCAGCAACCACAGCAGCCATAATCGCAGTAGAAGTCGATCCCGGGAGAGGGTTCACCCACGTCGTAATTACCGCACTAGATCCCCCGTGGTACCCCTATCTGTCCTGCGGGAACAGCGACTCAGGAGGAGCAGGAGCCCCAGGCGCAGTCGGAGTCGCAGCCCAATCCCCCTTGGTCGCAGGAGGCGACTATCTAAGAGCCCAATTGATCTAAAAGATGTCAGAGGTAGGTCCACTGTTATGAATAATATGCTGCATCATCCCTTGCATGCTGACACAAACCTGTCTTATCCTGCAATGTGTAAGACTTTCTGTATTATTAGGACTTTGCAATTATACTGTGATAGTTGCAATCGTATGATATTCTGTGATATGTGAGTTGCAATACTTAAAATACAGTTCTATTTGCAAGGCACATGCACTGTAGTTGTTGGCATATAAGACGCCCCCNCCCCCCCGTACCCCCATTTGCCGTACGCCATATATGCAAAAATATGCTAGAACATTTTTCTCTGAATATAACAACAATATCATGACATTTCCCTGTAAGGGGTAGTCAGAAATGAAGGGAGACGGAAGTTAACCCCACATATGAACTAAATTAAAACTTGTCAAAATAAAACCATAAACTCCCCGTCCCATTTCCCCCAAAAAGGGTTATGCCCTCGAAAGGGGCTACATAATAAATTAAATAAATAAATAAATAAATAAATAAATAAACTACCCGTCCCACCCCCACCCCCCACCCCTGCCCATCTCCGACGATGGACAGGGTGGCAGGTACCCTGAGCCGCCACGTGCCAGTCTCCATCATTCTCCATTCAAGTATTATAAAACCCCTCTCCCAGGAGGAGGAGGATATAGGATGATATAGGATGGAAGAGATCTTGCACTTCCCGGCGTTGCAGAGACCTTGGACTCACACCTTTGGATTCCTTGCCCCTGCTTTACTATTTCCAAAAATTCTCATACTCGCAGAATTCTCAGCCGTTTTTTGAGATAAAAAATTAACTGTATCCCCACCCAGCCGACAAACGAGAGCTGCTGTCGCCTCCGCCACCCACATCCTCCCACTGCCCCTGACCCCTCGACGACTCCTCCCCTACTCAACTCTGCCACTACGTCATCTGTGCCGGTTATCGCATCATGTTGCCTTTTTCACGATGCGTCACCTAGGGCGCATTCTGATACTCCACACCTTTAGTCATAATGTCACGCGTGTTCTGTAAACGGATGCCACCTCGCTCCGACCAATTTTTGAGTAAAAAGACTTGCTGTGTTCGCATCGGAGAGTGGGGGAAGTGTGGGGCAGCCGGGTGCACTTGCATCGGGCCTCGGAGAGTTATGGAGACCGAGGAGGACCTGCGTGCGACCCGGCACAGCCCCATGGGCGGGTGGGGGGGAGGGGGGGCGAGGCCCTCCTGCGCCTCGCAAAGCAAGTCTCTTAATATGATCTGCTGAAATGGGGGTATGTCTTATATGCCATCAAATGGAGTATAGTCTTGCTTATCCCGAATGGGACTTGGAGATGTCCCGGTAATCAATAATGCAGAAAATACATGGAGGCTGGTACTGGATGATGGAGGGAATGATAATCATCACATAATTATGAGAAATGGACCTTCAGGTACATTTACAATACAATAGCATTTATTAACTATACAGTACCCATATCCACACCAGTGCTTTGTCTCTCAGGCATATATGCATTCAAAGGATTTATAACGAATATTTGCTGCATTTGTGTAAAATATTTTTCAAGGTGTGTTTTTTCCTCACCTGTCTCTCATAATTATGATAGTTACATTCATAGTGTACTGACTGCTATGTTTTTCTCCAGCGAGAGGTGCATCACCCTCTCATGCTCGGAAGCGGTCCAAGTCCCCTCTCCCTGAAAAATCCTCTCGTAGCAGCCGCAGCCAGAAAAAGTCAGAGTCAGGCACCATGGCCTCCGAGTTGGAAGCGCTTGCCAGAGACAATAAGGACTCTCTTCACAAGGAAGAGCACCACTTTGAGGATATGTTCACACGTAAGAAGGAATACTACAAGAAAAGGCCAGAGGCTCACCCCAAATATGCAGAAGAGTGGAAGAGTTTCTGGGAGCGACGCTACCGGGAGCTCATGCAGGAAGGGAAAGATCCCAAGGTACATGACTACACTCCTGAGTGGATAGGGGTGTGGAGTAAGCGAATGGAAGAGATCTTTGATGCAGAGCTGGATACAAAGCGCAAGGAGCTGAAGGAAAAGTACGAGCGGGAGTATGACATCAAGAGGAAAGAAGCTGAGGAGAAGTATCGAAAGCTGAGGCAGGAGGAGGAGGAGAAGGAACGTGCTCGTGAACAGGAACGGCAACGAAAGCTGGATATGGAACGGGAATACGTTCGTGCACGGGAGAAAGAAGAGGAAAGGCAGCTCAAGTTAAAGTTTGACCTTGCTGAGGAGACTAAAGTGAGTTGGCGTTCGTGCAATGAACGTGCGCGAAGATCGCCGTCACCATGGGAATCTGAAAATCCAGGTCGGGAGTTTGCAAAGAACCCTTCCCCTCCTGCTAAGTCTATCCAGCCATTTACCCCAACCCCGGCAGGCCCTCGACCTGATTCATTGGTGTCCATTAGTTCAGCTGGCAGTGAGAAGTCAAGCCTGCCACAGCGCAAGCCAGTAGAAGACGTGGTTTCTGTGTTGAGGCTGGTGACGGCACTGGAGGATCACTTGGGATCACTTGGTCCAAGAGTCAACACAGCCATGAGTCATGCAATTAGCATGGAGCGTACTAGAGCTGGCGCATCCATGGCAATGATGGAGGAAACTACCTATAACATAATGCTGGAGACAGTGAAGGAGAAGCTTGTGGGTCAACTTGAAGCAGGGCTTATTGATGGGCGTAAAGTGGATGCTGTGTCCTACACTGTGGAATGTCTGAATGCTCTCCTCAAGAAGATAGCTGCATTGCCACCAAGACCAGCACCAGCCCCAGCCCCAGCTCCACCCCCACCCCCAGCCCCAGCCCCAGTCATGGCACCTGTGGTGCAGGCGGCAGTACCTGCAAGAGTGCCAGCACCAATTATATCACCCACCATTGATCCAAAGCTAGACAAGATGGCAATGGCACAACAGATTGCCTCGACACTCCTGGCACAGGGAAAAATGAACATGAGTGATCAGGAACTCAAAGCACTGCTTTCATCTGTTGTTCCGGTTCAGGCTCCTAGCTTAGCACAATCTGTTGCAGCACTAGCCACACCTGTGGCTCCAGGAGAAATTTCGAATCCACCTGTTGCTCCTAATGTGTCAGCAGCTCCGATTATCAATACGGCTCCAATCATGTCTACAGGCCCATTCACTCCAGCAATTTCAGATATGAACTTGGTTTCCGCTCTGTCCACTGCTTCTGCAGCGGCCCTTTTGTCAACTTTAACAACAACTTTTGCAACATCTACAGCTCCTACTACATCGACATCAGGGCTTGAGATTCTCCAGAAAACCTACCAAGAGCCACCATTGCTCCCAGCGGTATCTGCGCCAGTTAGAACAGCCACACCAGTTGAGACCAAAGAACCATCGCACATTACCAGTTTCCTTCAATCCATGAATAGCACTCAACATACAGTTCAGGAGAGTTCTCCGAGCAAGCCTGGAGAAGAGTCACGGGACTTGAGCCTGGAGGAATTGAAAGCCCTGGTATTGAACTTCAAGCACTTGTCCCGCAGCGAGCAGGATGATCTGATCACGTACATGAAGAAGTTGGAATCGACCCAGCCAGACAAAGTGAAGCGACTGCAGGATATGATCATACAGAACAATGCGGGTGGATTGCCTGGCACAGCTACACCCACCTCCACTCAGCCACAAGTGGTGCTACAGCCAGTACCACAGCCAGTGCCGCAGCCTGTGCCGCAGCCAGTCCCTAAGCCAATAGGGAGGGAATACGCGTCAGCCTCTGGTCGGTTCTCTCCATTTTCACTCCGGAATGAGGATGGGTCGAATCCAATTAATCCTGAAATGGTGGAGATGGAACGGCAGAAACATGAGTTTGTGAAGAGTGAGAAGGAACGAGAGAAGAAAGAGAAACAGGAACAGGAACAAGACCAGAAACGCAAGCAACGTGAGCAGCAAAAACAGCTAAAACAGCAGCAGCAGCAGCAGCAGAAGAAGGTGGGGGGACCTCCAAAAATAGATCTCAACAAGCTGTACGTTGACCTCATGGAAACAGCCAAACAGAAGCACCAAATGATACAGGAACGTACTGAGAAAGCGGAGGTCAAGGTAAGGCCAATAGAGACATTAAACACAGTTGGAAAGGCAATTGCGACTGCTTCTTCTGTCCAGCAAGCATACCCATCATACCAGACATACACCGCGGGTTATGTGCAGGGAGCAGAGGCGAGTTATAGGGCAGCAGAGTCGTATGCAGGTTATTATCCGGGGTACCAGGCACAGGATCAGCAACAACAAACCCAACAAACGCAGCAGCAAATGCCACAGTACATGGGTTACGTGTATAATTATGCTACCGGTTCTTATGAGAAGGTACCACAAGGTACCTACCCAGATAATAGTGTGCCTGGTACATCTTCGCAACATGATTACCACAGTGGTAATCAATATTGATAGGCATTTTCTGAACCCTTCTCAGTTTTCGGTGTCCCCTGTTGTCACTTTATTTCCTTTAATATGCTGTGATCCACTGTGTTACAAAGAATGGACTGAGATTTCTTTGTATTATTATTATTATTTTTCATTATTGGGCCATGACTTGTGCTTTGTAAATACAGTTAAATAAAATGTACACACTTAATTTGACTTTTTGTAGATCAGCTATGTATTATTGGTGCAGGCATGCAACCCTAAACTAAAATCATTTGGTCTAAGAGTTCCGTGTCTTGGACAAGTGCTTTTAGCAAAGGGTACATATGCCAATACTTTGTTCAAGTTGTTCCAGGATTGAGCTGTTAAGCGGTGGAAGAAAATATGTCATCTTCATCACTGCCATGGCTTTCCAGTGTCGGTACAACAGCAGTTTTCTTCCAATCGTCTGCACGGCATAGTGCATTTGCCACGGAAATATTACCTCTGAGGCCCCAAGTTTGATCCACAAATCGGATGGAGGATTTTCTTCTGTGGGTTGTAGGGACCACCACTTCACCCCACTTTCAATCACTGTCATCAGTGCAGTGTTATTCATGTCCCACATCTATTAAAGGGATCATATTCTCCCATTCATCTCGCTCCTGTTGGGATTAGTTCACCTTGATTCCGTATTTGAGCATTGGAAGTGACTTGTTTTGGAGGGTCCATGAGGAGGGAAGTAATGCCGCATTATCCTGAAACTTGGGCATGTGCTTAAAAAGTACAGCCAACTAGTTTTTAGAAGTGCTCAGCCAATCTTGGATGGCTATGCTGCCAGCGTATCAGTATGCACATGCATGTCAGCTGCAGGATTACGTTGATATTGGGTTTTGTCAACTTTCTATGATCCATGAAGTCACATATAGACCAGCAGTTACTTGAAATCTCTGCAGTGCCAATGTAAAGTTGCAGTATTTTAATGACTCCATTACTGTATAGTGGCTTGTGTGGAAGTGTGCGTGAAGTGTTTCCTTGAAAGACACCTGCTGTTGCAAGAGGATTCCCATCTGGTAATCCAAGAAACAATGAAGGACATTTGAGTGACATGCTGACAATTTTGCTGTGGTCTTCTGATTTGTTTTTGCCCTTATGTTATTATTTGCACAGTAATGGATAATGTACATATTTTGCTGTACCTGTTCATGTCCACAGGTGTTAGTAATTACGATGGGTGGAATTTTCGTCTCGCTGCTAGTTACTACTAATGTAGCAGTACCAGTGTTGGTACTGGCAGTAACTAGCAGAGGACGAAAAATTCAACCCATCATTTCTCACATGTGACACTGTTAATGTTATCAACTTAATGTGGAGTAAAGACCTATATCTTGTATTTTGCATGGACATTATTTGCCTGAGCTTATATTCTTCAGATACTTACAGCTAGTGTCACAGCAGTGCAGTCATGTGCGTGGAATCTGGCAGCAATTGCAACTTAAAGCATGGCCGAGTACGTGGAAGCAAGATTAATTTGCGGTCCGAAATTCACTAGGATCAATTCCAATTGTTAAAACTGGAATTCCGAAACGATTGAAGAAAGTACTGCCAGGTCAACTAGTCTGTGCCCTCACAATGTCATGCAGCCATTTCTTCTGGCACTGTATGACACTCGCATGAGGGACAGTTAGTTGAGATGGCAGTGAGCTGCAAAGAGACATCCTACATAAACATCAAGCTTCAAAGTTGTCCCAGTTTGAAACTCGGAAGTGGAAGGTCGTGTCACCATCAGCACTTATATGCTTATTACTGCTTCTGAAGGATCCTGCCCGATTGTTCACCTATTGCGAAGACAGTCATTCCGTGAGTGCTGCATGTCACTAATTAATATCGATGTAATTTTCCTACCAAATTATTTATTGTGGTAAGTAGCCAGTTGAATTTACTGACTATC
Source organism: Catajapyx aquilonaris (assembly GCA_000934665.2). NCBI lineage: Eukaryota > Metazoa > Arthropoda > Diplura > Dicellurata > Japygidae > Catajapyx > Catajapyx aquilonaris. The sequence goes on from KZ537968.1 coordinate 10,203, forward strand.
ACGAGTGGGTGAGAGAAGAATATTGCCCGAGTTACAGTTGCAATGTTTTAGTCTGTTACTGAGAATGTGTGCTGATCTCTTATCAGGACTATTTCTGGAGCGCAGAGAAACCCAAACCCATTTCTGATCATCCACTACTTGTGGCAAAGTGCACCAATGCCAACTTGGATCATTTGTCATCTATTTCACATTGACGAGGATGACTTATGTTGTGTAGAACCTACAACATTCATCCTTGTTGGAATGAAATCATATCGGTATTATCCATAACCTGGGTTTGCAATATTGTGCTTTGTAACAAAATAGTGGACTGGTTCTAGAATGGGTTTGGGTTCCTCAGTGCTGCATAAATCTGCCATCCTAAGGTAAAACACCCTAACTTGAAAACTAGTGCACACCCTGCACTAATCCCCCCTGACTCGGAGGGGATTAGTGCAGGGCATGCATGCAACCTTCACCCTTTTACTAATTTTCAAGTTTTACCTCGGGACAGCAGAAATGAGGCACATTGATGGGTCAAGATTAGAAGTGCTTTTCAAATAATGGTGATGGGCATTGTGCAATTTCGATTCTTACTCCTAGTTCACTGAAGTTCAACCCACGTGCAGGACTGATTTTGAAATGGCATGCTTTATTACTGAAGTCCTTGATATTTGATGGTATCACGTCAGTCTGTGTCTTTTCAGCATTGCAACTCAGACAGTGGGGACAGTCCTCCAGTGATCTCCAAAAATTGCATTGACGCTTCAGTGAGTTAATCCGTACCTGTGCAGGATGGACTGAGGTGCACATGTGAAGTTTATAGTGATGCCACACTTACCGCAAGTTGTGTAAGCCATGCCAAATGAGGAAGTGAATGAACATTTTTTGTTAGTGAAAAGTTTCTAGTGCTGCGTGAAACTGGACTATTTGTACTGTATAACATAAGGACATGTGTGATGCATCCAACATCATCATAAACAAGACATTTCAGAATTGTTACATCTTTAGACGTAACTCAGATGTGAGCAATATTTATTGAATCATTTTTGTAATCATGTAAATAAATTGGTGACACCTAAGCCACTGTACTGTATAATTTTTTTGTTAGTGCTAAGTATCTGCAAGCAAATTCACAAAAACTGTTTCCATTTATGCCTCCAGTATATGCAGTATTATATTACTCGTAAATGCCATGAAATTGACAATAGAAAAAATATTTCATCGCATGACCACAGCATGCACTGTGGTACTTTCCGAGATGTTGATCCATGGTTCTCATTATTAATTCACAGAGCCTGGTATATAACACTCAAGTACAGTACTGGCCAATAATCGAGGCAACAACTAGCGACATTTTCCCGAAGCGGCAGAAGAAGGAATCGAAGATAAGCATGCTAGAAGCCGGGCGAGCAAGATTCCTTCTTCTGCCGCTTCGGGAAAATGTCGCTAGTCGTTGCCTCGATTATTGGCCAGTACTGTACTTCTCAGATTTGTAAGGAACTACTTCAGTTCAATCTTCAAGTCAATTCAATTGTGATTTGCAGGTCAAGTTGTGAAGTAGACATCTGGGCCATAAGCATGTGACAATATGTTGCATTTTCATCACTGTTCCACAAGTACCACAATTATGCAACAAAATGAAAACTGCAATGACTGAAAGTTAATGACTTGTACATTAGAGAGATTGTTCATTGAGCCGAGATGTCCATTTTCGTTAGGGGATTTTAAATATATGGCTTGATAAGCAAGAATCTTTTGCAAGGTGTTAGAAAAAGTGCCGTATTGTAGCACAATCATTACAATATTACAACAGGGCAGTACTTTAAAATTACAGTACTACCAAAATATGCAACCAGTAGATCGTTGGAAATTCTTTTAAATGCTGCCACGGCTCTGTAACCAACTTGCAGAAAGTGGAGCAGATGGAAATAACTAAAATGCATTACTCTGGGCTCGAAATACTTTACTGGTACCAAGCAACATTGCAAAAAGACACCCCACTTTAATTACAAATCATAAGTACAATTATTGGCTTTACAAATGCTGCTAAAATATTAGTCAAAAGTCATTTTTAAATCTGGTAGCATTTCAAGTAAAAGTCACACCTTCCCCTCGGCCTTGACTATGAGATCAACAGTTCTCTCCAGCACAGTGTGGATGTACGGCCTCTCCTGCGGGTCGACCCGAAGCATGAATCGGATCAGGTCATGGACACCTTCTGAGTATGGAGAATTCTCTGCGATGGCAATGTTGGCGCTGACTACTGCCAAAGCCACACTGTCTCCCCTTTCGTACACCATGTCAAATGGAGACTTGAAGAAGCACATGGCATACAGGATGCAGCCCAACGACTGGAAGAAGGAACGGCTCTGTACACATGGACAAATCTTGAGAGAAATTCATGGCAGGTTAGTCGTTAGTGATTGCAGGCCCATTCAGACAAGCTGCATTCGACATGACCTTTCTTACCCAGATATCAGTGCGCTCATCCACGCAACCATCGCTCTCCACATGGAACAATTCGGGTGCTCTGTATGGCATGGACGACCTCTCCGCAGCCTGGTCCTGCAACCGCCTGGCTTCGGCCGCACTGTTGATCTCCACTCTCGCCTTGGCCATGGAACCCAAGTCCATGATCACAGGTGAATAGTCGTCCCCAACCAGGATGTTGGCTGTCTTCAGGTCACGATGGGCCACCCTATGAGGCTTAGTCTCATGCATAGCTTTGACGCCCTCACATATCTGCCGGAACATGCTCAGCAAGAAAGCCTCTGGCATGTGATCCTTGGTCTTGCCTCTTCTTTCCAGGTCGGCCGCAAGGGTACCGCGCTCGTAATACGGAAGGACAATGAGGACCTCACTAGTGCTGTTCTGCATCAGGTCCGGCTTGCCCACCAAGGAAGAATCCACACACGCAATGACATTCGGGTGCTGGACCAGCCGGTGGTACTCCACCTCCGCCATGGCCGTCTTCTGATCCTCCAGGCTGTGGCAGGTCACACGCTTGACTGCGTACAACTTGTGGTTACGCGTGTCTTCAACCAGCTCAACCGTGCTGAAGCCACTGGTGGTAAGAAGTACCATTATAGCTGATGACATTACTGGTTGGAAGCCGATATTACAATATCATTCAAGTTCTAGTTGACGTAACATTAGGATACCTGAAGCACATTGTACAAAAATGCATTAAGGTATGCTACTTTGAAAGTGCATTGACCATTACCCGTCAGCCAGATGCCCCCTGATGCGGAATCTCCTGTCGTTGACCACCAGCGTCTTCTTGGTGCACAGGCAGCCCATCTTCAGGATGAGGCTGAGACCCAGCGAATTCATCCTCCTGAACTACAGAACCAAGGACCTGAAGTCTTCATACCATCTGGAATCGAATATTACGCAAGGGAAAAGAGATGACACCTGCTGACAACACCTCACGAAGAATCGGGGCAATGGAGCTATTATCTTGTGCAGCTACATTAGCTATATCGACATGCCATGATGTGCATGCGGCCAGTTCCGTCTTTTTTTCAGTGATAAGGACGTACTGCTTTTTATTATTATAATTAGTACAGCACAATTTAATTAGTTGTTGCACATATTGCAGCTAATGTGCGAAGTAGCTAATATATACGCAGTAATAGCTAATATATACGTAGCGCCTTACTTGACGCCGTCGACGGAACATATTACATGAATGTACGCCGTTGACGCTTCCATTTTTTGGCCGTATGTTGCGTTTCGGCTGGGTGTGCACGCCGTCGCCGCTGCTTGTTTTGAACGTGCAGCGCCGTCGACGCTTGACGTATGTTGTTACACGTCATGAATTTTGCGGCGTTTTATTTTCCCCTGGATGGCGGGCGGCTCGAGTGCGCAGGCGACCCAAAAGTCTTCCCCATTTCCGGTGTCCCCAATATTATCGGCAGGTCCTACCTACTGATAGCTCCTTCTCTTTTTCAACACTTATTTTTTAAAACGGTGGGCTAAACGGAGGTGAGTGGTCCATTGTTATTTGTTTTTAACTGTATGAAAATTGTGTGTGGGTGTTTTTGTTTTTTTTACTATTATAAAGGCTACGTTGTGTCTAAGGCCAGTTGATCAATATGTGCAAATCAGTGTGGAATGGTCCATGTTTGGCTCGGATTGAATGGAAGGAGCAGGGAGCACGCGGAAATTTCAATTTTTGAATCCTGAACTTTCAGAGATTTGTTGGCACTCGATTCTTCTGCCATCAAAAATTGCCAACCAGACTACCTCAGGATGGCCACTTTCGAGATCTCCCCTGAAGGGGAAATTGTGGGTTCGAAGGACGGTTTCCGCTACGTGACTGCCGAAGAGAAGTACTGGCCTGCAATCATGGAGCACCTTCGAGAGCACTACTTCAGAGAGGAGGTCCTGTGCAAGTCCTTGGGTTGGCCCGAGGATGTGCACCAAGGGCTGATCCTGTACGCTGGGAAGGGTCTGACCGAGGGCCGTGACCTGGGTCTGGTGGCCATCGACGAGGCCACGGGCAAAGTGGTGGGGGTTCGGATCACACGGGTGGCCAGACGCGACGAGGAACGGGCAGTGAACAAGTTCAACTTCGGTCCAAACACCACCAAGATCATCAAGCTGTTCGACGATCTGCAGGACGGACTGAACCTGTTCGACAAATACGCGGTGGACGAGATTGTGGAGTTCATCCTGGTCTCGGTGGACAGGGGCTATCGGAGGAGGGGTCTGGCCACTGAGCTCATCTTACGGAATCTGAGGCAGGCTAAGAAGTACGGGCTGTCTGCTTCTAAGGGCATCTTTACGTCGCTGTATTCGCAGAGGGTCGCGGAGAAGCTGGGTCTGGAGACGCTCAGGGAGTACCGGTATTGCGAGTACAGGTCGGACGACGGACCTGTCTTCCCTAACACGGATCCGCATCCTTCGGTCAAGCTCATGGGAAGGAGGTTTTGAAGCAGGGCACAATAATTATTAAGCCAACAGTCATCACTCCCAGTTACATCCTGTACCCTGTTTTGTAATGACACGGACTAACTTCTAGGGTTAACTTTATGTAGAGGTGTTCTGGGTCTTCGCAGCCTCAAGGTGTGCCAACATGCCATTTAAAAAAAAGTAAGGTGTTGCCATGTTGTTGTATCTGTGGCATGTAGATGTTATAATGCTCTCTTTGCTTAATGATAATTATTTCAGTAGCGAGGGTGCGAAAACTAATCGAAGGTACTGTCTGATTTATTCAGCTCCGGACTTCACACGTGGTCATTGCTGTCACCATTAACGCAATATAATTATAGCCAACGCCTGTCCTGTCCATGACAAAGGAATGCGCAGAGTGTCAATGAACACTCGCATTAATAATTTATATCACACATGTATGCAGTATGATTTAATTACAACATTGTTTGTGATACCACATAATTATGTTAGGTTAGTAACAAGCGGTAACAAGTACAGTTCATGGAGGGGTGGACGGGTGAAGAGGGGGCTTGGTGACGTGGGTCCGGAGTTGAATAAAGCAGGTACAGTATGTTCTCTTGAGCTTGTGAACACACCTTGTCACCTCAACAGGTGAGCTAAGAACTCTGCTAGATGTTAGTCTGAAGCAGTACAAAACACACTGCACTAAAGGTCAATCGGAGGATATTAATTTTTGGTAGCAATTATTTCAATCCAACACTTGATGTACTTACTTTGTACTCTTTATGTGCAGGGGTGCACTGGAGTAGTGATGACTTTAAATTAGACTTTTCTGATTGGATGATTATAGTTCAAATTGAAAGGTTTTATCGGCACCAGGGTGTGATGCTACTTCACCTGTTTAGTATACGTAAACATCATTGTAGCATATCATTGTCGACTTTTAAATAATAATAAAATTGCGACCTTGCTTCTTCCTTGTCAAGTGTGACGCAATGTCGAGTGGAAATGGGCTTATGCTTCGTGTCAAAAAAAAAGGAGCGACTGTCAAAGTGTGTTCATGGTCATTAGGAAGCAGGCATTAATCACCGTCAGAGTAGAAATTTTGTTCGTCATCTCCGCTTCAAACGTGGCTCAATTTTTATTTACATGATTGTTGACAGCATTGCTCGAAAGCGGGTATGTCATGTAAATATGCGCAGTAATCAATATATTGCCGAATGATTTTTATTTTTTATTTTTACTTAAATGGCCATCCCTTATCAGCTGGGAAATGACCATGTCATGCAGTGCAATGTTTGAAAAAAAAATGTTTAATGTTCATTACGTCGTGCATATCAGATCTGGGTTGTTTGCCAGATAATCATATAAAAAAATGAGGTAGCCTATTATCATGCGATTGACGTTAGTGCACGCCAATGCTTTGTGCGTTTGATGTAGGCTGACCTGTTTGTAACTTCCTGAATAATCAGCTTGAGAACTTGACGTGACGCTTGCAATCTTCAACGATCTTCAAGCTGACAAAATGTGCCAACGTGGGTACTTGAGTGATACTGTACATTAATTTTAATATCGTTCGGTACTAATAGAGAAAAAATGAAGCCAGCTGTGCTGCATACTATTTCCTACACATTTGTCAAGTTTGTAATAACTACAAACGCTTCTTTTCAATTTTCTGCCCAATTATATTCTAGACATGCTTGTTCATGTAATGGTACTGTAAGCAACTACATATTGCGTTAAACAAGCAGCAGGAAAACTATTTATTGTTCCTAAGCATGTGTCCAGCACGTGTGTACAACGTGCAATATTTGCCAAATTTGTGTTTTTTTTTCCTGGAATTGTCACTGCCGTGTGTTCCACAAAATAAAATTAGTTAATCATTTCATATTTTTTACTACTGGGGAGGGTTTGTTCGCCCTGGGTATTTCCACAGAGTGCAAAGTTCAGTCGACATGGAGGTGGAGCCGTGCTAATCTTTGTGCTGATATATGAACTAGAGTGAACCAGACTTCACCCACTTTTTGGTCTCAGACTCCGAAAGGAACCTGTCAAAACAACATTGTAGCTCCTGCTGTTGTATGAAGAGCAATAGTGTAATTTTGAGGTAAGTAACACGTTGAAAACTTGGTCACAGGTGATACTTAAACTGAATTTTTGTTCCAGATGTCCGCCACTGTAATCAATATTGAAGACGAGGTTACTGGAGTTCAAGATGGCTTCAGGTATGAGATTCTGGAGGAGAAGCATTGGCCTGCTGTTTTGGAGCACACTCAAAAGTTCTTCTTCAGGGAGGAACCAATGATGAGGTCTTTAGGTTGCACCGAAGACATGCAGAAAGGGTGTGTCCGATGGATTAAAGATGGGTTGGAGAAAGGGAAGCATTTGTCTCTGGTCGCATTTTGCGAGCAGACTGGTCAACTGGCAGGGGTCAGGGTGACCAAGATGGTTTACAAGGACCAACCGGTGCAACTACCAGACGGAGCAGTCAGAGGACCTGAGAGGATGAAGCTGGTGCGGACTGTTATGGAGTTGAACGAAGCAGCTGGAGATCTGTTCGCAGTGTACGGAGTGACAACAATCCAGGAGTTCCAGCTAGTATCTGTTGACCCTGCTTTTCGAGGCAGAGGACTGGGACGTGAGTTGATCCTGAGAAGTATGCGGTTGGGTAAACGGTTCGGTGCAGAGGTGTGTAAGGGAGTCTTCACGTCCATTTATTCGCAGAGGATTTCAGCTGATTTGGGGTTCTACACCAAGGCCGAATTTTGGTACAAGGACTATTGTCAAGATGGAGAATTAGTGTTCACAAACGTAGGGCCACACACCAATGCATCACTACAGACAAGAGTGATATAATTTGGTAGCTCATATTATACATGCATGTGACAAAAACTTCCATTATGTAGGTATTCACATGTATGCATAATATTCGTCGAGTTGATAAACTGGCCCTGCATATTCTCAATAAATACTCCAGTTTGCACAACTGGTCTGAAAAATATGTACAGCGTCGTTAGCAATTTAATGCACTAGTTATTACACCTGGTGATTGATTTCAGTGCAAGAGGAAGTCTCGACATTCGACCTTCCCTTACAGCGAACAATAGATTTATGTCGCTCGGAAAGGCCATGTTTTATTCAGGAATGAATAATAAAATCTCTTGCTCCACTTTGTGCAATTTGCCTCATACGTCCTTGAATTAAAGCAGGATGGATTTGATCTGAGAGACGGAAGCAGCAGCGGCCGGTTAGTAATTATGACGCGAGAGTGGGTCCGTATGCATATTTCACAGTTTGACTTGTGCCTGCTTTCGCTTCCTCCAACCCACCTCCGACACTGAAGCGCACTTTTCCCTTCCTTCTAACTAATTAAGCCGCTCGGAATCTTTCATGAGAGATTCTGCTTCCTCTTTGATGAATTCTTCAAAGCTTCGATCCAAGATGGTGCTGCAGATATGACAAGCAGCACTCTATTTTCACCAGAAATTGAACATGTAACCAAGCAGTTTGGATATTTAAAGGACATTTATAATTGGACATTGAGCAGTTGGCTGAATTATAAAGTTGAGAATTACTTGATTGGAAAGAAAACGGGTTACAATATTGAGGAAATTATGTTTATTTCACTGTTTTCAGGCACAGAGCCTATAAATATAGAATATGTAATTTGCATTATATGGCATGGAGGACTGGATTAACCCACTTCCTCTTACAGTACTTTGGACATAAGAGTGCAGGTTTGATGTTCTCCCATGTTCTTGAAGGCCATCTTTCCGCCGAACGTGTAGTCCTCATACCTTATCTGCGATTCGATCTGGAAGCCCAGCTTCTCCCCAACCCTTCTGGAGAAATTGGACGTGAAGTAGGCAATGACCAGCTTGACCCCCTTCTGCTTGGCCAGCCTCAGGCTCCTCAGGCACATCTCCAGAGCCAGCCCTCGTTGCCTGAACTTTGACCCGACCGAGAGGACCCTGAACTCCAGCACTCGGTCAACCCCATGCTTGTCGAACACGTTAGGTTTGACCATCTTGTCCAGCTGTGCCATGATGTCCACTACAGGCAGGTAGTCTCCGTAGTACTTGTCCATGCAGTGTCCGTCACTCAAGGCCTGCTGTCTGGTTAGTACTCGAGAGATTCGGATGCCTGCCAGGTCACCGGTGACCTCGTCGTAGGCTGCCAGGGACATGGTGGTGTCCGGGTTAAGTCCCATCCGGCCGTACTCTACGTTGCCCTCTACAATGCTTTGACTGGCATCGAAGCAGCCGGATGTAGGTTCGTCTCTGCTGAAGTCGCCTCCCAGTTGGTCCAACATGGCCGGGTAGTCTTCTGGGGTGGCCACTTTTATGCGGAAACCGTTCCAGATGCCCTCAACTGGGTCGGTGGCCGATATGGCCGGGGTGGTGGTCATCTTCTGGTTAAGAAAAGTGAATGAGCACACTGCGTTTGGAAATACAGTGAGGCTTTAAACGCAAAGTGTAAAATATCCTGGCAGGTATGCTTCCCTCCGTGAGACCTTCACATTTTTCATTTACAATCAAAATGCGAAGTTTCGACTTTAGAACAGATTTTCAGTCACATTTTGATTCATTCACCTGTTGCCAGGCCTTGAATAGATGTCAAGATTTTTGCAAGCTACTTGCATTACTTTCAATCATGTAATTATTACACCTTACCTGATTTTGAGGCATGGCTTAAGTCTCGGAAAGTCTGTGCTGATGGTCGAAGAGAGTTACTTCTGCTTAATTAAGCGAGAACACACGTGTTTTATACACACTCCTTTTAGAGTGTCAGTCTCAAAGATAGCAGGTGACGTTTTGCCATAACGCCTGTAATTTCCCCATGGTGATATGTTACATCCTGTGATACGTTATCGACTGCCTAGTTGCCTGGTTTTTGATGTGACCTTGAAAATTCCGTGTTATTACGGCGATATTAAAGATACAGTGTGAGAAGAAGCAACTTAGATTGAGTTTTCTATGATACATGAAGTGCCACGCGATTTTTTTTTTTGTCTGCGAACTTTGGTATCAATCCATCGATATTTCCTTGCTGCCAGTATCTCAGGTTACATCACACCCTTTGTGTTTTATCAGCGACACTTGGTCTACGGCCGTACTTGAACTTGAACTTCAGATTTACCATGAAGATGTCAAGGGTGTTCTTCAAGGATGTTGCAGAAGAGACAGACCAAACTCCAGCACACTTTATGCTACAATGCACAATGCAGCTTAATATTCCAGATGTACTGTACTCACCGATGAATAGATGTAGGTTGTCTGTGTCCCAGCTCCCTCTGTGGCCATGTAGCTGTTGTGTAATCAGCAGGGTGCACGGCTGTTCAAGGACAATGTTCTGCGAGGAATCCGCGACCGCGAAACAGAAATAGACATACGTATGAAAGGCGTATGCTTGCAGTATTTGTCCCCAATATTTTTTTAAATAGTTTTGAAAAATATTGGTAATTGTGTACAGTTAGGTCGCATTGTTAAAGAGAGACGCTCTAGTATTACACTTTCGCGAGAATTAAATACTTTTTTTTGTCCGAATTAATACGTGAAGCGAATATCCTGGCAGTTGTGCAACTCTTCAGCCATCCTTGAAGGCAAGTTGTCTAATCGCCAGGATATGTTCCCTATCATTCTTCGTGAGAATACAACACTTGGTCAGCATATTCTATGAATTCTCTACAACGGCACAATCAAAAGTGACGGATAGATTATGTATCAGTTTTGAAATTATTGGTTAAAAATCTCCATAATTATGCAGGATTTTATTTTACGTGTAGTTGCTGTTTGATGTATTTCGTACCTGGTCTCAGCGGAATCCGTCCTTCGCACGGCGTGTTTCCATGACAATGTAATCAACAATAATCAATCATTGTTAATACCATAGTTGCCATAGTTCCCAAACCTGGACAAGCAAACAAACAAACTTTGCATATATTTATGCATATAGACACGAAACGGGTATGGAATGGACAAACTTTGTATTATACTTTTTATATATACTGTACATAAGGTAGCCTATAACAAACCTACACGTGTTCCGTACTCTGCCAAAAAAAACTTTCAGCCATACGATTAACCAGAGTCATCATCTTTTTCTTTTCTCAGTTTTCATATTCACTTTGGGTATATGCTGACGGTAGTTGACATAATTATTATACACTAGTATAGTCCACTTTCTACCATAGTGGATGCTGCAGTAACACTGAAATATATTTACCGAATGAAAAAAGGAGGAAGTTAACTTTCTTAAATGCCAGCAAATTTTATTGAGTCAATCCTCTACTTTCAGTTGTCATAATAATACGTACTCGTACAGGTCAAACATGAATGCTCCGTTGGGAGCTTTTTGTGCAGATTTATAAGGCAGCTTGAGTACGATATGGTAGTACAGTATCGGATATTACTCATACATGTTAGGTATATGAGATAAAGGACCGATGCATATACTCCGCATAATGAAATAAAGACTCCGTAGAAATAATCCCAGAGAAAGACTTGGGCGAGAGATTGACTTGAATATTCACCCTGTGCGGCACATCTCCGGATAATTATGTACAGTACTGTACTTTTAGAGTAGACATTTTGCAACTTATGACTTGGAATGAATGTGCTTTAAGAGATCATTTTTTAGATTAAAGGGTTTTGGACATCAAGGTGCACATCTCATGAACCCCCATGTTGGTGTACACAATCTTGCCATCCTGCTCGTACTCATCATATTTGATCTCAGCCTCCACCTGGAAGCCCAACTTGACTCCAACCCTCCTGGAGAACTTGGAGCTGAAGAAGGCCGTGGCCAAGTGACACCCTTCCCTTTTGGCCAGCCTCAGACTCCTGATGCACAGCTCCAAGGCGAGGCCCCTCTGTCGAAACTTGTCCCCAACGGACAGGATCCGGTACTGGTATATCTTGTCCACCGAGTGCTTCTCGAACAGATTGGCCACCGGCTTGACCTTCTCGCTGATGCGGTCCATGAAGACGAAGACTGCCGCGAAGTCCCCGTAGTACTTGTCGCTCTTCTCGTGTCCAGCGGCGTCCGGTTCGTCTTTCCTCAGCATCCGTGAGATCCGAACCCCGGCCACTTCCCCTGTGCTCTGGTCGTATGCCACGAGCGAGTGTGGACTTGCGGACATGCCAATCCGACCGAACTCGACCACTCCGTCCACCGCGCTCTGGCTGGACTTGTAGAAGTTGCATAAGGGCTCGTCCTTGCAGAACTGGTATCGGACGTGCTCCAGCATGGCTGGAAAGTCAGGCTCTCGGGCGATTTGGAACCGGAAACCGTTCCAGGTACCCTCGATTGGGTCGTCGCCGGATATGACGATGTCTGCTGCCGGCATTATGGAAATCCTGGAAAGTTTAAATAAATCATATAATTACGAGAGCAGCACAGAATACGTATAGGTATGCAATATTGCAGGCCCCGAATCAGTCAAAAAGGGCAAAACTGTCACCCAATTCCTTACACACTTCCCCTCCTCAGTGCTGACTAATTGAGATCAGGCAACATACAGCAAATTATTCAAATTTAGTTCCGCCAGTGTGCATTCAATGGCAAGCTAATTAGCATTAGATAACCTGTTGGGAAACTTGTAATTAAATTTACCTTTTGTAGCACCGATGTAAACGTCAAGCGGAGGGTATGGCGACACGAGTCAGTTTCTCCGCCGCACACCTCGGTTAAGTGTTTCTCATTGACACTGATCTAGTACCCCCTGTGTCGTGACGTTCGTTCAATGCACGGGATCAGATTAGCACGAACTTTGGACATCAGCCAGGTGGATATATTGACCTTGAGGGCGGAAGAATTATGCAAGCGGAGCACATGCTAAACCCGTAGTCGGACTACCATATGAGACCTTCGCATGTCAGAAAATAAATGCCCAGAAGGAAAGGTAAATATTGCCCCGATCGATTGATACTAGCGCTAGTTTTATTTCACAAAACCTATTGGCAGTTACTAATATTGCACATCAGTAGGTTTATTATGCTTCGTCATATGTAATAACTAGTACATACATTGTGATTGAAACGGGGGAATATTTTATTGCAATATTTTTACAAGAGTTTAGTCATTAAGCAGAATGCTTCATGCACCCCCATGTCGTCATACACGACCTTACCATCTTCCTGATATTCGTTGTACTTAATCTCTGATTCCAAGTAGAAACCCAGTTTCTCCCCGACCTTCCGTGAAAATTGGGATGAAAAATAAACCATGGCCAACCCGCACCCTTCCCTTTTGCCCAATCTCAGGCTCCTCAGACACATCTCCAGAGCCAACCCTCTCTGCCGATACTTGGTGCCAACAGACAAGATGCGATACTCGTATATCTTGTCCACGTTGTACTTTTCGAATAAATTGCGTGGAGGCTTGACCATTTCGTTCGCTTGGTTCAGAATCCTGAAGACGACCAGATAGTCTCCGTAGAACTTTTCACTTTTCACCAGTGCTTTATCTGCATCTTCCTTCTTGAGGAGACGAGATATTCTGATTCCTGCCACTTCTCCGGTAGCTTCGTCGAATGCGACCAAAGAGTGCAGACCACCTGAGTACAAGCCAAGTCGGCCGTACTCCATCATTCCGTCGCACATGCTCTTGCTGCGCTTGTTGAACTTGGTGAGAGGCTCGTCCTTGCAATACTCTTGGAAGAGATGGTCCAGCATGGCGGGGAAGTCCTTCTCCTGAGCGATCTGGATCCTGAATCCGTTCCAGGAACCCTCGATGGGGTCGCTCGCTGATATTACCAGTTCGCCGGGCATTGTCGGTTTCTCAAAATTAGCTGGAGAACAAAAAAAGCACTAATTATTAAGAAGTTTACAGCAGTTTTACACCAACAATGTCGCCAATAACGCCAAAGTGGTGAAGTACAATACCAAGTACAATACGATACATTAGTTGATGAAAAACGACAAGAAGGGTACTAAAACTAAACATAATAAAGTAGCTGACACATAAATGAGTTTATCCTTTTTTTACAGCTATTATTGCTGAGCAGACATCCTAGATACGATATCCTGTAATTCAGCTGGAGAGTTACATAAGATTCTCAAACCACCTTTGCGGTGCAGTACGTTCGTTAATAGGCTAGATCAAATTAAAGAGACAAGGGACACTTGAGATAAAGAGCCTACGTATAGTGGTATTTTCATAGAGCAGACATTACATAAGCCACTTATTGATCCAATAGCAATGGTTATTCTTTAATCTATAAAACTCTCAATATCCTAAGTGCATTTGTTGTGTAACAGAGCCAAGAAATGAGCTAGTTACACTTCTTTATCAGTGTACTTAAAATGCGTGTACTTGTAAGTTATTAAAGCATTATTATTACTAAGCAAATACCGTAACGCAGGTTTAAAGAAGACGCATGCATACATTGCGACCTTGTGATTTTTTTTTTGCATAATTACTTTTTCATGTTAGAGTAAACAGTTATTGCGCCGAATTTTTAAACCAATGGGTTTGCCGATGTGATTCCGGTACCAATTACACCATCACATCTATAAATATTGAGTATTTAAATGTGCAGTACTATTACATAATTATGGTGTACTCACGACAAGCAACGGAGAGGTGTCGACGAAATAGTACCCGTCGGATGACAATGCTTAACGTAGCGAGTTGCGTCAGGGTCGCAGTCCACGAAGCTTATGATCGTGAAGGACATTCTACTCAATACCACTTGCTGAAACATAGCCGACGAGACATCCACAGATGGCGCCAAAACTCAGTCAAAATCACGGTCAAAACCGAAACGTTTGTTGTAAATGATCGGCACTCACTGTTATGCTTATGAAAATTAGGATTTATTGTCGTCTGTTTGTGTCATTTTTACAAGGCCTTAGTCATCAAGCTGACCGATTCATGCACCCCCATGTCAGTAAACATAAGTTTACCATCCTCCTTGTACTCGCTGTATTTAATCTCCGATTCCAAGTAGAACCCCAGCTTATTTCCAACCCTTCTCGAAAAATTACCCGTGAAATAAACCATGGCCAATCCGCACCCTTCCCTTTTGCCCAACCTCAGGCTCCTCAGACACATCTCCAGAGCCAATCCTCTTTGTCGATACTTGGTTCCAACAGACAGGATGCGATACTCGTATATCTTGTCCACGTTGTACTTGTCAAACAAGGTTCCAGGTGGCTGGACCATCTGGTCCAGCTGACCCAAGAGTCTGAAGACAACCTCAAAGTCTCCGTAGTACTTATCGCTCTTCTCGTGTGCTTTCTCAGCCTCGTCCTTCGTGAGCAGACGGGATATTCTGATCCCTGCCACTTCTCCAGTGGCTTCGTCGAATGCGACCAAAGAGTGAAGACCACCTGAGAGCAGGCCAAGTCGGCCGTACTCGACCATTCCGTCGCAGATGCTCTTGCTGTGCTTGTTGAACTTGGTTATGGGCTCGTCCTTGCAGTACTCTTGGAAGAGATGGTCCAGCATTGCGGGGAAGTCCTTCTCCTGAGCGACCTCGATCCTGAATCCGTTCCAGGAGCCCTCGATGGGGTCGCTCGCTGATATTACCAGTTCGCCGGGCATTGTTATTGGCTGAAAATTAGACAGAAAATTAATGATGTGCAATATAATATCTAAGACCTGAAAAATGCAGAACGATTTGAGGAGTGACATATATTTTTAAAAAGTGACCTGTAATCTATATTGGAAAATTGATGACTAGACTATATCAGAATAGACACCCTTCCTGAATTTTGAATACCATGTGGCATTTTGAATTTTAGGTCAATATGTGGTAGACGTAATAATATGTAGAACGGGCACGTGTCTGGAGGTCGGAATGCAATGCATGCTTGTTATGAATAATATTACTCAACTAGTGCTTTTAATGGATGTGGTAAGCCCTTTTTGTTGTCATTCACGGCATCGCAACTCGATAGCAAAATAAAGATATGTGCATATCTACGGTTGAGTGTTACCTTATGTAAGGCCCTGGAATTATCAATGATGATAATGCTAAATGTGATTAGTTGTAGGTAACAATAATTATTTAGTTATAAAACAATGCTGCAACACTTCTACTGATTCTGCAATAAGATGGAAGCAGATATATTCTGCAGCTTTGTTCTGCGCTTCTATTATGTAGTTTTGACAAACGTTAGGAATAAGTGTCTGCAGTACTGCGGAAAGCTTATTGTGACATTACCTATTAATATGTACGACCATGCGGCTAATAAGTAGAATAATTCATTCAAACGATCTTTGTTACCTAAGTTAATGAATGTAGAATGTTCATACTATTACTACAAACGTACTAGAATAATGGTGTACTCACCTTACAATTAGGATTTCGTAGTAAAGCAATACCTGTCTGCTGCAGTACTTTGCTGAAGGCCAACTAATGTTGAAGCGTGTTATGTCAGGACCACACACAATCTGCGGAGAAAGCTCGTGTGAAGGACGTTTGCTACGTCACTAAATACCATTCATTGAGATATCTGCAGCCTCTCTGTGCGTTCCAGCAGGTGCATTATAATAGCTTGCGGTAGTAATTTACAGCAATAAAGCCACAGTACTGTACATGCTATCGACGATGATTACGCGGTACTAATTGTATAGGGAAATAAAATATCAATACGTAATTCTACGTAGCTTTAAGCATCATGTACGAAGAGTCTCTCTTTTTATTTGGAAACATTGGCCATCTTCTTTTAAGTGTTGATATGCATTTTATGTAACACATGATTGTATTTATCCGCTCCTTTACTCATCACAAGTCAGTTATTTACAAAACACTTGGCCCTCTCCTTTAAGATTGAACCTGCTGCCTCTCTCCCTCTCCCATGACCTTTTCCGAGGTGGTACTGACCTCCGGATTCTGCGAGACCTAATTTGGCTCATTCCTGAATTCCTCTCACGCCAAAGAGGATGGTGCCCTGAAAGGCAGTCACCCTCACTCGCACTCTAATAAATGGACTCTCAAGTTATATAACCCCCATCCGGCTGCTGCTGCACCCGCCAAAGGGAAACCCTTAAATGGGGGGTTTGCACAAGAGGGAAATGACGTGAAGGGTGTCATCCTGGTGCATCCCTGTGTGTGCATTGGGTGTAATACGTACGTGTCATTATTATTAGCAATGTGTTTTACTTCTTTGAAATATAGGGGAATTACCAGGTATCTCTGCGACACACTTTTGCAGGCTGCGCATATTGGCTAAATTAGGTATGAAAATGCAGGGCTTTGTCAGAATATTTAATCCGTTCATACAAATGGCAATCACTTATAGGCCGAGCAGTGAACATAGACATATTGCATACATCTGTCTATATTAAAAGTAATGATAAAAGCTAACAAGTACTGCGGATGGGCGCATCTTATCTGTGAAAAAATAGCACGAATTAAACCTTGATAAG
The DNA here is from genome assembly GCA_000934665.2 of Catajapyx aquilonaris. Lineage (NCBI taxonomy): Eukaryota > Metazoa > Arthropoda > Diplura > Dicellurata > Japygidae > Catajapyx > Catajapyx aquilonaris. Next base: position 27,462 of record KZ537968.1, read on the forward strand.
CCCCGTAGCATTTTTATTTATGTACATGTTTCTAACACCTTGTGAACGTAATATGAAGTTACAAGCATTTGAACATCATGACGCATGAAACATGAGGTGGCTTCATATCCTTAAAGACAATTTTCCCATCCTTCTCCCACTCTAGATATTTGGTGTCATCGTATGCCTGGAATCCCAGCTTCTCTCCAATCCTCCTGGAGAAAGCAGACGTGTAGCAGACCTTGACCACCTTGATCCCTGACCTTTTGGCCAGTCTGATGGCACGCAGGCTGAGCTCGTATCCCAGGTTCTTCTGCCTGTACTTGGAGTTGACCGAAAGGAGATGGAATTCGACCACTTTGTCCACCCCAAACTTGTCGAACATGTTGGGCTGCATCTTGTCCCCCATGTCGTACATCATGTCGTAGAAGTACTTGAAGTTTTTGTCCTGCATCTTCGGGTTGGGTTCCTGTGGCTTGAACGCCGTCTCTTTCTGCCACAGGTGAGAGATCCTGACCCCTGCGACCTCACCTGTCACCTCGTCGTAGGCCACCAGAGACTGACCTCCAGATTCGCTTAGGCCCAGCTTGGCATACTCATCCAGGCTTTCCTCTAGACCCGGGGTCGTACCCAAACAGTTGCACATGGGTTCGTCTATCAGGAAGTAAAGGCGGATGTTCTCCAGCATGGCGGGGTGGTCCTCTTTTGTGGCGATCTTGAAACGGAGGCCATTCCAGGAGCCCTCGATGGGGTCGTCTGGTGAGATGGTCGGGCCGTTGCTCATTTTTTTTTTGACTGGAAGTCAGAAACAATCATTATGACCAAAAAACTTTGTTACGAAAGAAGCCAAAATTTTAAATTGAGATTGACATTCCGTGACAGCGACTCCTAATGACTTTCAGAAAATACAGCCTGATAAGCTCAGCAGACAAGTGTTTCTCAACGGCTAAGATAATAACGGGACGTGACACTCAAACTCTTGGATTAGAAAAGACAAAGTTTTGGCAGGTCCAACAGATAATGCGATTAGGGAGGCTGCACGTGAAACTTTGGGTTACTATGAGCGAAGTGTCAGCTAATTTTACAATATTTTGCATAGTAAACAGTTTTGAAGGGTATAGAAAAAACTATATAATTTTTTGAAAAGGCCAGATAGTGTGGCTGGACATTCTTCAAAATTTTAATAGGCTATGTATAATCAAAATGAGTAATTGATGCGGATATTTTTTCATGTGACATATTTGGCTAGTGTACTGTACAGTATAGCTATCCTACGTAGTTATAAGTACTTATGAGAGTAATACCTTGCCTGCTTTTAACGGGACTCGTAGTAGGTCACGTCAGTCACCTGTGGAGTGCTTCACCAGAGTGAAGTATTCACACTCTTGTGTACGGTGCATTATCTGATGTCTGGTCCGTCGCATGGGCAGCCAATCAAGGCTACCAGGATTACGTCCTTCGAATGCTGAAGAGGCTTCACTTCCGTGATGAATATTCATTATGTTCATAATTGAATTATTCTGATTTCCTGCTTGCTTACGGGAAGCTGTTTTGTTCGAATCTGCCTTTTGTCCGCTACTTTTATTGAAGAGTTTGTGGATATGCCAGTGAAAAATGAATGGAGCTGGCACAACTTGACACGACATCCGGTTAAAAAAGTGTGCAATAACAGTTATTAAGTTTACTTTTCAGGCACCCAGCCAGCCTATTAGCTAATACCGGTTCTTAATTGAGGTGAAGGTTTATTTGAACAACATGCAATTTTGTTTACTCTCACCATCAGCTTAATATGTAATTGCACTCTAGAATATTAGCGTTATTTTAATAAACGTGGGTTTGATAGTTCAAAATATAATTTTGTGGCTGTAATTAACCTGTCACATTCTACCTCATTCACCGGATAAGTATAGGCGTGATATGTATACAATACTGTATAGTAATAATTCCGCACGTGAAGTTGGTTGCCTACGTGCCAGGATTCAGTTCATTTATGGCCGTATTACTCGATTGATGGACACAACTTTTATGAAATGTGGATTTCAACATTCCTGACATACTCTGAGAAACGGCCTAAAATTCGTGACAAAGTCTTACCTGTAACAAACCACAGCGACGATATGCAAAACCTACTGTAGAAAAAAAGAGAAAGAAAAGTCTACTCCTCCAGCTCTGGTCAAACGTGCCAAAAACAGTCACATTTATTTCATACTGTCCACAAGCATAATATAGCACACCCTGTCACAACATCTTGAACATAAGCACTGCATGGGTATGAGGTGGCTTCATGTCCTGAAAGATAGCTTTCCCGTCCTTCACATACTCAGAGTACTTGATCTGATCATACAGCACGAAACCCAGCTTCTCTCCGATCCTCCTGGAGTAAGCGGATGAGTAGCAGACCTTGACCAATGGCACCCCGTTCCTCTTGCACAACCTGAGGCACCTCAGGCTCATCTCGTAGGCCAGATTCCTCGACCTGTACTGCGCAGCAACCGACAAGAAGTGGAACTCCACGTAAGAGTCAACGCAAAAGGCCTCGTAGATGTTGGGCTGGAGTCCAGACCCAAGCTGGTCCATCAGCTCCAGGACCAAGGAGTAGTCCCCGAAGGACTGCTGAGGCTTGCTGTCCTCCATCAGGGAAGAGGACTTCTCCTTCAGGCAGGCGATGCGAACTCCGGCCAGGTCGCCAGTCACCAGGTCATAGGCCACCAGGGAGTGACCTTTGGATTCCTCCAGGTATAGACGGGCCTTCTCCAGGACGCCTTCCATCAGGAGGGTTGGATCCTCCTGGATGCTGTGGCAGAGGACGTTGTCCCTGCAGTAGTGGACGCGGATGTTCTCCAGGATTGCGGGCACATCCTCCTCTCTGACGATCTTGATCTGGAAGGTGTTCCAGATGCCTTCTACGGGGTCGTCCCCTGAGACTACGGGCCGGAAGTTGTCCATCTCTGTGGAAAGAAATAATCAAAGATCTATTGAAAAATGGATTTAATTGTGACACGCGATAATATTCGTAGTGCAGGGTAATCTTTGAACACAATTATTTTTACTACAGATTTAAAGTGGTGGATCTTCGCTTCGGATAAAATATCAGATTTTTGCAAACATATTCCGAACGGTTTCGGAAAACACTGTGCAAGTGTGCAGGAATTTATCAGCGCGATTTCTCGATGCTGGAAATATTTGTGTTAATTGTTATTACACTAACTTATGAATCACAGCAGCGTGCAATAAAAGTTAATCCCAACGTTTTGAAGATGCATGCAACATTGCATTTGATATTTCACAAAATATTAATGCATAAGTGGCATTGTCACTGTATGGCATGGTCTTCCAGCACCGAAAAAATGCAGATAATTTTTGCATGTTAAATTATTATTTTTGGCAATATCAAACCTAAAGTAGGACATAATGGCATATCATTACAATTCGAGGGCTCAACAGGTAAAGAAAGTATTATTAATATATTACGTACAATAAATAATTAAAATCAAACATGCAGTAGGGGCCTTACTCATAACTGAATTGAAATAATATCGCTGTCGCGGCGGGCAGCTGTAGAAAACTAAGAAAAGTGATTCAGTTTTGAAACATTTTAAAAAGTCGTAGGCCTAATGCAACGGATAGTCTACCGGCAATACTATAATTATTCACTCTACGGCGCAAGAGAGAAGGTGCAGGGAATTAATCAATATCACATTAATTACACCCGCGAGAGTCATCAAAGAAAATACTTCGCTGATAAGCAAATAATATAGGACACGATTGATGAATAAGCACTCCTGATTATTGAGCGTTGCCACTTGCCTGTGATTCATTGGTCCGCCACGTTAAGCGATCACGGCATCACGCAAGGTAATGGTTGATTTGCGCATATGAAACATCAATCTCACTTTGTGCGAAGTTCAACCCGTTTTTAGCTGACATATTGTGTCAAAAAGTCTCCTAAAATGTGACTATACAGCGTGAATAATTTCTATCATTCCGAACAGTCATTGAGTACGTTGCTCAACTCAACCGCTACCGCAACGAAACAAAAGAGTAACAATAAAATAACAATAATCTATTACTTATTGTTATTTTATTGCCATAATTGACAATAAAATAACAACGCTGCGGCAGCAGCTGAGTTTAGCAACGTACTCATTGTATAGACACCGTGTAACAGTCACATGCCACGCTCGCAATGACTCTCCCAAAAATTAGGCCCTTTCCAACCCAAAAAAATTAGCTTCCAGATTGTTAAAATAAATAAAATTTCTGGAACTCTCGCATCCTAGACATATCGAGCAACTCACGTCCTTCAATCAAAACATGCACCAAAACACGCTACAACAAAAGGTGCGGTTCAATCTATGAATAATTGTTGAATAAGTTGCTCCAATTTAATTGTTGAGTAAATAATGCTTAGCGAGACAAAAGGGGGGGGGGGGCTACTAACCTTGGCCGGATGTCTGGTTCCTTGTGGCTTCTTTCCTTCCTTGACCAAATGACAGAAGTGAACTGGAAGAGTCCAAAAGGTGGAATGTTGAGTGTCTTTCATTCATGTCCCCTTCCTTCCTATGATGCACCAGAGGGGTGAGGAAAGGTGAGTCAGAAGCGGGCCACGAATAGCGACGACACCAAACTGTTATCTGTAGGCGCCAGAGGTACTGACCAGTAGGAACAATGTCCCTCCTATTTACAGAATGCAAGCGATGCACTGCTGGAAGGTGAAAGTTGCTTTACACAACCCGAAACTGGTTCGCTCCAGACTCGAAAGATGATGCCGGATGATTAACCCATTATTTTAGGCGCCTGACCCTCCTGGGCTTGGCTGGGCGGGACACTGCCGCCGTATGCAACCCTACCTGGTGGCCCACCGGTGTTTGTCATGGTCCCAAGGGCACCCAATTTATTCCGCCCTCCTGTTTCCACCTTTACAAAAATTTTCCCACCCGAAATTCCCCCTAACCACAAAGGTCCGAAATTCCGGGCTACCCTTCCGGTTGCTACATGATTCGTAGCTATAGTGTCTGACTGTCCTGTCCAGTTTTAACAGGATACGGTTGGACATTTTATTTGAAAAAATGTGACGCTTGTGATGCCGGACTATAGCCATCAGCATGATGGTATTGGATAAATCGGATATGAAGTGATTACGTTTATGATATTTCAAAATAAGACGCCTCTAAAAACACTATTTTTCGCATTGGCTAACTCTCATATTAAAGTTTCATTTCCATTAATAATGTGGATTTTTTTTAATACTTTAATGTAAAATCCAAATGAAATTCAAAAATTTTATAGGACATTATTGCTTCTCTGGTGGTTCCATATAATATACGTAGTTACTTTACCAAATAGGCCAGTATGTTTCAGCCAGACATAATTATTATAGCAGTCAGCCAAATTCTCACCTGTTGACTCCGCGGTGGTGTGCTGGAATAATAGAAGGTATCAAACTACTCTTGCTGTTAATTCAAGGTTAGGCGATAAAGTTGTATGGGCCCAGATGGGAGCAATTGTACATAATATAGTGACTTCCTAAACCAACATCTGCATGTTACAGCCAATCACCCCCAATCGCACTGTAAACGTTGCTAAACTCATCAGCCGCTGCCGATTTATTGTTACTCTTTTGTTTCGCTGTGGCAGCGGCTGAGTTTAGCAACGTACTCATAAACCTTGCATACACGTTCAGGTTGCATAATACTTGGATGTACCAACCTGTAATTTTGTGTCACTTTTTGAAATAAGACTCAAGTGTACTTGTGTGCAACTGTAATAAATAAATAAATGATTACTTAATTGATAGTTCAGTAATTATACGAAATGTTTTTAAAGAATGTGCCGCATCGATGAGAAATCATCAATATAATTTTTGCTAAAATATTTTTTGAAAGTTATTTTCATTGCCATTCCAAATTATTTGGGCCCAAGAAGGAGAGAATGGCCGGAAATCGTCGGTTCAGCATCAGGGTTGTAGATCTTGATACGTTCCTTTTCCTCAGGTTGAATAGTTGGTAAGTACGCAAAAATACACTATTAAGTTATCAACACATCATTTTATTTATCCAATTGACATGTAATATTGCAGATTCAGGCCATGTTAACCCGCCCAATAAAAATTATGTGAGACGCTTAATCATCATGATAGCAGCTTTGTGAGGAGCGTCCACCTCGAATACCACCTTCCCGTCCTTCTTGTAATCAGTGTACAAGAACTCGGTGACTGGTTCGAACCCCAGCTTTTCCCCTACCCTCCTGGAGAATGCCGATGTGAAGTAGGCCTTGACCAAGGGCACACCAATCCTCTTGGCATGTCGTAAGCTCCGGAGGATCATTTCCTGAGCCAGATTCTTCCGACGGTAAGTCCGATCCACCGAGACCAACCGGAACTCCTCAATCAGGTCAACTCCGTACTTCTGGAATATGCTCGGGGTAACGGAGTCGCTCAGGTCGTAAAATACGTCCAGAAGAGGCTGAGCTTCCTGGTACTTTTTCTCTCGTTCCTTCAGCGCCTCTTTCTCCAGCTCGGGTGTGAGTTGGACGGAGATTCGAACCCCGGCCACTCTACCGGTGTCCTGGTCCAGTGCGACCAGACTGACCTTCTGCCCAGGGGTGAGCCCGGGCCTGGCCCAGTCCAGGATGGATTCGACCACGTTTGGGGTGTATCCGACGTGGTGGCAAAGGGGCTCGTCACGGCAGAAGTTTTCTCGGACGTGGTCCAGCATCGCGGGGAAGTCCTCCTCTCTAGCTATGCGGATCGTCAGCCCATTCCAGGGACCCTCGATGGGGTCATCGGGGTTTATTGGGGGCGCCTCGTCGGTCATGGCCAATCTCTGGAGAACACGATTAATAGTGAGGGATATTTAATTTTACCAAAAAAAAACAAGCCTAATCATAATATACAATACTAATCATTCTAGTGTGATTCTGATTGTTATGCATTTTGGGTCAATGTGTGACACCAGGGTGACACATAATGCAATCTCAGATTAGCAGCTAATAATTTTGATAGCTGGTAAAGGTTAGTGCAGATTATTGCAAAAAATCGCTAACTAACATTATGGTATATGTTACTTAACTTCTACTTTCAGTGCCTATGCATCCTATTTGTTGCAATAATTGCATTTTTATCCTCTCTGTATTCGCAATTGTCAATATCCTCTGTCACTTCCGAATAATTAAATGTCGCATCACGCAATCACGAAGCCTTCCAGTCAAAAACTATTATAAGTTACAGCAATAGTATTCTTCAATTTGAGCAGGTACATAAATACCATACTGGCTTCCCTGTACGAAAACTGGCAAGAATATTTACATAAGCACATGACTCACAATGTAAATGCTCATTGCATGTAGCATGTGTCATTTAATCAATTCGAAGTATGAATTACCTCTTTCAAGATTATAGGACTGATGTTAGACCTTTTATTTGTTCACAACAGGTTGCTGGATTCTCATGTAGTAATATAATGGCCTTTTACATTTTTACGCACTTATGAATCTTAATAAACTGCATTACCAGAGAAATATTACAACCATGAATCAAATAATTGTTCACCATTTATGCAACTGCTGCGTGCAGGTACAGGATAGCGAGGTATGACTTATTCCGTCAGACCCATTCGGACTCCCGAAATATAAACATAAATAATAACACATTTGCTACAAAAAATTCAAACATTAAACAGCATCACATACCTTCAAATGCAATCCCAATATTATTGCAGCGTATGGTTTTACGACACAAAAGGCAAGTCTGTCCACCACTAGTCTTTCTAATTGGCCTCAAGTCTCTGGGACACCTAAAGGAGGGCATCCCCGCTTATATACTGTCCTTGGTGGTCTTAAAGTCAAGACCCTCTTCGTTTGAACAGGTGACAAACAAGTCCGAGTGGGTCTGTTGATTTACTCCTTTATGAGACACGCATGCTAATTGATTAAATTGGAGGACAGATATTTATATATACTCCATGCTTAAGGCATGCGCATGTACGCAAGGATACCACGAATACAAGTTGCGTGTTATGCTTTACACGCATTGTCTCACAGATCTAATGTGATTCGTTAATGTTGGAAGTACATTTCATTTGGTGTCAACGAAACAATTAGCGGTTATCTCCCTTGAAGCGACAGGACAGAAGCAAAGCTTGCAAGTTGCGGTGCACTTAGGTTACTGTCAGTTGAAGCCACAACCGCAGAATTCTAAGAATCTAATGGGGGAACAGTAGGGGGTGGCGTGGACTGAATAGAGTCGAAGGCCTTGCAGCCTCCGCATAGAATCGATTTTGGCATCTTCCTAGTTTACACTGCTACCTTTATTCTCCAACTAAGTAAGAATATGTGTAAAGATTGAGCATCTCCGCCTCTCCGGATGAAAGCTCTGTCTCTTGCAGCCTGATGTCATTGTCCAAAGAGAAACTGACCCACTAAGTTAGGGGTCGGCCATATTTGTCACCAGCATTCTTCGAGTGCAATGCTAGCATCCTTGGACGAGGACAATGGTGCTCATCTCCTCTTCCTTCTGATATCCGTCTGGAGAACTCAATGTCATTTAAGGTCAAGCTACAACCTCTGTTTGTACAAGCAGATTTCTCAGAACTGACATAGTCTAGCTGTAATGTACAATTGAATATTTAGTGACAAATTTTGTGTAATTTTCTTCTGTATCGTGACTCAAGTCACGTCAAAGTGCAACTTGATCATTCCATCTCTTAAGATGAGCTTCATCTCTCCGACACCTTTCCTGCAGCGCCCAGCATCCTTCCCAGGCACATTTTGCAGGTTGCCAGATAATCCCCAGCTCAAACACAAAAAAACCAAGTCCTACCTGACTAAGGCCACGTAGGCTCTTCCGATTTTCCCGGAACGTCCGGGGCTACAGCACAGAAGCGTGATGGTGGGGAATGGTGGGGGGATGGGGGGTAGATAGATATATAGGGTGGTGGGCATGGGTGGTGGGGGTGGCTGGAATTGATCTTCGTCGCAGCAGCTCCCTATTTTGTGTGGAGCTGGAGCAGCGTTTTCCAGGAATCAGTCCGGAACAGGTTCTCCTGGCGCTAGGAGGGCGCCTCTAACTACTTACTTAAAAGAATAATAACACTGCTTGTACCATATAGGTTGGTTGCTGGTCACGTAAGTTCGTTTTGTGGTGTGGTCGTGACCCTTTTTATTGTGGCAGCATGTCCGTTTGATGTGGCTTGTTGTCTGGTAAATAAGGCCGGTTTCATGTGCAGTTGTAAGCAACAGGTCAATACTGAATGGGGAAGATTGCAACAGGCTGTGATAGGCTGGTTATAGTGGACAAAAAATAGTAAACTACTAGTCCCATCGCGCATGATTGCCTTACTATCCCTATAAATCGGGTTAGCTCGTGTTATTACTCACGTAGGATGAGTGGTAGTTAATTTTCCATTATAGCCTTATGGCAATGGGATTTGGAGCTGTAGTACATTGCTGGTGTAAATGATATTGGAGAATATTATACAGCATCAGCACAGGGGAGTAACGATCGCCCTCAGCTGCTGCATACGTGGCGTAAACAAACTAATGGAATGAGGGGGGATGGAGATCCTTTTATGGACAGCAAATACCTGCGGTTTTTCATTTCCAGCCGGTCACTTTCCAACGTGTAATGAGGCCGGGAGAAGTGGAGAATAATTGAATTTCTTTTTTGGAAGTCGTGGAATTCTGCTGATTAATTATGCCATTCATTCAATCTCAACTTGCAGCGTGGAATTAGCGGTTTTTGCATCTGCTTTTAATGGTGTAAGGCGATTTTTTGGAGGGTTTATATAATGGAAAGGTGCTGGTGTGAATTGGTCTGGCAGATGCACTTAGCAAATCATTATAATATTTCATTATCTACCTGAAATTGTCCTCATTGTTTTTTTGTAAAATTATCTTTCAGGCGGCTGTTGATTTAAACCGCAATTTCCTAAGGAATTATTTGCTTTCTGAAAATTGATGCTCAGAAAATATTTTCTCTCATGATGAGTAAGTATAGGTCTACCGTTTCAATAAATGCAGGAATCTGAGTCTTACCGTAAATATTATACATTTGCAATCTCAATTAAGGTAACAACTTAGGGTCAAGCAATCTATCTGCAGTATATAGTAGCGTCCATGCCTATGGATGTGCAGAAAGTATTGCGTACATAAATGCATCGCACGTGCAGCAGAAAGCACACATGTGTATTAGCATATAGTGCAATTGTGCACAGCTGCATTCATTATAATTCGACTAAAATTTAACAACATGTGTCCTTGCATGTTACACGTCGCATGGAACATCTTAATAAGTCATTTTAGATTTCCATCTCCGCCCTGGTTATGGTTTTTATCCCAATAAAAATTCAAGTGTCACGCACTCTGCTTCAGGAGCTTGATTCGAAAATGACGAGTATAGCGGAGTAGGTGTGTGCAATATTTGTGTACTATATTGTGTATTGAACAACTGTATGTTCATGCATATAACCGTGTCAGACAAGTGTAGGTTACGGAGAAAAAAGTGCTTCCCCTTGCTGAAGAGTCATCACTTATGGGCTTAAAGGAATGGTTTTGTCCCAAAAATATACTTTGCAACAATGACTTTTTCCCTTGAAACATGCAATCTGGCCCTATTAGCCTTCCGTGCCACAATAAAACCGGCTTCCACGAACTTTCATAATATATTGACTATACCAATGCCTTATATTCCCCACAGCCAAAAATCGTCCCCTAAGATGAGCGACACACCCCCGGAAATCCGGGGCAGTGACGAAGTAGAGGGCCTCCACAACGGGTTCATGTTCCAGATCGCCCAAGAGTCTCACTACCCTATGATCTACGAGCAGATCCGATCGCAGTTCTGTAAGGACGAGGTGACCGGCAAGTCCCTGGGATACTCGGAGGCTCTGGCCACCAGCGACGAGATATACTCCTCGCACATCCTGAGGGAAGGAGCCGGGATGTGCCTGGTGGCCATCCACCAGGAGAGTGGTCAGCTGGCCGGACTTCAGCTGGCCTGCGTGCTTCGAAGGGGCGAGAAGCACCTGGAGGACCAGCGGTACGACACGCAGTTCCGGAAGATCCTGGGTCTGCTGGCTTACGTTGATGCACAGGGAGACCTGTTTGGGAGGTACCAGGTGGACGAGGTCTTCGAGCTGAGCATGACTTCGGTGGACAGTCAGTTCAGGGGAAGAGGACTGGCCCCTGAGCTGGTGCTGAGGAGCCTGCGTCTTGGGACGAAGCATGGGCTGAAGGTGGCGTGTGCCATTTGCACAGGACTGTACTCCCAAAAGGTGATGGCCAAGCAGGGGATGGTGGACGTGTACGAGGTCAAATACGACGAGTACAAACCAAATGGAGAGGTGGTGTTCACTAACACGCATCCTCACACGTGTGTCAAGCTGATGGCCAGAGAGATATAAGTCGTGGTGCGATGCAGAATGATCAAAGTTGAAATTAAATCAGAAAAATGACTTAACGATTTAAAAGGATCCGAAATGTCCAGCTCAACCAAATGTAACTATGATCATTCTACATAAGGATTTAAAATGTGTCCCCTCCCCGTAGAATTGTGTCCATGCTACCACAACTGCCAGCTTTATTTTTCTATCAAGTATGGAGAATTCATGTGATTTATATCCCTTCCCATACCCTGATAATCATATATTTTAAAAACATCAACGATATCTTAAAACCTCACCAACCATGCATCGCACCCCCGATCAAACAGCTGATGTTGTCTTATTGTTAGCACACACTAAAAAAAAAGACTGAAATACAGTGCGAGGAGACTAATGAAAAGATGGTGTACATCATTTTCTGACAGGTCTCCAATCGCTGTGACTCATACCACACAGTATTATATTTGTGGCATGTCGTAACGAATGTATATTCAACCCGATATAATAATAAAAACAGATATTTTGATCTCGCACCTTCCTATCAGCCTCAGAAGCTTCGACCTTTTCCGATAATGACGTCCCCCATTATTTCAGAGTGGCAATCAGCGATAAGGTCACATTATTCTCCCCGCCCATTCTGCACCGTGACACTTGACACACGAATATGCGCCGATATCATTTGATCACGTGAACGACGTGAACCCTAGTGCCAAAGCCATCATTAGATAACCAGTAGTAGGTCGTCCGAAGCGCAAGTCGATAGGTTGGAATACTCCAGAGATTACGTTTAATTGAGCGCCAAGGCCATCTGTTGAATCCAGGGGATATATTCCGATCGAACACCCGTATTACTTGCAAGGTAATAGTGACCGGACATTTACACTGGGGTAAGGGTAGTATGGATTTTCGATTCTGGTATTGGTCAAGTTGTCGCGTATATAGTTAAAGTGGCACTTTCAGTCCTTGAAAAGGGACTGGCCTTTAAAATGTTACGCAATTTGTGAATCATTGGTGGATGAAGATGGTGTAATCATTAGATAATCGTTCAATTCTATGCCGGAAGTTGGCATTCAAAATTTTTGTATAGTCAACAGATAGTGTTCTTGGAAGAGTCGCGTTCGTACACTATATTGGCATTATCATCGGATAAGGTGAGTTCCAAACCCAATTGGAGCCATTGCAGCCTCTTTAATCACGAACAGTCGAGTATTAATGTCTTTATAATTTGAAAGAGATTCTATATTGTAGTGATTTTTCTCATATCCCATCCCCAGGGATGGAAAAAGAAGCGCTTCTTGGAAGGAAGCGCTTCTTTTTTCCATGTTCAGGGTTGGAAAAAAGAACCGCTTCCTTCCAAGAAGCGGTTCTTTTTCCATCCCTGCCCATCCCATATCTTTAAGTTTGTCAATATTAATCTCAACTCCTGGTAGTACTATCATAGTGAAGTACCGGAAAAACCACGGAAAATCCCACAACTGCAATGTATTGATATCGTAAATGAGAAACCCATCTAGATATCTCCAGTGTGCTGTCGTTAGAGTGCATGTCCCTCATCACATCATGCAGAAACACAAGCAGATTGTGCGCCCATCCTAACAACTGCGCAACCATTCCACTGTGCAGTCTGCCATACACCCAGGATACATTCCACTACCCATCACCTCCAACAAAGGATCCATCTTGCTAATTCAACTCGGAGATGAAAGTGATGCACCCCCCCCCCCCCCCACAGGCCCTCAATTTTATTTGGCCCCTATCCTATACCCTTTGAGGTGAAACCCGTGCTTCATCCATAATACATGCACCGCCTGTAGCCATCATTAAAGCCCCTCTGTCTGGCTTGTGGAACACTCGAGTGTTGGCCCGTGTGACGAACAGACATTTGTCCTTGACTTATCCACTAAAACGGAGCCTGCCTCCTTTTGTGATATCAATTGCTTTTCGTCTATTGGAGAAGGCTTTTGAGATACTTTCCAACAGCAGTTATTGACTTTTTCCAGCTGAGAGATTTCAACGTAGCAGGAAATTGAACTTTTGTCAGTAGTGTTGAGTCATGTTGACTCAAAAGATGCTGCTGAGTGCAAAAATGTCCAACCCATTTTTCCAACCAACCCATAGCACACCTAAGCGTGTATCATTGCCAGTAATACACGATACAGCGAATTTATTGACAAACTGTGTGTACAGAGTGTGATAAATCGGCTTTGCAGTCAGCCCTCCAGTGAAAAAGAGTCTCTGAATATGCAATATTTGGCTCCAAAAGCGGATTACCGGTATAGCTCAAGGGAATGAGCGAACTGTAGAGAATCCAATTTTTGTCCGGGTATGGTGGGTGGTGGGTTGAGAGCATCATGGAGCTAGGGAGTTGCGTTTTATGCAAAGCTCCTTGGATACAGCGATGCCAGGAGTTAAAAGGAGGGTTTGAGTTGAGAGGATATTGCTGAAGCTACGTAGAAAATTTAATCTTCTGGTACATTTAAGCCAAGACGTAATTGAATTCCCGTCTGGAGGTAGTAGAGCCCTTGAGACTGCCAAACAACGACGTTTCTTTCTCCGTCTCCGAGGAACGCACCATGGAGCGGAACATTCGATTTGGTGCAGCCAGAATGAGACATTATTACAAGATTGCTGGAGGCTAAGCTACTCAGGTGTCGACGCTTTTGTGCGCAAGTTGTAATAAGGCCTTTTGCCACCTGCATGTTGCAGAATTTGTATGGAAACTGCGAGTCAGGACCATGCTCGAATGTATGCTATGTGACGCATTTGAATAATTAATAAGAACGGTTTAGGTCGGTGCAAATATGTGTCATTGATTTTCATGAATTTTGCACGCTCGTGTGTAATTTATTGTAGGCCTACTGCAGAAATTATTATGAGAGAAAATGTCACACCTGTAATCATGCTAGCCGATCTATTAAGTGTGCTGTGACCTATTTATTGGCGTCTGTTTTCGCAACCTGAGTACATAGCAAACATTGTGCCAAATGGCAAACACACGCAAATATTATTCTGACTCAAATCACACTATGGGTTACTGTTATGACAACAAGAAGCACGTGCTTCCTTCTCGTCTGTCAATATGAAAAGGAAGCCAACGCAGTACCTACGCAACCTAACGTAACGTTACTATGAATAACTCATTGGGCCAGATGCCCCAAGTGTTCGTTGCCAATGGAACTGGGCCAATTTCCATCAACCCATCCCCCCACCCTTTGGTCTATCGTGTGCGCAGGCATCAGAAGTGGACAGATCGGATCCGACCTTCAGTAATCCCAGTGTTCATAGACCATTGTTGGATATTGCAGTGATACCGTTTGTAAGTGTTGACACTCTTTCAATATTAGTGTGTTTGTAGGTGTTGTTGTCGCATTTATAAAGGCAATGTGACGTAACATTTTTAAAAAAGTAAGTTGAAACATGGTGCATTGTTCAACATCATAAGTCGCCATTGTGATAGATAGAACTGTCAAAAACTTTGTGAAAAACAATAGCAAGAGGACAGCATCATCTGAAAGAATTGTTCACTAGTTTCTTCTTTTCGTCGGAACTTGTTTGTGTCCTAATGACTTTTCCTTTTTCCAAACTTTTTTCTTTTGTCGCTCTTCAGCAGGAAAAGCCCATTATGAGATGTAATTAGCTTCTCTACCTAGAGAGCGCTAGCTCCCGGTAGTAAGATGTTCAAAAAAAATCTCGTTAGAAGATGCCAAGAGTTTCTAGGAGAATACAAGTGGGCATAAAGAGTCTATCGATTTGGGACTGCCCTGAGGATATAAGCTTGCTGCAATTTGAAGTACAAAGTTGAGAGGATAAGACATTTTGACTTACAAACGATATTAAAGAACTAGTTAGCGCTGGGAATATTTATTATTTTCTTGAAAAATATTTTTGAATTCGCTAATTTAGCACAATATCTGCAAGCATTATTTCTTGGACAATTTATTTGGGAAAAATTAATATCCTGCCATAGTGCATCTACTCTTTATGCTATGTCTAACAATGGCCTGACAATGTCGCTGGGCCGAACACCAAAAACTACTCAGTGCACTGTATGTGAAAAAATGGCTTAATTAGAGTCCGACGCGTTACTGCGAGCAGCACTATTATAGCATTTTCTGAAATCTTGATTGTTGCAGATATCGTCCAAAATGAACAACAACATCCAAGACGATGGCATCTACGGCTGCTCCGACGGGATCAGATACGTACCAATGGAGGAGAGCATGTTCCCAGAGATCCTGAAGCACATGAGAGAATACTTCACCAGAGACGAAATACTTGGAAAATCCCTGGGATACACAGAGACTCTGGCTGACGACATCTGCGATTTCACCAAGAACAACATGACCGCCGGAATTGGTTTTTCTGTAGTGGCTCTGGACGACAGCACTGACGAAATAGTCGGAGTCCGGATTTCCAAAGTCGGGATGAAGTCCGACGATCATCCGGAACTAGTGTGCGGACCGGATTTCCTGAAGGTTATAACCTTCCTGGGGTTTCTGGAGTCTCATGGCGATGTGTATGCAAAGTATGGAGTGGACGAGCTTTTCGAGTTTGTCCTGGTCTCAGTTTCGTCCAAGTACAGAGGCAGAGGGATAGCTTCACAACTGGTGGACAGAAGTCTACGTTTGGCCAGAAGCAAAGGGTTCAAGTTGGTTAAAGGAACGTTCACGGGGCTGTATTCGCAGAAAATTGCGAACAAATTTGGGTTTCAGGTGGAGTCGGAGGTTTTCTATAAGGATTACAAGGTGGACGGAGAGGTTGTGTTTAGCAACACTGGCGAGCATCCTTCGGGGAAATGGATGGTCAAAGTTTTGTGATATAATATGTGATAAAATAGTGCCTCATGATGATTCCACTACTCATGAAGCATGAAATATTTTATTATATTCCATAATGTATTTACAGTTTCATAATGCTGCTTTGGTAGTTCACAGATGTGCCTCATTGGGAATATTCCTGCCAATATTTTGAATGCATTTATGGCTGTAATTGAAACGCGATAAACGAATAAATTATGACATATCAATGATATAATTAGGCTGATTTATTCCTTAGTGTCTTAGCTTTTATGCCAGAGGCTTGCAAAAAATTGTCTCCTGCTCTTATGCAAATATGACGTTTGTAATATGTAGTTCACACTTGTTCGCGACTGGGCAATCAATCAGGAAAGGAAACGGGACATCCCTTGGGTTAACTACACGTCACTTTACGACCTCATGTGGGCCAGCTGCCCATATAGCCCCCCCACAATTTTTTTGTTGCCAATGGAACTCGGCCAATTCCCATCAACACGCCAACTGTGTGCGCATGAACAAGAGGAACACCGTCGGCTCCTATCGTCAGTAATGCTGGCGTTCCTTGCCAATTCGACATTGTTCTGAGCTGCTGCCGAGAGCCGCACTTCTCATATACTCAGTACTGTAAGTATAAGCAGGGAATTATGTATTCATTTATATTGCAGCTTAATTTACGTAAGGTATAGTTATATGGGCTTTGCACGTTCATGAACAAATTTGCACGTTTTCATAATATATTCGCATTAATGAATGTAATTACTGCATAATTAAAAGCACTACTTGACGTCAAAACCTCCATCGATAAATGACTGGCCTTCTACTACAGAATATGAGGCACAGCTATGGGCGATACTAAAAATCAGTGCTCTTTACATCCTAAGCCTCTCGAGGCATGCTTGAGCCTAATTATTTTTTTTTTCGAGCTGACAGGTTCTTACTGGGTCTATACTTTGAGGAAGTGTACAATTATGGGGATTGGTATTATTATAGGCTAGTTCTGTATACAATGTATCGGATCAGCAGGGGGATTTTAAAAACTCGTTAAAAAGATAGCGTTTTTTTCGATGTAGGCAACAAGAGAACGGGGGGAGTATAATATCGATTTTCTTGCCTGAGGATGTACTGCATAGAAGTACTCTACAAAGTTTGAACAGAATCCGGCCGGTTCCAACTACTAGTGCCTGGAGTGTTACATTATTTTGTATGCCATTTACCGAATGTTGCATGATCTCATGGGCGAATAGTGCACAAATTAATATTAGCTTAAATCAAAAATTGATATGCAATTTGGCGATATTTTAAATTTCCGGGTTTGATTGCACTTTTTTATCATATAACTAGAACTAGTATTCTTACTCTAACAAGTTCGCTGTGCCCTTTAAACACTCACTATTTCTTACTCGGTCGGGATTTCTTGCGGTTCAGCTCATTACACAGTTAATGAGCGCGAACCGACCAGAAACCCTGCGCGAATAACAACACTATATCCGCTGACTATTAAAAATGTCGCACATTATGCATTTTTCATTCTTTTCAGAATATGAGCTGCTAAATATGAATAACATTGAAGATAATGATATCTACGGATGCTCCGATGGAATTCGGTATTCGCCAGTAGATGAGAGCATGTTTCCAGACATACTCCAGCACATCAGGGAATACTTCAGTGCGGACGAAATACTTGGCAAGTCCTTAGGCGTCACCGAGGCTTTGACCGACGACATTTGCGACTTCGCCAAGAAAAATCTGGCCGCCGGAAAGGACCATTCCATCGTGGCTCTGGACGAAAGCACTGGCGAAATAGCCGGAGTGTTCATATCCAAAGTGGCTATAAAATCAGAGCATCATCACGACTCCAAAGTGTACGGACCTGATTTTACCAAGATTTTGGACATCATGGATTACTTGGAGTCACAGAGCGATGTGTTTGAAAAATACGGTGTGGACCGGTGTTTCGACATTAGCATTGCGTCCGTGTCCACAAAGTACAGAGGGAAAAGGATAGCTTCTCATCTGGTGTCCAGGAGTCTTCGTGCGGCCAAAAGTAAAGGGTTTAAATTGGCCAAAGGGACTTTTACTAGTCTGTACTCGCAAAGGATTGCGCACAAGATGGGGTTTCAGGTGGAGGCTGAAGTCTTGTACAAAGATTATGTGGTGGACGGACAGGTTGTGTTTTCCAATACGGAGGAGCATCCTTCTGCTCAGTGGATGGTCAAAATCATGTGATGTGTGACATATGTGTAACCGAAGGGGTGGACGGAGAAAAATAACTTTAGGAATTTCCACATATTCTGATTGGCTTTTTAATGACCTGTTCTAATCAGTTTAAATTAAATAGAAAGCAGATTCGATGTTTTTGCAATGCTGATATTATCATTTTCTAAAGTTACAAAAGGAGATAAATTAGCCGTCCGCTTCTTTAATTAATTAATTATTGGCTATATCCAACGAATTTGTTATGTTACATGCTACGAGCTATGTGTACTTAAAGTAAATATGCTGACAAATTAAAAAGAGCTTACCGATAACATCTTTCCTGATGCCATTTTTTTCTACAAAAAGTGTTGATTTCAAGAGTCACATTAACTGTAAAGTGCTGGGTATTAAGGCTAAAGTGAAAGTCAAATTGGAATGAAAATGATGTTCCTAATGAGGTTAGTAACACAATGGCTAGTCGATAACATGTTTATTGAGTCACACATATAACCGGGAGCCCGGTCAATTTTACAGTTGACTTTGGCAGCTTCTCACTTGGCGGCGTACGAGCCAGACGTGATTGGAGTTCCTGTTTTGTTGCGCCGCCTACCATCTGACTGAGAACTGCTTGCTATCACGGTACGTACCTGGTACGGCACTCCACTGTAAGATAACATATTATTATTTTAAATATTTCAGTACTGAATAATTGAATATGAGTAACATACAAATTAATTAGCGTCTAATCGACGTTCGCCTCCTCTGGTATTATTGTCGTTTCATTCGAAGAATTGATTTGCAGAAACATTATGTTAGGCATATGGTCCTTGACTTTTACTAAACGGTCACGTCCGTTTTTTATATAGAAAACTTATATCCCATTAAAAAATTGAAGAAGAGAAAATTCAATATTTAAAAATCCAACATATGATTCGGATAGTCCTGTCTCTCATATTTTCACTGCAGGTATCAATTTATGGTGTGAAATATTTAAAATTTCCACCTACTGTCACTGCTGATGGTATGGTATTTCCTCCACTAAAACCAGCCTGACCTCTCTTTTAGTCAAATTGTTTCCCCGCCACCAGCTAAAAAGTGATCCAATCATATTATTGCCCACTGTTAAATGACCGTCATTAGTCCTTTTACATCCTTCAAAGTACAAAGCTCGAGCAAGAGTGACGCAAGTTCGTCAGTGACCCCCGCCGCTTAAAGACACGGCACCCAGGGGCGAGGAACTAAGCGCGTAAATCGGTAATGAGAGGTTAAGAGCAGGTGCTTGTCCGCCTGTAAGTCGAACGTGACTCTACGGCCATAACAATAAAAGGTATAAATCCGAGCCTCAAGAATTTGGCAGATACCATCTCATGGCAGTTCGCACGGCAATATCTCCCGAAACAATGGCAAGTCGCTGACAGGACGTCATCAATTCGGGGTCTCCTATATATCCGGGACACTTATCTATCAATCCCTAGTATAGCAACCTTTTACATGCTTCCTGTTCAATAGACTGGCGCAAGGTCGCGTATGCTCAGCACACTTCACCTTTTTTTCCCCTATTGCATTAGGTGCACTTGGGGTCGTTATTTCCTCGATTTGTATTCTGTTAACGTTGTTAATTAAGATTCCGGACGCATGCGCGTATCAGGCTATCTGGGAGCGAAGACTCCTGCAGGGTTGTTATTATGTTGCAGAAGGATCAACTATCATATGGGGGAACCCCTGTAGTTGATGTGGAACGGACTGGCATTTGTCTTTCTGAATTATTTTCTTGAGGGGGACAAAGATTGATTGGTAATTGCGATCGGAATTATGCATATTGCCTGCTGGGGATATTCGCGCTGTTTTGCGTTAAACACAATGGGTCATCAGGGACGTTCATTTAGATTGTGTGTCATGTGTAGACGTTGCAACATAATGCAGCATGTGCGATTGTTGGACTCTTAGTTGTAATATCGCGGTTCAAATGAGATTGCGTATAATCGTATTAATATATTCTAGATCAAACTGTAAGGTAAGCATGACATCAGAATCGAATAATTTGAATGGAGATAGCAATGAATTCAAAGTGGACCAATGTAATGGTTCAATCAGAGGTGTCTCCGATGAGCAGGTTTTGCAAAAGTTCAGTTATGATCTGCAAATATAAATGCAGAAAAATGTCAACGGAGTGATTGATTTATGCTGATACTGTATATATATATAGTGTCTAGTAATTAGTGTATTAGGCTACGTTAGCAATTACGTCGTTCACCTAGCATGAAAAATCCTCATTCCTCAATTTCCAATTAACATAAGCTTCAAAATTGCATATTAATGAGTGCCATCGCTCGAATGTCAAGGTACCATAAAAAATGCAACCATACGAAAACGTGAAATGTGAAAGAACATACTATTTCAAGGCCTAAAATTTTAGCATCCTCATCCAACACATAAGGGTCAATCACCAGAAGTCATTACGAGTAAAGTAAAGTGTGACCAGCTAAAACATTGTAATCGTAAAGTCCTTGCAACCATACTCTCCAGCAGCACTCGTACATATCCGCTTCTGACGTATGTGACACGTGTACGTAAGCACGAGCCTTGAACATATTAAACTATGGGCGTAACATGGCCCCTAAGTTTTAAAAAGAAAAAAAACCCTCTCTTGCTAAAACGTGCGAATCTTTAATATCTGCTGAGATCAACCGTCTGATGAGCAAGTTGACACCCTTTCCGTGAAGGGGTGAAGGAAACGCGAAAATGAGTGTTGGGATGATGAGGAAGGAAAGTCAACCCCAAAGTTGGCCATTGTTACCCAGGATGCCTCTTGGGGTCAGAAGGAACTGTCATCACATCCTTCTAACGAATCACGGTTTCCTCATCAGGGAAGCTGCTAATTAAACAAAAATAATTTTCTTAATTGCACCTACCCGTTTTTCTGATTGCAAGCAATTTTTCAATGAAAAGTGTACATAAAGATCAGCGCCCTGGCCTTGAATTAGGCTGAACCCATGGCAGGGTGAACAGCCCAGCAAATAAACTGGATGACCTTCGACGCCATGGTGGGAATCCTCAAGTTATTAATTTATGGACCTTCAACCTGAATAGTTGGAAAATATTGATAGTAATCTTTGTGACGCACTGTTTCATTCAGGGCACCCCCTTTTTTGTAGCGTATACACAACGTCATACATGACGTACAATATTCGCTATTGACATAATTTTAGATCACATTTTAATTTTTTTTTCTTCATTTGAATTACCTCTGTTTACGAATACATTCATGGCACGCCCTATCCCACGATGGAATTCGGTTGCTCAATATCCAGTTCCAATTATATCCTAATTGGGAAGCGGCTTACATCCGGGATGGGCCTGATGTGCCCACGTTTTACCCACAAAAAATTCTGTGTGGGGTCAGTCGGAATGAGCTCCATTCACGACCAGGAGCATCAACTTCGTGAGCAATGAGTGGACACTGGAGGCGAAGACAGCTCAGTGCTAAAAATTGCCCAAGAAGACCTTGTGCCCACGATTAGTCTCGTGAGCGGAAAATTTTCGCCAAATCGTGATCCGCAAAACTGGATAACATATATTTTTTTTGTGTATGTACGGAAGGAAATACCGTTCGTCTTGTGCTTGAGTGACGCGTGGCATTGGGTTATTCGGTGTGGTCAGGATCGACTTGACCCCTAGAAGGATGACATTACGACTCAAGGAGATCCTCCTTTAAGATGGCATCAGAGGCGGCACTGTCTGAAGATGGTACAAGACATTTGGTAGGTCGTTAATTAAAGATCGGATTGGATCGTCTTTCCGGTTTGATTAATGGGGGGTTTTGTGAGAGGATTATTTTGATTAGATGCAAATATATGTGCCCCGAGAGGGCATCTGAAGAGGCAACCTTGGCAAATATTATTTTAGAATGGCCTCTACCGTATCGCCAGCTGCCTTATGTGACGTAATTATTTATGTTGTTATCGTGCCAATAATGGACAGTATTTTCTACCGGTGTTTGTTGTCGCATGCATTAAATTCATGGAAATGAAAAATCAGAGAACATAAAAGATTCTGATCAAATTCGGGAAATTTTATTTTGAAAGTTCATATTTTATAACTAGAAAAACCCTACGCTGTGGGGGAACTGGTTGTTGGGGGTGGGGAGAGAGCGAAGTAGACCCTCCAGCCAACAGCGTTCCAGTGGGCAGTGTCTCCTCCCACCCACCAGAGGCGCTGCCTACACCAACTGCGCATGCGTAGAACGCGGGCCAATAGGACGCGTTGCAGTAACAATATGCGGCTGACCAATCAGAAGGCTTCTCCAAACATGCCCACTACGATTTTAATATTATAGATTCACAATGTAATTCACATTACAAGTCATAATACTGGACACAACAAACACGGGTCAGTCTAATCACGTTCATTGCATTTTTTAACATTGTCGTAATGTATACTGACTTAATCCTGAGCAGGGTACACCACAGCAAGCATTACGGTGTATTGCAACACACTACCAGATGACCTCGAGTGTTAACCTGCTCAAAAATTATAGCCCGCATAAAAACACAAGCGATGCTCACCCCCGAAACATTTACTGCAACAGTAAAACTCCAAGTAAACCGCATTATTACAGCCTCCAGGTGTCAATGTTAATTACAAACCTGCAAATCCGCCACACTGGACACATCCAGCATTTTTTTCCCCCCTCGCAGACACATCCGTACTTTATAAAGTCATTACACGTCTAATCCTCAAGTCCAGCCAAGGTAATGACCAAGGGGATTAAAGGCACGCATCACCTCCTCCGATCCGAACTTGGTCAGAGGCAAGATTTACAATCAAGTAGGCCTACCAAAAAATCCTCCACTGATAAGGTGAAGGCGACAATACCATACATTGTTAGAGGGACAACGCCCTTTACACAGTATACCGGTCAGCCGACCTTGTCTCTTTCAGTTTTTCGAGAAGACTTAGGGGCTGACGGAAGCTCAAAAAGAAAACGAAATTAATGTGCTCACTAGTCATGGACGAGCAAGGAAAACCGCCGGTTTATTGTGGCCAATATTATTGGGGGGTGTCATTATGTACCGACGTCAGAGCAATTCCTCACTCAATTCCGATTCTTGTTAAAACCTTGTTGCAAGTGGGCGTAATTGGTCTTAATGATGTTGGAGATATGAGTTTTATTATCGGTGGCGGAAGTATGGAGTTGTTGCCAAAGTGATTGAAACTGTATCGTACTTGTTGGTTATTTTCCAGAATATTAGAGGTCCGCTGGAGTTTGTGGACTCTAGGTTATTGACCTCCAAGGTTAAGCGGGACCGCTCCTTTATTTTAGGGACAGTTGGTCTCTGCAAGGACCTAATCTTTTGAAAGTTCCGGAGAGATAATGGCTCTGATTGGGGGCAGTGGAAAATTTCAGATGTGAGGACGCTTGTGACGTGTGGTGGGCGACAAAGGTTATTGCCATTATAGGAAATTGGTGCGACTTTTTTAACAGTTACTGTTTATTATGATGGACACTAAGATAATATAAATTGTTGCACCTGAAAGTACTGGCGACCAATATTATTCGACTTGGCGCAAGACTTGGTGGTATGATTGTATCCAAGCCTTTAATATTCCAAAATAATATTATAATGTACAAAGAATCGACAAAGTCATGAATTACTAAAGGTGAAGTAATATTACTATTTTTTAGTATTAAGTTTGGAATTTTTATGTACATTTTAAAACATGGTATCTGCATATTTCGTTGTCAAAAATTAACGGCAACGTTGATTGGCATTTTTGAAATTTCAACATGACTTCTGAGTCAACAGAAATTGACAAATGTGTCTGCAATTTTGATGCTGTGTAATCCTCGAGGCATGATAATTCTTAATTTTCATTTAAAGTCTTAAATATTATAAATTGTTTATGTCTTTGTCTCACATATTCTCTATGGGTGGGTACAGATGTATGTTGCATCATAAAGGCGTGTGTCATGTAGCATTCATGAGTCATGTGAGTTGTTACCCTTCATAATTCAATAGCTAAGTCAATTTCACAATATTTATACGCACCCGGAATATTAGTTCATTATGTTAGGTAACTTACCCTGCTTTGTCCTAAATCATACCATGTAATAACGCATTCCAGTGTATATCATGTAACGTTTTTTTTAAAGGTCACTGACGCAGGCACTTTACATATAAACCTTCATTCTTCTTTTTTTCCATTCATACCATTCCCTTATATAAAATTTTATAGGCGTAACAGGTGTGTCTCGATGGTGTTATAATACACGAAAGATGACGCAAATTAGCACCGATCGGGGTTAATTAGAACATTACCTCGGCCATAAAACGGCAACCGATTATAAGAAAACCGCAAAGAAAAGTTGTCCAAACCTTAGTAAATATTTCACCCTCAATGGATGTAAGAGACATTGCACATGAACATGCATGGGAACTCTTCACACCTGCCGGCATACCTTTCCCACACATGTAGATACCTTCAAAAAAAAGTAATGTATCGATACATCAATCGTTACATGCGCGCAAGTTTCATAAATTCGCACATGGCCTCATTATCTTTTAAGTGATCACGACCTGTGTCGTTGACTAATTGCAATGCAATGTACCCTCGAGACATACCATCTTTACGTCATATGCCGGGTGGACCAGAACATGTATACAAGTACAGGTATACAAGTAGTGTAATCAGAGTACCAAGAATAAAGGCTTTGTTACGGCTTTTAATGGCCTGACATTTCCGGTATCCGAGTGTGACCAGATAAGTCACGCTTAATTTTTCTATTTGTGTACACCAGGAATCGCAACGGGATAAAAATCATTGCATATCCTCCAGTCTGAAGGTTGTGGACACCAGTCGGAAACAAACGTCCGAGTGTTGTGGTCAGCTTGTGAATAGAAAAAGAGAAAGCAGGATACCATCGACAATAGCAACAATTTTTTTGCAATTGGAAATTGGCATTATTTTTTTTTACGCCTTGACTGAAAGCAGGTCGGTTTGGAGTGATTGTCCACCCTTAAGTGTGAAGTGACATCAAGAATAAGAAGGTGACGAATGCGTCATAGTGAGTGACATACGACAAGGTCGACGTCCACTTCCGTGATTTATTTTGTTGCGTCGGTAAATAACTTGAATTAACATAGTGGTGCTAGAAAATAAGGAACTGGATGAATGTAACATGCAGTCTGTCAAATTATCACCACCTTTCAGGTGGACCAAGTGTCCGGGTCGTAACTATTCAAGGACAAGGAGTATATGTTTTATTCGAAATTATGGTCAAAATTTTGAAAATCACATGTGACATGATAGGACGTGATTAGGTTCAAGTAGTGCATGCTTCAATCAGTAAGGACATTCCACCAATTTAAAATTAATTAAGGGTTAATTTATATTCAAAATAGTGCTAGGAATTATTTAGAATTGGCTTGGGCCTCTGTTTGTCCACAGTGAGTCATCAGTAGTGTGCAGCTATGTGATGCATATGGTACTACGTCCACATCCTAGTTTTAAACAATATATTAGTGCACAAAATTTGAGCACCAGTCAAATGCACGAACCAATTTTTCCCCTCCTTCCTTCAAACTATGATGTAAGCTCAAATGCGATAACAATATGCACCCAATCTAACTTTCCCTCTCTCAAACGAAGAAGGACCAGTTTTTACCCCCTCCACAGCTTTTGTCATGAGGTCAATAATCTCTCTCTCTCAGCATTGTCAGGTTTTATCCACTCGAAATGAAACACTGTAAAATTAACACCTTACTAATTCACTCACTCTATTCGTGCTGTCCAGTCACGACCCTCCAAAATCGGACACCCATTTATTTTTCCGGTCTCGCCCAAGGGCCGACCCTGGGTCCAACAAAAATTGTATTGACGTAACTGGTCAGTACTAACACCCCCCCGGAAACTAGGGGGTCATCCCTGTTGACCTCTGAAGATTTTTTTTTTAACTTTCCTTCAACCTTCTTCTTCTTCAAGCCAAGCACCGTTTGACGTCACGTCATGGTCCAGATTGCAGTTGCGCTTATTGGCCTCCAGCTGGTGCTTGAGTCGCAGTCTCAGGTGAGAAGGTGGGCGAGGCAGAGTCTGTGGAGAGAAGCTCTAGAAGGAAGGTGTTTCTTGTGCGGGTGAAGAAGTTACAGACAATTTTAATAAGGGGGGGATTGGTGTTTAGTGCACCCCCCCAATTATTAAGAACTTGAGGAATGGCCATGCCACCGATGCTTCGGAGGCTGTTGGGAGGACTTCTTCTGGGCCTGCTAACCGGTGCCATTCACTGTGCTGGTAAGTTGCAAATATTATATATTTTTTTAAAGGTGTTTACGGTTGGAAGAGCTAGCCATGCGCGATGGCTTATGTAGGTCACTACGATGCTAGTCGAAAGTTGGCTGCTGCAACACCTGGATGGAACGTCTTGAGAAAAATTATTTATTTAAAAAAAATTGTTGTCAGTCCTTGGTTGTCAGATGTGTTAGGCCAATGGCAAGGTGACTGTCGATACATGGGAAGGACTGATCGGAATTTTTTGAGGCGTGTTTGATAGAAAGTGGTTTGCACATCCTGTAGCTGGAAAGTTGCCACTTTTTTTTTGTCAGAGTGGAATGGGAGGGGAGTGTCTTTAGGAATATGTTGGTGTAATGATTGTTCAGGTGGGATAATTGTGTGGATGTTTATTTACGGTCTTAGTGGCAGTGTGATAGGTGTTGCTTTCTTACTCGTGCGTTCAAGTCTCCGCCTTGTGTAATTTCACCTGCTGGGTTTAATGTCACCTGTAGGTGTTATTTATATATTTGGCGCTGATGCCAATTTTTGCACGCCGTATGAGCCATCGATTGATGAAGGCTCTTGTGTGTGTCATATAAATGCAAATATCTGCACCTGTTCGTATTATGTATGTGCTACACGTTTTAACATACACGTAAGAGTAAACGGTACTTGTAATTTTTTTTGCTACCGTTCCTAATATAGCTTATGCCGGAATACCAGTAGCTAATGACTCAGTACAGTTACATCAATTTTTAAAATATTCATCCGATGATGACAGGCTGTGCAATAATGTGGCTATTTCGATGTGACATATCTAACCGAAGCTGATGTCCGGTCATTTTCGGAACAAATGCCACTTCTCACTCGGGTAGTCGCTTTCTACAAGCTGCCAGACCAATCGTCTGACCTTGCCAATGCTCTGTTTGTCGTGGAAATATTCCACCGTTGCCAAATATGGGTATCGGGGCGGTAGAGCTGGTACCCCCATCGTAGGATGTTGATATCCGCGTCATTTGTCAAATAAAGTGTGTAGACATTGGGCGAAGGACAATGGTCCAGTTTCCAGCATTGAGAGGCTGGATATGAGTGGAAAAGAGTATTTGCAAGGTCGACGGATGCAGGAAGGAAAAGCATTTTTTTTCTTAAAGTGTTGGCATACACAGGTGGCATCGGTCAGCCTCGATTAATGGAGTATAAACATCTTCGATAAGGAAGGAAGAACTGAAGGACACAACTTCTGTGTACATGCTGGTATTTGACTGTTTTTTTTATCCCTTTCTACGTACCATTTTTCCTGCACGTGCTATTAGTCACTCATCAAAAATAACAATGCCACTGGCCCAGCAAGTCTCTTGAACTGCTGAATTATTTTCATTCCCCCCCAAAAAATGGAAGGGTTGACATTAATAATCACAAATGTTACAAGGTTTCACGCCATGTTCGTGACGTTTCCCACGCTTTGGACGTTTGGCCGACAATAATTTTGTAGCACGTGAGGTATAATATCCGATTCGGGCCAGGAAATGAACAATAATCTCATGACGTACGATGTGCCTTGAAACATTTAGAATGAATGTAAAAAAACAACAACAACATGCATGTCTAGATAGGACCTGTCGCATATTTCTTCTACCAAAGAAGGCGTATGAAGATGCTCGCACGCACAATAATTTTTTGAGAGAATTTTTCCACCGTTCAAGGATAGCAACAGAAGACGAGTAAATGTTATGCATCTGTGTCACGACCCTTTCTGTCCAAAAGGCAGCTGGTGCCCACATATCCCCCACCGAGTGACCAGCACCGGATTCTCTGGGAGAAATCCGGAAGTTCGCGCAACTTCTTGGAATCCCATTAACGACTCCTTCGACTGTTTTCATTATGAAAGAAAGGGGACTCCGACCTGTTGTAATTCCTCCGCCATGAGGAGCCCAGCACTTTCCACTTTGCTCAAGGGGAAGAAACACACGGATGTTTTTTTTCCCCCCCAGTCTATAGAATGGGCGATTTGATTTTAATGGGGCTATATCCAATCGGACTGAAGTGGGAGATGCATAATAATAATAATAATAATAATAATAATAATAATAATAATAATAATAATAATAATAATAATAGGTTAGCAATGGCAGGATATCAGAAAATGAATATTGTGCAATATGTTTGCATAATGAAGCATTACCAATTTATGCAATATAGGCATCAATAATGAGAGCCAGACATGTCTTACAGGTTGAATGCTCTTTGTTACTGTATGATATACCGGTAACAAAAATGTGAAGCGTGAATTATGCAAAAGCGACTTATTTTATTGTCAGCTAAGGCACAACAGGCTGGATTTTACAATGAATGCAAATTTATGTGCAGCACATTTATATGCATTTGGGCTGCTCGTCACAGTGTATTAACAATGGTAATTAAGTTTTGTTTATTGCGGGAAAAAATCTCGCCTTCTCTACTTGCGAGCATTAATTTCTAAATTAATAGCCTATTGTGTCTACGTAAGCCCAGAGGAAAGGTGTAATACTACGGCGATAATTAATGCCGCCCATCTTTATGACCGATTTCAGGTTGAATTGCAATCGCAATACATTACTAGAAATTAACATTAAGTGCAGGTACAGGTCCTCAAGGAGGTTCCTTAAGCATGTATTTTAGATACATATGCACAGTTATTGTCACAGCGTAACAAATGTACCAGATAAGCACCCTGCCATTATTATTGAATCCCTCGAAAAATATAGTCCCTCGATACCACTACCGATAAAACTATGAAACACGAAAGAGCACCATCACTTATCCGGATATTGCTTCTCACGAGACAGGCCCGGGCAGTAGACATCAGGCCAATGTGCTAATAGGCCCTGCTAATTGGCAAAAGCTTGAAAAGATATGGATCGTAAGTCAACAGTCCCAGCTCGAGACGAGTGCCCCACGAAAAATTCCCACACGAACCAGTTTCAAAATATTTTTTTTTCTTCTCTCCATTAAGTAATGGTGGTAGCCACGCATTAAAAATAAGCGGAATGCTGGGCGTGTGAGCGCCCCGTGGCAGCCATTAAATGATTAATGTATGCACAATTTTTCCTCCTGTTGACAACAAAAAAATGGACAGTATGATACGCATCCCAATGTCCCAAGGACAACGATGGGCATCCGGGATCGAATAATATCAGCATCCAAAGAATGTAGGAGTTGCATTCCTTTCCGGGCAGATGAGGCGTGTGACATTGTTATTGTAATGTCCACGAGTCGCATGCAACATATTTGACAGGGCAAGGTGTCCGACCTTGTGTGGTTTAGTATGTGTGGGTTGAGAGGAAGAAAGAGCTATTCGAGCGGAGCTGCTGGTCTGGAGGTTGTCACTAGATGGACCACCAGTCTTCGATGCTGTCTTTTTCTTGAAAGCTCGTTGACCTTTTTGGTTTTGTAGAAGGGAGTTTAAAAATCGTGAGGGTGGCAAGGTTGGGGCAGGATTTTTCTGTGTTGTGGGTTATAATGGGCGTATTATGCAGTATGCATATTGGATGTAGGGTACATCATGTTAATTGGCAGTAGCCGAGGGCAAATGGAGTAGTAAATAAAAGGTTAAAAAGAATTCGAGGACTTCAAGCGGTTGGGCATTGACATTGCTCTTTTCATGGACGAATAGTAAATTACGATCCATTGGATTTTTCCCCCCTTCTGGCAGTGTCTGCAGGAATTCAGACCATAACCTGCAGGCTATTTTTGTCTACAAAGTTATACTGAGCATTGACGTTATTTCTCTAATAATAATTAGCACAATGGTGATGTAAGTTACTGTACACGTTGTATATTGGTCCACAAATTTCTATCCTATTTTTTATTAATTACATATTTATCACTTCACTTAAATAGGCTGTTATTTCCCATCTTACTGTCAAATTCTGACTACAGAATACAAATTTAGCGGTTCGTTAAAAAAATGAAAATTTACAGTATATTCAAAATATCATTAGCATCACTGTACATAACGTAAAACCTGCAAACTTGTCACTAGACATTATTTGTGTTCGGTCTGAACAGAACAAGTTGAACTCGTGACACCTTCACTGGCAGGTAATTGTTTAGCAAACTTCCAAGGCACACACACATCTCTGCTTTCCATGTCCCCATGTCAGCCAGGTATGTACAGTGCGTGTGTGTGTGTACAATCCCTAGCAAACTGACCTTCTTCCCAGAAGATTTCGAAAAGGAAAGTAGGCTCTAGCTTGCAAGTAACTCCGTACGCCCCTGGTTCGTAAGCACCGATTAGTGGTATCCAATGGCGCAAAAGTCGTCCCGAAATCGCGTCCGAATTCACACCGATGCTGCATCTGGATCGAGGTTAATCCGGATCTAGGTTAAAGCCAAACCTTCCATATAATTAAATGTAAAAAAAGGACACATCATGCGTAAGCTGGGAAGCACTGACGCAATAAATTGTGACATCACCAGATTGGTCGAAGGTTGAATCGCTTAATTGCTGGCACAAAATATTCGGGATATGTTTTTTTTTTGTAGTGTGCAAAAATCTGCCTGGAGCACGAAAGGTGTATTTTTCTGCGAGGAGACTTCTTTTCGCAACATCTCCCGTGCGTGTCGTGAGCTGTGGAAATGCTTTCTAAGCCGTAATTTTTTGGCCACTCGCCTGACCCCGACGGATAGGGAGAGGTCACGAACCGTCGGGATCTCTTAGCGGCTTGCCCAAGACTCGAAATTGAATAACGCCTAAAGTGAAAGATGACTGTCATTCTACACTCGCTTCTGCTCGAAATTGGATAGGAATTATGCTTATAATATAGGGGCCGATGAGTATTTTTTTCACTCTACTTTCTAAATATGAAGGCTTTTTTGATTGAAGTGTGTTTGTCTCAATTGGCTTTCTAAATCCTTAATATTTGAGTAACATTCCAAATTATATCGTCTGAAAGAATTGAGTTATTGAGTCAAATTAAAGCGAATTGGTCAAAATAATTTTAATATTTGTACACTGCAGTGTTGCCGGAAACCCAATGTTGCGTATGACATCAGACGAGTGGTCAAAAATGTGAACTCCTATCATGCTGATGTCATCACAAGGCCTCCAGTGCAACCTGTTGCACTCATGCATACAAAAAACCCACCACATTAATTACTCTCACCCACAAAACAAATCATAGCTGACTCATTGAGGGAAAAAAAAAGAAAAACAGGTCATAAATCCAGTAATGATTGAAGCCTGTCGACCACTGAAGTTGACCTCCATGCTTCTGTGTTTGGTCACCACCACGTGGGGTTAGTGTGCGTCAGAGATTGACTTTGCACAAGTCCCATTGCCTTAATTACATGAGTCATTAAAATGTGGAATTGGGTTAGGAGCCAATTGGTCAACTGCTTCAAAATCTGGGTCAAGAATGGAGGAGGGGCAAAAACTGGCTTGCAGATTTTGGGACAACCCCCCACCAAAAAGTCTAAAAAGTGTCCACTACTTAGGTGGCACCTCTGTTGTGATGAGAGGAGACAAATTGAGGAAACCCGCGTGTGGGAGGACCACCTGCTTGGGACCAACGATTTGCCAGGATTTACGAGCAGATAGCGTGTCCAGATGACGCAAGATGGGAAAACTTTTATCTCAAGACACCCCCTTCTTTTTTTATAACAAAAAGTTGGTTGTCACGGCATTTTGGATCAGTTTTAGTACAGCTGAAAAAATATATAAAAAATGAATGCATTCTTTGGCATGTGGCCTCAACACTAACAAAGCAAATTTGTCCTCTAATATTGGGCTGACATGTTAACGAGAGAATGACAAGGGTAAACTATAATTTTGCGGAATGTGGACATTACTGACCCGAATTCTTTGATTGGTTCTTGTTGCCAATTATGGAGCATCTGAGTGTCACAAGTGTAAAAAAATAATAAATTGAGTTGTCGCATACAGTAGCCCACAAGGTGGATGATATAAAGTCATATGTCGTTGATATGTCATTGATTGATTGACATAACGTGACGGATGGCAGGAATGTCATACATTATCAGTAAGGGGGTGCACATTTTTTGACAGGCCATTGGAGTGTAATTTTGCATTTCAAACTCTCCCAACATTTTTATTGATTACAATTTAACAAAATTATGGACCATCAAGTTGTAACCTATAGTAATGGCTCACGAGCCCCGTAAAACAGTTCTTGTTTCTTCGATATACACCCAGCATTTTAGTCACGCGGTATGACCTCAAGTTCACAATGGACACCGCAAGCTAACCGCTGGTTTGGATAATAGTCTCCTGTGTTTTGACAGCCCCTGGAGACCATGTTTGCACAGCTGTACCGACGAATCCCGTTGGAAAGCTCTTGAGGAACGTAACTCACGGCTTGGAAAACAATGGGTGACAATGATGGCCGGATTGAGACATTCCCGCAAATGGAGCCAGGTGTTTAACTAATGATCACGACTTGTTTCAGGACGACTAATGGGGAAGAAAAGGAGGTGGGGTTTAGGCAAATGTGTAGAGGCACATATATACACACATGTGGGCACCTCCCTGACAATTAGTCCCTTTTGCCCACAGGTGCCTTGGTTCGAAAGTCGCCTCATTCGCAGGCCGTAAACGTTAGGGGATCCAGAGAAGAAACGTGAGGTGAATTGTTGTATACAAAAGTGCGTGGGTGGGAGGGCAATTTTTGCGTAATGTTTTTGCACTTTTCACTGGCGGGTCAAGGCGGCCGATAGGGTGCAAACTCTTGTTTTTTTCCAAATGGAATGATCAAAATTTGATCCTTCCATTTAAAAAAAAAAACACGAGTTAATGAGAAGCTACAAACCACAGCGTACCTTTTAATAATTAAATGTCAATTTGAGGCCCACATATGTTATTTCATGAAAATATATTTGCGCCTTTTGTGAAAAGAGTGTAGATCAAATGTGATTGCGAAAATCCAATGGCGGTCATCGCTCTGTGAAGGAACGCGACACCGAAATAATCAAGATAGGAGGAGTTGTCCCCCTGGCTTTAGCGACACTCTTTGATTAGTACACCTTACAGGCGGCTAATTTGCCCGGGTGAGCACAGAACCTGATCTCGGCTCCTTTTGATTTCACAGGACAAGGTCGTAAGTGCTTGGAAAGGGCCATATTGGGTATAAATATGTCTTTGAAATACGAGGGCGATTATCCGAAAGGAAGAGAACGTCCCTCGGGAGCATTATAAATCTGTGGCCGGTCTTAATTGACGGTTGTCAGCTATTTTTTTTTGTCATTCCGCCAGTTCCAATTGGTACATTTGGAACTGCCCGTCTCTGTGTATGACCATAAAAGTGTCCCCGCAGTCAGATAGCAGAATGAAAGTTGAATTAGAAGCCATCTTCTGCACGATCGCGAAAGGGTGTCTCTCTGGTCATTCGTAAGTGCAGGTTTTATTCGTTTTCGGATATAAAATGATTTCTAATGGTACGTAAAGCCAGCACTTTGTCTACAACCATTTGCATGTGTTTGGAAGAAACGCGCCGTTATTAATAAACTATACAAATACAGGAGGCTAATGGCCATAATTCAATTGTTGTGACAAAGCTGTAAAAGATGCTGGAAAAGCAATGACAAACACATGCGAGTCATTTTATGTGCAGCGTGAGAAATTAAACAGGTTAGTATGCGTTTGAGCAGTTAATTTTTTTGCTATCTGATTAGCTGCTGTGGGTTTTCGTATATAGTGACACTGGGAATGCTGAATCAGCGTTCTGAATGTGATTTACAGCCGTTGTTAAAAATGCCGCTGGGATGTTAGGAGTATATGTCAGTACTTGATTATCAAGAGGTATCAATAAATTGTTGTATTATTTCGAACAGAAAAATGTGGTCAAAAAAGCTTTAAAAAATTAATAGGAAGTGAATCATGTGGTGAATGCTTTACATTCTTGGCCAGAGGTTCTAAAAGTCCTGCGAAATCTGAGTGCATGCTGGCAAACTGTCACTTACCCTTCTCACAATTGCTTACAGTAGCTTACACACCTTCTCATTGTTACTTTGTGAAGAAGGTACAGGTGCTGCATTTCTCCTGAGGTTAGAAGCCGTCATTGTCTTTCGGCACATTTCTAAACAAGTTGTTCAGAGAAAGCTATTTAAATTGCAACGGCTCTTTTTTTAAGCGCTTCTTCTGCTACAGTCCGTTCTAGTTTATGGCGCTTTTAAATGAGACGCAGCGTTGAATGCACCCTTTTTGCTAAGCCAGACGGTAGAGCTGTTACTTCTGCATCAGTACCCAGATTTTGAAATATAGTTTCGCAGACAAACCCTGTTAGAGGCAAAGGACAAGCCTTAACAATTAGTGTCTGAGAACACCGTCCCCATCTATCTTTGGAGGTCCAGAAAATCGGGTTTTAAAAATGATTTGCGAGGTCTCGCCTAATTTTTTTTTTGTTACATTCTCTGTGTCTCCAAGAGCTGGTCCTTCCCTCCGATTTTATTCCGCGGGTATAATGCCAGGTAATTGCCAAGACCACGGCTGTCACCCATCCCTGCATCACAAATCCTCGTCCATCTTCGTCACAGATCACGCTGCGTTAGTTAGAGGAACCAGCCCTTTGGAACATATAAGGTGGAAAGAAAGTCACTCTCCCGCGACTGAAGGCCCTTTAATAATTCCTCGCTCGTTGTCGGTCCTTGCTTTAATGGCATATATCATTCGAGAGAGGGGACACTTTACATACAGGTAATATATATAGTGCGGTGGAATATATTCAGGGAGCAATTAAGGTTGGAGTGCTTTTGCATCTGTCGTTCTGGAATAACTTGATGGGTCCACCTCTTGTTTTTTTTATAAAATGGAAGTCCGAGCAACCAATTACATCGCCGTAAAGTGGAATTAGAAGTTCTCTGTTTTTCCAACTTGGGCAGAGTATGTAAATAAGTGTGTGATTGGAATACACCGGTTTAGACAAACGTAAATATTGGGATTGACGCATGTGGTTTGAAGGGAGCAACATGCAGGATTACACGGGTGATGATAAAAATCGAGTTTGCGTTTTAAAAATGTTAAGTCCTTGTAGTGCGTATATAGCAGCTCTTTTGTTGTTACTACTTTAAAGTGGTTTCAATTAGCACCTGTGTGGACCAATAAAAGCGGTATGAACAATACACAGCTACTATTGATGGACACAAATCACGGCTATTTTAGTACATATCAGTGATCACCGTTATTTTTTAAAAAAATCACTCTCTAGGCCCGCTGAATTGTGAGACAATGAAAGATGCTTCAGTTACTTTATAGGTTTTCACCGACAGGTATTTTGAAGCGTGGGTATTATTGATGCATATAATATACCTGTACCATAAAACTGGTCCCAATAATGCCTTGATTTTTGGCAAATAGAATACTGGCAGTAAAATGAAGGGCGAGAAGCCAGTCAAACCAGAACCCCACGTCAATAATGGCACTCCAACAATACCATAGATGGGAAATCGCGGCGAAGCGAAAGGAAAAAGCCAGGCCACGTCGCCTTGGACTCTCCAATGGGACTCCCAGGCATCAATACCTGCTGCAAAGCCCAATCCGCGGGTGCCCAAATTTCACTCAGGTGGTTGTTCTTGATGTCAATTTGCTCCAGATGCTATCGGCGGCGTTCAAATAACTCACGAGGGGCACAGATTGCATCACTGGGAGTCAGTCTGGACATGCAGAGGTGTCGTTTTGGAGACAGCAAACGAGTTCTTGCCCCCCCTCTTTGTTGCACTGCCCCTGGGACTGACTTGTGAGAGACCTCCTCGCATCCAGAGCTGCCCTTAAGGATCGCGAAGGGAAATTAAGGTCCATTAAACCGTCCGCCTTCATTGTTTTCGAAAACTCGTTTCTCTGCGCATGGTGATCGCGGTTAATTAAATTATCATTTTACAAGCGATGATGACAGGGCAGAGTTAGGTTCTAGCCATGTTTTCTCCTTGGCATCCATTATTTTTTTAAAGAAAAATATTCATGGAGGTAAAACACCGCCATTGCTCTCTATCGAAGGACCGTGGACAGCGGACAAAAAGTGTGATTTACAATAAGCGAAACTGTGCTTCAATTTGGCACGCTTAATGACCCTAGCTCCTGTTGCTCACGAATGGAAACCTGGCAAGGCTTTAAGACCCATAAATCCTTCCACTCAACTGTTTTCCGCCGCCACCTACATCCTCCTTGGGTTTCTTTTCTATACCCGACATCTCACAGCAGCTTGTTTACGGTGGCAACTGTCTCATTAACCTATCTTGTCTCTTTGGGATGGGTCGCAAGGCCTAGGATTTTTGCCCAAGATGGCGGCCTCCTGAAGTGACAGGGTGTGCAGATGAAGCGGTACGGGGACTATAATCAGAAATGAAAATGGAGTGACTTTATGAGGAGGGAATCTCTTCGGGAGGTACAGGGTTTGTAAATCAATCTGGTTTGCACGGTGGATCCCGAGCAATATGGGGACCCACACGTGGTGATATATGAACCTGTCAGGTCGGGTTGTGTACTGCGCAAGTCATCTCGCCCGCCCCATTATTATTATTCTTTTCTCCTCTGCTGATAAATGGGGGATACGTGCTCATTTTGGTAAGTGGTTTGCCGCCTGGACCGGGTGTGTGTGTCAAAGAGCAAGAACAGGTGACTTGCAACATTAAAGTTTAAAACACCTGTATAATTGCTTTTTACAGCTGGTAATTGGGCGAATTTTTTAAAACGGGCTAGTTATCAGCCAACAGAAGCTATCAGTGTAGGATTACCATATGGCCTGTGACACCATCAGATTTAAGCTTAATTATATTTCATGAATGATGCTACACTATAATTACTCGAACCTCTAACGCATTTGGCAGCACACAGGGGATTGTTACAGTGAAATCATAATTTCCAGCATTTCGAGCACTAGGTTTTCTCTGGTACAGTAAATAGGGCTCCGAAGTATTTTCAGATTGAGAACACTCTTGCATATTAAGACGAGCTTCAGTAACAAGTCGTGCGAAGTAAATAACAAACCGTGAGATTTTTTCTTAACCCAGATAAAAATGGCATGCTTTACCACACGAAGAAAAGAGACCGATCCCACACCTCAGTCAGTATAAATTAATATTTTTTTCAAGCTATCTAGCTGCTGACACGATAAAAAGCGAACCCATGTTAGGTTCTTTCATCACTCGTCGTATCAGACAGCGGTCGGCTGGCTAAGCACATTCCTTGTAATTATCTGCGACAGAAAGGGAGTTGCCTAATTGTTCGGCCAATATCCACAGACACTTGCAAGACGACAGTCTCGATTAATGATGACTTGGTGTCAATGCTCCAAGCTGTTGGCAAAATGGCCGCGACTTGTTTGAAAATGGTCGACTCATGGCCTACTACTAAACTACTGGTGATGAGGGCTAAGCAAACACTCCCAACATCACTTGTCCCTTTGACATACATCACCTTTTTTTTATTTGGTTTCTATTTTAGCACAAGTATCCCAGCCTTGAGCCTGGGATAAAAGGCTTTGATTGGAAATAGAGGATTCATGTTATGTTCGAGTGTATGAACGGCACATATTGTAGGCACTTTCTAGTATGCAAGTAATGCTACCTGGTAGAAATCTACTGTTCTGCTCCAATGCTTCTGAAAAGAACACGGAGAGTTAAAGAGTTTCGTGCGTGGAGAGAGAGTCGTGTCTCAGGTTTGCTACCGGCGAAGGTCGCTCTATTTTTGGAAAATCAAATGAAGACTTGGATACCAGGAAAATGAATATTCTGGACACCATCTTTCCCTATACTGTGCCGAATCACGACTATTTTCTTCCAATTGAAAACTAGATAAGAAAATATCCACAAAAATGCAATTTTCTCTGTAGACCAAACAACGGTTTTTCCCTCACAAACTGGCAATATTTGCACCAGTTATTGCTCCAAGTTTACGACCTGCCTGGAAGTGCGAAGAGCAGTTTGGTGTTGAGCATAAATTCCTCCCAATAACACCAGCTCGAGACCTAGTTATTGAGTTTGGAACCACTGCCCTGTTTTGTATAATCAGGCCTGAGGGTGCAAGGCACTGGCCCAATCTTATCAATATCCAATGCCCGGGCCATTGCCTTAATAATACGTCCCGGGTAGCGAGGCGTGTCTGTGTACATTGGATGGTGCACCAAGATTACGTGAGAAGAAAGCGTGTGTGTGCAGTAAGAATCTGCTCGGGATTTGCATTTGCACCCTTGTGAAACTCTGAAGGAATTTAGGACACTTGTCACGTGGAACGCAATATGATGGTTTATGATTTGAGTTTGAGCTCCCTGCAGTGTGTGTAAGGCTCCCCCAACCTTCCAGCCACCAATACCAGTTTGCGGGGGGGAACCAGTCTAAAGGCTGTCATTCTGTCTACAAAGGGAGGAACTCGGGTTACGCCCTTCAAGACAAATCACGTGATGCTGATTACGTCATATGTGGAGACCTGGTGACCGAATTGTTAATTGCTCCAAAGATGCGTCTGGTGCTGGCGTAATTGCGTCTTGGGTGTAACAAAGTAGGCCAATAGGGCCTCTCCATTGTCTTGCCGCTGGCGATACTCGTATTAGTGGATGGACACAATGTGTGCTTTACGGTTGGAACGGGCTCAAAATCCTCCATTTTCTTATTTTCACACACGTGGCCTTTACCAAAAAGAGAGCAAGGTTGCCCAGGAGCAGATATCTTGCAATGCTTTCCCCCAATTTTACCAATTGGCCAGTGTTCCACATTGTACACAGGTTGGTAATAATGCAAGAATTCGACCAATTCCATCATTGAAGTCGCCTCTTCTGGCGCCCTGGGGTCTGAGGGATGTGGGTAGTTTACCAAGGATATCTTTTTGCTGGTCGACCACGTGTGGGGTCACGCTGACCCTGATGTTCACTCAGATTACGCCACGCACAATGGTTCAGCCTCCAGAAACAGAGAAAGAGTGGTGGGAGGAGGAGAAGGAACTATTGCTTAGTTGGAGGTTTTCCTAGCAGTTTTGTCGTGACCAGAGATGCGATTATCCCTCCAGCAACTGGGGGTTTTGGCGAGACCCATGCTGTCGGGACATTGTTTCTTTTTGTCTTGTCCCTGGCTAATATGCACCGCTAGTAGTCACGCAAGGGTCATATCCATGGACAATAGGAATAGAACAAAATGTCGCAGTACTGTCCAATTCCCAACAATAGGAATGTCTCTCAAGCAATTTCCTCCATATGAGTGTAACAGATTTGTCACCTGTTCAGCTCAGCTTGAGGTCGAAGGTGTGGTCCGTCAACCTCTTACAGACATGGTGATTCTTAATCTGGAACCATTATCACTCAAGTTGCTATCGATTGAGTGTGTAGGATCACCCATGGAGTTATTGCACACTCGGTTGGTCGGTTGTGACGCTCGATTTCTACTTGCGAAAAAAAAATGCCTGGAAATTCCACCTTGTGACTCACACTGGAAATTAGGACACTCGGAGGAAAAAGGACCACCCAGGCGAAAATAAATGATCATCATAAAATGGAAATTGGTGTATTGCCCATCATCGAGTGTCATAGATGGCAGTGGAATTTCTCAAAATGGCGCGAATATGACGGGATCGGAGCAGCAGCGGGATCTTTGAAGCCAGGATCATAATGATAGGTTACGCGCATTATGTCCAATTGTCTGTTGATATGCATGTTATTAACAAGTTCTCAATACTGTCCACATATCTGAATATATTAATGGGTGGGTCGATTTGATATGTGCGTGCTGGATGCGTGTACAAGGTGTAAATTTCTAAGCACGCAGGACGTTACAGTGCAAAAGGGCGTGATGACAAGGGTGGAAAGTGCATGATTCCAGCCCCTCTCTGTCGGCTGTCATTTAGTTAGAGCCTGTTTCCCAGCATATAAAGCAAGCCGACCTGATGGGAACAACTAGCAGGTGTGGGAGAGACTCATCTGGTCAGCACTTCCACGCTGGCCAGAGAGAGTGTTCAGGGGAACTGACCAGTGACTTGGCCGATATCCCACCGCTTAACCTGGTTTTGAGCCATTTGCACATCGCTCTACGGGATTTTCCAAGCCCGTTATCAAATTGGACACGGTCTGGCAGAAATGAGATGGGGGATATGACCATTGCCAATGTGTGACGTCAGGGTAATAATCATGTGCTCAAGGCAGGGTTGATATTGCATTAAGTTATGCAATATTTAGTATTTGTTTCGACACATCCATTACTAGTGGTTATTGGCTTAATTTCGCATTACAAACATGTAATGATACTGACCCACAGAAAATGTAATGCCTTACGAAAATGATATCACTGCCTAATTTTTTGAGCAGCATGTACAGTACTATATCGCTCAAAAAGATAGAGACGAATTTTAATTTGGCTTCAATGCAAAATCGTTATCTTTTTGAGTACCTTGAAGTGCATTTGGTTGAAACACTTTCAACTCAGTACCAACAAAAATTACAGCGATTTTTGACTAATATTAGTGAGACAAAAATATTTTGTTGAGCGATAGTAGAAAAGTGTATCAGATTGGGCATAAATTAATTGAGAGACGGACATTATCACTATATTCTCGTTAGAAAATGTTCACTCGATGTCACTTGCTAATGAAGTCATCATGTGCTCACTTGTCAGGTGTTGAGAAATCTTCGCGAATGTTTCACAATGAGGCATAGGGGAAACGAGCTGGTTGTATCAACCGGGAATATATTCCAATTAGCAGTTGTATGCATATATAGTCAAATAATAAGGGTTGGCTACTTTTTTATGGTCCGGATTAACACAGGGGATTACAAAGGTTGCTTCGGTGGTCAATTAAAACTTCATTACTTATTCAGACAGTTCTTTCTCTCGCTTTTTCATTTGCGCCTCACTAATTCTGTCATGTTTTTATCTCTCTTTCAGATCGATCCTATAGCTTCTCGGAGAAGCAGCGATACGACGGCTGGTATAATAATTTAGCTCATCCCGATTGGGGATCTGTAGGTAAGTGAATGAACCTTTTTTACTTTATAATATGATGTGGTGATAAAATCTGGCTCAGTGAAATCAAAAAAATAGTTTTACCCTCATGCAGAACCATCCCAAGAGTTTCTGCAACTTGTAAAGTGAAGCCATCATTGAGACTGCAGAACTATTTTGGTCGAAATAAATATTTCCTAGAATTTTCGTGATCGAAGGAGTAACGATACTTTTTGCACCTGAGCCTTCATTAGCCTCACAACACGAGGGTGTTACTGGTTCCACTCACAATATACATGAAATTGGCCATTAAGAACCTCGGCCCTTTAAACGTGCACCACTCCCTCAACTCCACCCGTTGTATAATCCGAAACATTTTTGCTCACTTTTACATCGAAAACACCACATAAAAATTCCCAACACATTCCGAAAGATATCAACCATATCAGCTCCCAGAAAATGTGTCACGTGCCTTCATGCCGCAACACAAAAATAATAAACGTTACATACTGGGTACCGTACAATAAGTCAGTCAAGGCACAATCATGAGACCTGCATAAAATGAGGGACAACCGCGGCGGCCCACGTCTAATTCCGCCGCATTATTGCCCATAAAATTCTAGCATGAAAGAACCACAAGATTTCACCGCTCCTTTAAAAAAATGGAGCAGTTATTACTCAGGGCATGGTAATGGCCTGAGAGTTAGACACCTGACTTCATGTCTGGCCTGGTAAATGGAATGAGCGAAAACCGTCTGTGCACATACAAAGAGACCAAAAAGCTCCAGCTGAGCTTTATTGGGGCTACCTTTTACGGAGTTCGGCCCAGCAGGAGACGGCCGGGAATGTGGCCAGATTGGCCCCGGGGCCAGAATAAAAAAAAGAAGTACATTTTTGCTCCTGGTTCAAGGCATCAGATGGCACCTGCCTTGCTCCATGCAGGACATGTTAATAATCTTGCTTAGAGGTATCCAGCGGCAAAGCACCCTGCATGCGTACAAGATGCTATATTTCAATCGAACTATGCGATTTTGGAGCCGCAAGTCGCCAAATCCAGTAGAACCAGATTTTCTTTTTATTATATTCAGAGAGGTTTGAATAATAGGGGGGTTGTCGCGTGGGAAGTGGTAAAGCTAGGGGGGCTTTCGACGCTCCATTTTTCAGTGTGTCACATTATGAAAATGGCTGAGTTGTCTAGTTTCTGCGGTATGGATCATGATATTTGATACAAAATGTTGCCCAAAGTACATTCAACACAGACAGTGCCAAAATATTTGTCAGAAGTGGTGACACTTACGCATTCAACAAGTCACCAGATTTACACTACCGGTAATTATTGTGTCATCTAATTGCATGGCATCATTGTTGTCGTCATCCAACTTTTCCAAGTCAGTTTAGGTCAGTGACTGGCTGTGACCTGACAACACAAAAGTACGAGCATCACTTTTTTACGATTCTCATAATTTCTAATCACGAGCTTCCTTCCAAGGATGATGACGGGCCCAATTTCTTATGGTACCGCTGAAATGTTGGTACACCCGGCTGTTTAGTTCCTCTAATGAAGTCACTGCTGTGTATAGTGGACTCAGTGCGGCATATATTTAAAGAAAAGACAATTTACAAGTAGAGAGCTGGCAGCCGGCCGTAAAACACGACTATCGGAACCAATCTCCAGAAAAGGTTTGTGGAATAAAACGTGCGGAGGTGCATTAAGGGCAAGTGCTACAGCCAATTGGGAGGTACTTGATGATTGAGAAAACTCATTTTGTAACTATCTATCGAGATTGATGCTGCCGTGCTGAATGAATCTGTAGGCAATCGGACTCTGCAATTGGCACACAGTTGTCCTGGTCACACCTTGTCGTTAAAATATTTGCATTCTAGTTAGGACAAGATGACAAACCTTTCAATAACTGTCTTTGGGCCATTGAGAACACCATTTCTCATGATGTAGGGTTCTGCTTAGGGATCGTCTCTAATGTCAGTAATGTGTACTTCATACCTGTTGATATCAGAGTGAGGTCACAATCAATTGTGGACATTTACTGCAACTTTAGTGAACATTTCATTTTGAAAATTATTTATCCAAAACGTGACCCTCCAAATTACATTTTTTATCATATTAAAATCTTCCGGACTATATGACCGAGTCGTCTGATTGGTCCGCCTCACGTTGTTACCGAGACTCTTCCTATTGGCCCGCGTTCAACGCATGCGCAAAGGGTGCAGACAGCGCATCTGGTGGGTGGAAGGAGAAACTACTGTAGAAAGTGCAACTCGAGGGGGTTTCTAGTCAAAACTTAAATTTTTATGGGAAAATTGACGTTTGGAGTTAAGGTCTGTCCCAGTGTAACAAAATGGCCAAGATTTAGTGTCACGTGCAATGACCCCTTAGGTCATTCTGGGCGTTGGAGATAGCACAGAAATTGCAACATCCTCCTACCTGTTACTTGCTGATTATGCAAATAAGATTAGAAGCGGCAAATATGGCTGTGGTTGGTGGGCGTCTGAGTACATCAGCGATTAAAGTTTTGGCAACTACAAAAAGTAGGATTCTGACCAGGGCAAGAGTCATGCTGCTTTAATACACGAAAATGATAAATTTCGTTTTTCTCGCCCGGTTTTCATAACCTGGTCCCTCAGACGTGTAGGTTTATCCGCGACAGCAGGAATTAGAGCGGATGATTTACAGTTGGCAAAGGCCGGGAGAATTACAAACCATGAGCAGCCATTAATAATTTTGTACAAATGCCATGCTAGTCAGGCCCTGTCTGCAGGCTAACCTCGTGTGTATGCTGCTGACTCCACCGAAAAACCATCGATTCAAAAAAGGAGGCCGCCATGTTTATGCCTG
The DNA here is from genome assembly GCA_000934665.2 of Catajapyx aquilonaris. Classification (NCBI taxonomy): domain Eukaryota; kingdom Metazoa; phylum Arthropoda; class Diplura; order Dicellurata; family Japygidae; genus Catajapyx; species Catajapyx aquilonaris. The sequence continues at coordinate 71,843 of KZ537968.1, forward strand.
CCTTCGGGGTCCATTCTGCAGTGATGGTGACGGATGCCCACAAGGGTCGGGTGATGAATGTTCCGAGGCCAAAAACTTGTTCATACACGAGAGATAAACCCCGAGTTGTTGCAACAACACTGCAGGCTTCGTATTATTAGCAAGTGGTGAACGGCCCGAGATATCCAGGCCCATTACTGCTCCTCCAGGACATTACTCAGTCAGCGGAGGAGGCGCCCAGATCTTAATGGAAATCAAAAACCAGAGGGCAGCGAGGGGCTAATTGACACCGAGGGCCTGTTAAACTCAGGATGGACGGTGGTGAGGGGCAGGGCCCGTGAATATATGTGCGCAAATCTAGTGGTTCAAAGTAGCCGTGACTTCCCACTGTCATCCCCGCCTTTTGCCTTCAGCTTAACAGGAGGAGGATTTTCCTTTCAAAACGAATGGACCGATTGCTGAAGTACTAATCTCTGGACCAGGCTACCGAATCCTTTTGTGTCGTATACGAAATGCCCGCGACTAATCTTAACATTGGACACGCCCCATGGAATCCTTCGATGAAGATCTGATGTTTGGTCGACTTGTAAGGTGTTCAAGAATGTGTGACCCGCTTCATGCCAATTGCTGCTGTTGATCGGCTTAACATAAATCTTTATATTAAAAGGGCGGTTACAGGGCGTTGCGACGTTCTGACTCTAAACCCGTGACATACAGGGTGCTCCACAAGCCATGAAAGACACATTGATTGCATAAATTTAGGTGTTCATCCATAAGCTCTTCGCGCCATGTGCCAAAATACAGGCTTGGGGAACACATTTCTGGCCACTTAATACTAATCATTCCTGAAAATTATATGGACATTAGCAGGTATAACAGACATGTTTTGTTCTGTTTGGCGTCAAAATTACTGTATGTATAGTCTCATACTTTCTAATCATGCTATTGGAAATACACAAGCAGAATTTTTATGAGCAGTGTTCCTTTCTTATTGGACTGACCTTTTATTGTCTGACAATGAGCGAATTAGGCGAATTCCTGGCGCGACAACGCTTCAGGTATTCATTTGACGCTAGGATTCTTAGGAGGCGGCGACCTGGAACTGCTGGGTCTGTTTAATAGCTGGGTACTTGAAGCATAAAAATTTTTGCTACCAGAATATGAGGCGTGTAAGGGGATCGTGTCGGGCAAGCGGCACAAAATATGTCGGGAGAAGAAGGGTTTGCTGGGGGGTGTTGGTAACAAGCAAGAACCGCAAGGGATGCGGGCTGGTTCTGCTTGAGATGAAGTGAAACTTTATTAATTCAATGTCGCTGACTGCCAGTTGCCTCACACACATTCCATCAGCGTGTTTCGCTTTGCTGACCACTGTTTTTCTGTTACGAACGAGCATGATCAAAATGGCGGCTCGTCTGACAGCAACCTTATCATGGCCCGCCATCTTTCTTCTTATTCCAGATAGTCGACTGACGAGGAAGACGCCACCATCCTATGCCGATGGTGTGTACATGCTGGCTGGACAGAACCGTCCCAGCCCCAGGAAGCTGAGTGAGGCCTTCATGAAGGGCCAGGATGGGCAAGGGTCCTCTCGCAACAGGACGGCGCTGCTGGCCTTCTTCGGTGAGCACGCCATTTGTCTGCGGTACCACTCGATTAACACTGGAACCGGTCGTTTCGGAACCTCGAGGGATTAGGATTAGGGGTCGTTTCGCCTAGTGACAAATTGGTGAAAGGCGAGGTTTCAGCGGAGTTCTGGGATAACAGATGAAGGCTATTTGCACTAACCCGGCATAAATTAGCACGTGTGTGGGTATATGCATAGGGTGGTGCACTACCATGCATCACATCAAGAAGGTGCACATATTCGTGCATTGAAGTCGCCATGACAATATCAGCCACCCTGAATATTTTCCGAAGAAATGATGGTCCTGTTAGAAAAGAATCAATCCGGTCGATGAATCACTGACAATGGGCAGAAATCAAATTTTTACGCTCAGCATTAAACAGGTTTAATATGCTGGAACCCATCATTGTAACCTGGAGGAGCGCAACGGCATAAATTATTCATACTGCTTTGAGTGATGTGCACTTATGCTTTTGAAGGTAACCTTGTAATTTTCGTAGGTCAGGTCAGACAGGTTTATATTACATCCGGACCACCTCCGAGCCAGATGCTGTGATATCATCGCTAAAGTTGGTAGCGTTTGATTCGACTTGAACGTTGGAATTCTCCTTGAGAACGGTCTTTTGTCGTTCGACATTTACGAGCGGGGTTTGGCTCACGCGGTTGAGCTTTATATCTGTCTAAACACACAAAGGTGCCATATTGAGAGGTCAGAGAGCATCCCTTTTGCATAGGGAGAGATACACGAACGGTCTGGATCCGGAGCATGGCCGAGAACATATGTGTTTGTCGTCGAGAGACTGACAAGACATGGAAATCGTGACTGTTCGCAAGGCAACGGAGAAATCCGAATGGTCCCAGCTGCGTACTAGTTTGGTAAGACTGCACTTCAAGACAGCATGTCACTGCAGCAGTCAGTCACAAAACTAAACCGCTCAAAGGGAAATGGGTCGCACTGCCAAGATTTGTGGGCCCCGTCGGCCTCTTGCAATGTAAAACATGGGCAATATCGCGCATAACTAATGAAACGTGGTGCTCTTCTACATGCTGGGTAGTCATTTGCAGACTGATCTCCTGCTTGACCCTTCGAAACAAGAAGAAATTCTGACTTGGAAGAGGTCGACTTCATGAGGAAAAGGTTATCGTGATTCGCTGATAATCACCGGCTTCGGCATGTCTTTGGGTTGCCCTAATGGACCGAAAGCCTGCCAAAAAAAGCTGAGACAGCCAGTGGAAACATTGCTGCAGTTGTGCAACTGCAACTAAAAACCGCAACGACTAACATACGTTGCTCAACATTGTTTGCATTCTTTAATAGTGCCCACTGTGAGGGAAATTTTTCTCAGTTGATGGAATCCATAAATATTTGAATCATTTTTCAGTCAATTCAAGTAACGCAATGCTTTGAGTACATTATTAAACTTGTATAAATTGATATCTAATTTAGTTTATTAAATATCGTCACCGTCATTAAAAATGAATAGTCTCATAATTCATTACAGTTCACTATTTACGTTAAAAATTAATTAACATAAATTCAGCCGCTATTGATCACTGTTATTTTTGACAGCAGTAGCAGTGATCACAGTTAGTAAAAAAAATCGGCATTTGGCCTGCCCCTACGCTACAGGATTTGCTGGGAAGCCACCCTCATTTCAACGCCTGCCAGCCTCCCGCTGAGCCCCTGATGGACCCAGAATCCCCAACACTTCCATCACTTTGTTGTTGGAGAGCCCCGTGCTGCTGCTCCACCGTTGTAATCAACACTGCGGCAAAACCACCCCTCTCGCGAATTAATTAGATGCTTTTGTTGGCGCTTTTGCTCGGCTCTTTCACCTCGGCCTCCTTGCAAGATAGGCCCCGAAGAGATCCCATTTGCCACACCGCGTCTGCTCGGCTGTTCTCCTTCGCTTCTTCCAGCAGCGGACAAACTCCCAGGTGAAAGGAGTTGCTCAACATCCAAAGGAGGGGGGGTTATTCTACACACTTCCAAATCGGATTACTCCACCGGCCGTCGAAAATTACGCCTCAATGATCTCTCTTTGGTTGTTGGTTGGTTGGTAGGAAGGGTTACCCAGCTTGTATGGCTCTGTCTGAGTCGAGCCTTGGCAGCCGGGGGTAGGAGAGGAAGGTGTGGGATTGCAAGGTAGGGGTGGGGGAGAAGGGTGGGGGAGAGGAGGGCTGGCCCCGGCTGTACTGCAATGCCGGGTCCAACCCAGGGACGGGGGTGGGATATTCTCCCAAGCACCCCGTCCAACCAAGAAATGCGAGTCAGGTCCGAGGACCGCTCGAGGAAGAGAGTACCGTCGCTGGCGAACCAGACGGGCCTCATACAACCATTGTATTTTGATTGCCTCAATGATCTCTCAATTGGCGGACCTCAGCGGGAGCCCGCCAGAGGGGAGGCCTCCAATCTCCACAATTTCTCTCGGTATAATGGTAGTGGAGGCCCAACATGTAATTGGATTCAATTTGGGCGAAAAAATATTGTCAAAAAACTGTATCGGCTGTCGATAAAAGGCCGGCCGTGATCTAAATGCCGGAGGGAGCCATGATCTAATGTAGGCCACGAGAGAAAATGGCCGACAGGGCTAAGGCTATACGCAGCCGGTACATTGTACGTGCTGTTCGACTCCCCCGTAATCAGTCTTATCTTGTACTGAGAGAGAGAGAGAGAGTATAGGCTGTGCATCATAACCGTATCATTTGACGCCGGTCGTGCGATTGCCAATTGATGCTGAATTGATCAATTTTTTCGGGGGACTTGGTTGGCTGCTGACTATATATGGAAATGGAGTGAACCACCAGCGTTGGTTGGCATTAGCATTTCTGATGGCATCGGAGGAGGACCCTGCTGCATGGCAATCAGGCTCACGCCTTCTTCTTCTTCTTCCGATGGTGGACGCCGCCAGCTGTACGTGAGAGAAAAGAGCTCGTTTGCCGTCCCATCAACGTACCTTTTGCAGACTCCTGATGGGCGGGGGTGTTTTCCAGGCTGGAATTCCGACCTTCTTTTTGCACAGCCACAGCTAACTACCGGAAAGGGGCACTCTTGAGATATCATCAGGTGTTTGCACGGGCGACCCAACCCCTACAAATCACTCCGAAGCGAGGCAGCACGAGAGATACACTATTTTTCCGTCAATATACCTACGAGGAAAATTTAGTGAAATTGCGCTCAAAATAATTTAGAGAGTATAAAGAACCATGTAAATGACCCCGAGTGTGTGATGTCGCATTCCACTGATGATCGATCCGGATTAGCTGGCGAAAGATTCTGTTTACGATTATGGGGCAATTAAGATCAGTGTCGCGTCTTCTGGCGAGTCTTCTGGAGGCTCCTCCAAATTTATGATTTTACAAGAGTTTGACAGGGGCTTTGACACACAAAAATGCTCATTATTCCATAGAAAAGAGGCGGGTGTCGATAGCAGGTTTTCCCCTCTCCCATTAGAATCTTGGCAAGATCAACTTTGTGTGTTTTTTTTGTCCATCGGCGGTTTGTTCGTGACTGAGACCACGCAAAAATCGTAATGCGTGACTTAACCCCCCTTTTAAATTTTTTTCCTCCTTAGGTCAGGTGGTGTCGTCCGAGATCTTGATGGCCAGCGAAGGAGGCTGTCCGATCGAGATGCACAAGATAAGGATCGAGCGATGCGACGAAATGTACGATCGAGACTGCAGAGGTGATCGTTTCATGCCCTTCCATCGAGCAGGGTACGACCGAAAGACCGGACAGAGTCCCAACAGCCCTAGGGAACAGGTAAGACAATAAACATGTATCTGGGACCCAGGGCTCATTGAGGTCATGATTAGGCAACGTGTGCTAAAGAAACGCGATTGGCTGGAACCCGGAGGACCGATAATCGACAGCGCCACAATGGCCGAGCAACACCAGACGCCATGCAAAGGTGAAGCAGGCACGATTAATCCTGGAGATATAATCGTTAATATTTTTTCTTGGCCCAAGACCTGGTCGTAAATAATGATGATTGTTAGAACCCCTGTTGCAACCCACACTCCTAAGGATGTGACCCCACCCACCCTATGTAATTTCGGGGCAGCCACTCATTTGCAAACAGCGGATTAAGTGTTTTTAATTACTGTAGGATGAAAGTAAATGAATGGCCCAATAGAACAACAGCCCAAGTCTACCAGGTGGAGGTGCATTTTACATAAAATATTGTGAAATTTAATTGTACCGGAGGGTTCATCAATTAAAACCTGAGAGCAAATATTTTCCTTTGGTGAAACAGGTAGCCTCACCGCCTGGTTTTCTTAATTCCGAATGACATAATAGGCACGGATTGATCTCTCGAGCAGTTTTACAGCACACCAATATTCCAGGGGTACATAGCCGGTGGCCCCTACTTTTACAGCTGGTTGCTAACTCATCCGGCACTGCTGCTGTTGATAAATCTTGTCGCAAATTAAACCCGCCTTCCCTCTGGTGATTCAAACCAAATCAAACCATTCGCTGGGTGGTCTTCTTCCTGAAAATCGGTACCCATTTGCTTAAAAATCAGGTCGTTTAAACCCCGCATCACGTACGTTGTAATTTTTTTTGCAATATATTTTTTGTACGATCGCATGACATCCGCAGCTTCATTTGCAACAGGTATCCAAAGATAAGCCTCCCATTTTTACATAGACCGGGGCCGTCTCATGACAACGTCGTGATTAGATGCTTTGGTATTCGCATACTAATCTGGCCGCTTTTTAGGTGAAGGTTGGAAGTATTTTGTGTGCCGGCATAGTGTAATGACCACCCTCACCCAACCCAACTCTACATGCCTAATAAAGTACCGCTTTTAATTGGATCGATAGTGCCTCACCTTCAGCCAATGAAAGGATCGCAATTTTTTTTTACATATTTGCAATGTAGGACTATCTCCTGCTGGTTTTGCCAGGATTAAACTTGGAGGCCAGGAATCGGGTCAGAGTCTTGAAGGATTATCTGGGTGAGCCGCAGGATGGATGGACATGCGCATTGATTGATGGCATGGTGTCCAGTTTGCGGTGATGTCGCGATAAAGGATGACAAACGACTCGGACCTACTTCAGGGTGATGTCAGAGAGAGACTAGAGTCTGTAGTGTTACCTGAGGTGGCAGTGTTGCATAGCACCACACGAGACGGTGATGCTGATCCTTCTGATAGCATTACACAAATTAGGCGTGAATGTGTAAGCAGTTTAGGATGCGGCTGTCACCCTGTACAAGGATGTGTGTATCTGCATTGTGATTGTTTGACGTGTCGTACGACGTACTAGTAAGACCTGAAATGCATGATTTCAAGATAATGCAGGGTTTTGCAGTTTACACCATTCCTTATGGTATTAAAATATCTCCAGAATTTTTGTGAGGCTGTAATTTTAATTCAGAAATATACAAGGGTGTTCTGAATTCGTGGGTCATTTTTATAACTGATATCACCTGATGGTAGTTATTTTTGTGTAGCTTGTTGTGCCCCTATCCAGCAGGTTCCCCATTACTCCCAGGCAGTCAAATGATTAGGAACACAACAAGCTACTATCGGGCAATATCAGTTATAAAAAAACGACCCACGAATTTGGAACACCCAGTATGACCTAAGAGTATGACGCTTAAAATAACTGCTAAAATAACAGTTATTGTGCTGATATCCAAGAAAACCAGCCAAGTGTTTAAGCGCGCCACCTTTTTACGACCCAATTTCAATTAAACTACGAGCAATAAATTTCTCTTTCAATACGGTAATGCTCCTGACGTTCAATTGATAAGCAGGTCAGGTCAAACCCATAAGATGAGGACGATACCAGCTATCAAGGCATAGTAAAAATTTCTGACATGCTTCCAGGCGCTTCCAATGCGTGCAAGGTAACACTCTCTAATTGACACTAGATGATGATGCATTGTCCGCAATTATTTTAATACGTACAGTTACAGCAGGCTAGCAGCACGTGATAACTTATAATCGATGGTCCGGATCGACCAGGCATGAATGATTCATCGACTTCCATCTAAGAGAGGTCAGGTGCCCAGAATTTTTGCTCAGGGACGACTGCAAATTCCAGCAAGGCGCTGATGTAGTCGAGTTACGTAAAAATCAGTCCTTGATACCTTGTTTTCTCCAAATGGCCACGCCGGATCTTACATTAGCATGACTTCTTTTTTTGTTGAAGAGAGACCCTCGGGCGGTCAGGACATATTGCATTTGCATGGATTTTTCGGGTGTGTGCTCATCGAGAGGGATTTTCCATATCTAATTGTGGTCGCGGACACGCCAGTAAAAAAAAGAAAAGAAAAAAAAGAGTGACAATAGGGGCCAAGGTTGTGGAGTTCGGCGAAAAATAATGAGAAAGTTGGGCTGGGTGTCACAACAGTGTAGATTTCTTGCATGATGACTTATTCGTACTTGCTGACGTTTCTAGGCGTGAAAAGTTTCAAGTATGTGTATATAAAAAATATTGAATATTTGTAACGTTGTCGTGAATGCAAAAAATTTGTGACATTGTCAAGTTGACAGGAATGTAAATTGAGTTCCTAGGGACTTGAAGGCAAAGAAAGGACATATTATGGAGTGACTGATGCAAGTGCCACTGTGCAAAAGAGCTTTGGAACATTAGTTATGAGTAGAGGGGCTGTAAAATAAATGGGAATTCTGGTGAAGGGAAGTTGCAAATGAAATATAGGTATCAATGTTTTGCATTTAAATGGCTGAGTTATATTTTTTTTGTTGAAAAGCTACAGTCGAAAAACAAATACAGGGACTCATGAGATTTACAGTTAATGAGCGGTTGTTGGCGAATTTCGTGCGCTCAGGTGAAAATTAGTAGCCATCACGACGGAAGGTTGTTTTGGTGCTCCTTTTTTGCAACTGGAGACATTACACGTAATTACTATGAAGAACAAGTGCCAGGTACTCTAACGTGTGATTTTTTTCTGAGCTTGAATTAAAACTTTTAGAGGAGGGGTTGAGCCTGTCAGATGTTTTTGTCAGAGTCCGAATGATAGATGAGCTGTTACGACCTTCTCTGTAATGGATTTTTAGGATAGCAATTGAAAAAAAGCGTGTTGTAGTAGCCTAACATTCTGGCCATATTTTAATAGCACAACGAAACTAGCAATTTTGCCTTTCCATTATTGCTGCCTTGCAATGGAACTGAATATATCCTAGAAAAAAAACAACAAGATTAAGATCATTTCATGGTCGAGTTAATGTAGCATGACTAAAAATTAAAAGCCTCTCCAGAGTTGTTAAAATGCAAGTTATGCAAATTAATTTTGCCGTAAACAATCGAATAAACACTGCACGCGCGACTTGTTTTATTGCTATCACTATTTTACGAGTTGTTTTTTTTCCCTTTATATAATTACTGACCTGGATGGATTCCCCTTAGGACAAGTTAGGTTTTTCTACCACTTTCTATCAAATTTTAACGACTCTGTTTTTCTCAAATTGTTGCAGATCAACCAGATGACCAGCTGGATAGACGGCAGCTTTATTTACAGCACCAGCGAGGCTTGGGTTGCTGCCATGCGTTCTTTCCACAACGGAACGTTCAGGATATCACCAGACGGGGAATTACCGCCTCTGAATGTGGACAGAGTACCTCTCATCAACGCACCTTCGCCACATGTACTACGGATGTTGGAACCGGAACGCATGTTTCGTACGTTTATTTAATTATTTTATAGCTATCTGCGGTGTAATTGTACTGAACAGCACGCCATACAAATCATTGCTACTTGAAAGTAGCGGTGATCACTTTTAGGACCATCATCAGACCTAGCTGCTTTTTACGTCTCTGTTGCAATCATTCCAAGAATGTACAGATGAAAATGGGAAAGAAACTCTGTTGCACTTTACCTTCACATAATATCTGGACACCCACAGAGAGTGGTCGTAATCATACACCTGCTGCAATTCGTCAACCTGCAACGATGATTAACGACGTTTGTTAAACCCGCACGGACCGTGGCTAGATTTTTACGACATTTTTCTAGCCCATCTTATGAAATGAGCGGATGAAATCGCGAGATAGTTTGGCATTTAAGCTCGCCAGCTCGAAACGAGAGCGGTCAACCTGACAGCAAGAATTTTCAAGTTCTTATCTTTCGCTTCAAATTACGACCCTCAGGCCTGCTGGTCTGTACAAAAAAAAATACTGTCTGCATGAATTTTTTTGGACGTAATTTTTGCAACAAGTATTGTCGAAGCCGTGAATTTTACGACTTAAATCCCTTTATGTTGCATGGATTAAAAAATTGGCTGACAGTTGGATTTACTGGCCGGATAATTTTTTTCAAGGTATGATCTGATATTCAGCTTGCAAAAAGTGGGGCGGTAAGTAAGATTTCTATGAAATGTACACCCCTCCCGATGATTATCTCTGTCGGTTTTTATGTCTTCGGTCTTCAGAACAGAAAACAGCAGGGGTATCCCCCATTTATTACCGCCATTTGCGCTCAGCCACGTTTACTCGTTATCTAAGGATGATCTGGTTTCTTAAGTAAATTTGCTCCATGTGAGACCCGGACGGAATCTGGATTGGTGTCGATTTAAAGATGACACATGGAGGGTTTTGTGGCCAGGCGGCTTCCTGCATACACAGGTTCAAAAAAGGAGCAACTGTCTTTTGGGAATGTGATGGGTCTGCTGTCAGGTAGGATTTAAAAGGACGCCGTCTTTCAAATCATGAGGCAGTTCGTTACCCTTTAATTGCTAAACCTGCATGGGGTATAGAGATGATTAAATTTTTTGGTCCAGTTTGTGCGTGGAAAATAATTTTCAAATTTAATGCACACAATGTGATGTCAAACATTTAGGAAAATATGCAGTGGCCAAATTTTTTCCAGTATCTTTTTGTGGTTAGCTGTTGACCTCCAGGTCACGGTTTTACGACTCCCGCCACCGCAGAAACCAGGTAGCGGCCACCCTTTGATCTTTGCGAATCCCTCGTGATGTGCTTACAAGCCCTCACCTGTCACAAAATCATGACTCACCTGACAATCAAAAGGTAGAGAAGGGAGTAACCAGTTTGCTTGTTGCATCCACCCATTCAAAATATGATATCCCACTGTGGACCCCAAACGGAATGGACCTACAGGAAGGCTCATTAGTATCACCACTTGATCAGGTGATAATGAACATACCATTTTTTTCATTTCGAAAAAAAAAAATTGTTGCGTAACATCTCCCATAACTTAACCGGAATGCGAAAGCTCTTTCCTAGCCTAAAAGCAATACCGTGTTTTGCATGCTTCGAAAAGGAGCGGCGCTCGATTTATGATAGCCACACCTCCTTCTCAAGGAGTTTTCAATAGCTGGAATCAAAAACTAGGCTCAAGTGAATAAATACAGGCTTGGGCGTTTAAAAAAATTCGTCACGACATGGACCTATGACGGCGTTCTTGATTTTGATGGGGGTGAAGCAAATTGGAATTGTTAGCGGGAGACACGTCTTATCATCTGCGGGATGTAAGAATTGGTGGAGTTGAGGCATGGTTCTTCTGGGTGGCCACCAGTTATTGGTGGAAAAAATATAGGCAAAAGGCACGAAACATACGGCATAATACTCATGGTACGCGACTTCAGTACTGTAAGACTGTGTACAAGTAATTGCTGTGGAGGTAATTATTGACTGGGTGATTTAAGAAGTGGGCAAGTCATTACAAGGGGGAATCATCTATGCTGTATGAGTATAAATCACTTCCCTTTGTTTTGTTAGCGGGTCGATTATCCGGGCAATTGATTAACACACGAACTTGCAACCTGCCTGATGTGAAAATTAGTAGGCAACATGCACATCAGCTGCCCCATTATAATATCAACCGACATAATTACACCCGCAATTAAAATATTTTTTCTCCTCCATTGCCATTTGCCCAATGCAGATGCAAATGCCGTTATCTACACATCATGGCACCGAGGATTTTTCGCACGCAAAGTTAGTTAATCGCACGTTGGACTGACTACGAATGAAGCAAGTTCATCCCTCTGGCTTTATGGCGGCCATTAGTACAGTAATTTAAAAGCGTTCTTAAATGATTGTAACAAAGGTGTCGGGTCATGGCCTCGCGTTGTTGGAATGCGCATAACTCATGTCGATAGCTCCGAGGGGCAGACTAGTCCAGTTTTTATATGTTCGTGAGACCAACAATCCCGGATGGATCCTGGAGGGGACAATCCGATTGTTAGAGGCGCCTGTTCTAGGCGCCAAACAGACGACCCGACTCTCTTGGCCCACCTTCGGAGAGAACGTACCAGGAGGCCATTATTTTCTGAACATGGCCACCTCTCGCAGAGCTATTGTTTATGGGTGCTGCAATAGGTGGGAGGTAACAGTAATGACGGTGTTGAAAACGTGAGCCACATAATTTACATGAATCAAGGTGCAGCAGGTGTACCACACGCGTATTAAATAATATTAAAAACGAGGTATGGCGACCTAGAAACTACTTGTAGGCAGGTGTAGGATCTGTAAGTAAACATCGTCAATAATGAAAAGCATACGTTGCGTGATCGAGGCTTCTGATTGGCCCTCTGTATGTTGTTTGCGCGACAGTTCCGATTGGCCCCCGTTCTGCGGCTGCGCAATGGAGGAAGGACCTATTCAGTTGCTAGCTGGCTTGTGGCAGGTAAACATCGTCTCTCCCGTCACCTCGACCATTCCCCCTTCGTCACCCACCCACCCCGTCCCCTCCACTGCGACGGGGTGCCGAATCGGTCTCTGGGTATCGAAAAATGCGAGAGACGCAATGGTTTTTCTAGTGTGACATTAAATTCGAGTTTTAACCTCCAGTTTTAGGTGACGCTCGCACCAACCAAAACCCAGCACTGTTGTCCTTTGGCATCCTGTTCTTCCGCTGGCACAACATGGTGGCCAACCGTGTCCATGAGGAACACCCGGACTGGTCAGACGAAGAAGTGTTCCAGCGAGCACGACGCATCGTTATTGCTTCATTACAGGTAAGGGCACAATCACTCCGATCGCACTACGTACCCTAGACATTTTGCGTTGCTAAGTAGGCACCTCGAGGGGGTGAAGACTGATAAGAGCCAGGGTGGTAGCTTCACCTCCTGTACTTTGAGATAGTACTGGTGCATAAAATTTTCAGCCGGAATTGCTAATGTCTTCATTAAGGTAGCTGAAAAGTGAACGATGCAGGAGATTTGATGGGAAACTTGTTTCCTTCCCCTCAAGCTCGGTTAATCAGATCGACCCTGTAGCTCTCATGGATGGCCTGACATGATTGATTTCTTGTGAGAAAGGTGACAAACACTGCCCCTGTTTTCGAGGTATTTCCGGGTGTAGTGCCAAGCACTGGGGGGGCAATAACTAGGCACTAAATTTTTATGGGGTCTCAAAAAATTTGCTGTAAATTGAACTGCATATTGCAGCGCATAGTTTGGGTAAGTGGTGGCGAAATGTGTAACCAGTTTGGCATCTGGTAGGATGCTCACGTTCGTGTATTTAACCATCGCTAATTGCAATCGCCTGAATCCATATCGACGGCAACCGGATTGGCATAAAAAAGTTTGCAATAATGCTAGTTTAAAAAAGACGTGACAAATTAATAAGCGGATTGACATTGGGGCAGCTGTTTAATCAGGACTTCAACTTACACATTGTCGCACTTCCTCATGCATTTTATTGGGTGGCAGTAAAGCTGTTAGGCAGGCACTTTAGACCACTTGCGAAACAGGATTTGCCCAAAGTATTGAGGAATAATCTTGGACGCCAGAAAACGTAACGACCTTCCATAACGAACCCTTTTTTTAACTCTTCTGGTTGGACCTGTCCCCTAACCAAATTTGTCGCAATGTCAGTTGGGTCTGGAGACCTGTCAACTGGCTGAGGACTGGTCCAGCCATCCAGGTGATGGAGCGATAGTGGCAACCCGGCTGATAAACTCGATTAGAAATTACGTAGGGGTTATCAGATCCGGCCCTAATGATCATGTTATAGGGCAAGGGTGACAGTTCTCCAGCTTTTTAGAGATTAAAGGCAAGCGCTGAGCTTTTTATTTGAGTTTGAATCTCACTTGGACACATTGTGATACGTTTTGCCAACATAGATCTCAAGCTTAGAATTTAATTGTGTTGGTTTAGGAGGAGAGTCGAGCCCTGATTGGTGGATAAGAGGAGATTCGATCTCTGATTGGTATGCAAGAAAAGACGCTACCAGTGATTGGTTGGGCAAGGAGACGCGATCTCTGATTGGTTGAGGGAAAGGAGCTACCTGTGATTGGTCGCATTTGAAAGAAGCGTTATGTGATTGGTGCAGCCATGTTTAACTCAAAACATAATTTCTTTCTGTGTCTGTTTTCAGAACATTATTGCATACGAGTACCTGCCCGCTTTCATCGGCGAAGGGTTGGGCAGGTACGAGGGTTACAAGCCTGATGTACATCCAGGAGTCAGCCACGTGTTTCAGAGTGCAGCCTTTCGCTTCGGACACACACTCATACCACCCGGAATCTACAGGAGAAACGGACAGTGTGATTACCACCTGACTCGAACCGGATCTCCTGCCCTTCGACTTTGTACTACTTGGTGGGATTCAAACGTAAGTCGTTAACTACATGTTTATATAGCCCTTTAAACGCCGGTTGCAGAAGGACAAAAAAAAAGAAAATGGCACAGATACTCATGTGCTTTACCCACATGCATCATGTGTGTAACAACCTGAGAAAATATCACGACGGCTATTGTCCCCATGACTCTGATTACAACACCAAAGCAACATGACTGACTTAAGAGTTCACGGATGTTCATCTGGGCCATATTTCTGTCCAAAGGACAAAGGGTACCCGGGGATTTATAGCGGCTTTTACGAGGAGGAAATCTTTATAAAGGTAATTTCGTGCCACGGGTTGCGCACACTTTTTTTCCTTATCGCACTTCTGAATGGGAATCCAGATTTGGCTTTTCCTGCACCGAATTCCCACAAACCTGCTGTACACCGGTGTTATCGTCTCGTGAGGCAGGTGGTCATGCACGAACACGTTTGTGCTCTAGAATTAAACAACCGGTAAATTGGGCTAACTTTGTAGCTCATGAGAAGACCTGAGCCACTCACTCCTGAATTAGCCAATCTGACCACTGCAACACATGCACAGTCCCATTTCCTGTGCGGATGAAGCTAATATATGGGATGCTCACACAATGGCAAAAAGATTTTGTAATTATTGGGGATGTCAGCCAACAGATTATGTATAGGCGTCACTAAAGCACACAGTGTCTATTGAGGGAACAAACAGGAAAAATTCTGAGCTACGTTTTTTGTGAAGAAACCGTTTAAAAATCAAGCCTTGAAAATTCGTTTAGGCACGAGGATTACAACAATAAAGGCGGTTTCAAGGAAAAATACTGCTGAAAAATGATTGTGACCAATCCGTGTTGTTATTTTCAAATATAGGACGTCCTGGCCCAAAGTTCAGTGGAGGAGCTCCTGATGGGGATGGCATCTCAAATCGCAGAGAGAGAAGACACCGTCCTGTGCTCTGATGTCCGGGACAAGCTATTCGGTCCGATGGACTTCTCCAGAAGGGACCTCGGAGCCCTCAACATCATGCGAGGTCGAGACAACGGCCTTCCGGACTACAACACTGTTCGGAAGTGCTTTCGGCTGCCAATGATCGCCAACTGGAGCGAGATCAATTCGGATCTGTATGCCAAGAAGCCCGAGCTCTTTGAAAGGCTGGAGGAGTTGTACGGTAACGACCTGAACAACGTTGACCTCTACATCGGAGGGATGCTGGAGTCCAAGGACGGACCTGGCCCTCTCTTCAGGACCATCATCCGGGAGCAGTTCCAGAGGCTCAGGGACGCAGACCGATTCTGGTTCGAAAACGTCGACAATGGGTGAGTTGATTGCTCTTTACCTTGAACCCCATTGTTGGGATAAGCACTGTGGACGTATTGCCAAACCATTTCGGCTTGATTACACCTTGCATACTTTTTTGTGAATCGACGGTTCATGGCCGGACATACCAAACGGCCATCCTTATACATTTTGACAAAACTTTCACCCCGACACACCGAGCTGGAAACATTGTAATTAATTGGGCATTCCTTCCGGTGATCAACCCCAGAATTCCACCAAGAATTTACGAGACAGACCTTGTGATTTCTGGCGGCGACTAAAAAATAATTTTTCGAGCTCCCCTGCCCTTGGGTGCTCTCGAAACAGGTGCGACACATCATTCTCAAAGTGTTTTTTCGAGAAAAGAGATATAGAGAAAACCGCTCTGGGTCTGGCCGTCCTTGGAAGAAGGCGAAGGCTTGGCAATGGGAATAGCGTGAGGATCGTTGGTGCGTTGAGGGGAACGCCGTCACCACACCTGTTTCCACAAGAGAAACCTGCCATCCAATATAATATATTTTTTTGCACTCCTTTTCGCCATTCCTTCAGAGCACCAGGTCCAAGTAACATAAATCTTTTTCCCCATAGTGCGCCGCCGCACACTGATTTTTCTACCAATCAAGCGGTAGGACCGGTTGTCCCTGTCGCGGATAATGTGACATACATAGTTTTACCCCTGCTGATTATTATTTGGCTTTTGTGTCAGGCTGGATTATTTGAAAAGACACAAAGACGATGATGTACTAGTAGGATGCTCAGGAGATGATTTTCAATATTAAAACAGGATTTTTGGACGGGTTTTTAAAACTCTGGCTGATATTTACTCTTGTCAATTTTTTTAAATAGTGACGGTGATAGGCAAATGCTACCAGAAAGAAGGTGATATTTCAAATGTAAAATATGTTTCTAATGACTTATCAAGCCTTTAACTGTTAAGTACACTGATTTGTACATATTTATTGTTGGCTATTACGTCCGTGCTTAACACATTTTATAACCCAAAAATCTGGAATATGCTTTTGTCGAGATGCTATAACAGCTTTACACCGAATCATATAGCATAGGGTGCAAAAAAATCGTGCCCTCTTCATTTTATAATATGCAAAATATCTGTTGACAAACCGGAAGGCATCGTAGGCAACAAAAATGGCTGAACTAAAAAAACTCTTTAATAACACCCGAGTGGACGTTGCCCATTTGGTTGATCTCCTTTTTTTCATGTGTGCCAACCTGTCATTGGGTGGATCCCGAGCGCCAAAGAGTGGTCAAACGTGTCCGCAAAGCTCCTCTAAAACGGCTAAATATCCTTCTAATGACTCTTCTTGGTCCCATCTCGGCAGCATGTTCACGGAGGAGGAGATCGCCGACATACGTAAAATCCGGTTGTACGACATCATCCTCAACAGCACGACCATAAAACCGGGGGAGCTTCAGGAGAAGGTGTTCTTCTGGATGGACGGCGACCCATGTCCACAGCCCATGCAACTGACTGCGAAGCAGCTGGAGCCTTGCACGTTTCTACAAGGGTACGACTACTTTGAGGTGAGAACTACAGTTTTTTTTTGGAAGGGGGGTAACCCAAGTAGGAAACATGACGAAGAGACATGTTTCAACATTACCATCACTTGGCCTCGATCGAAATCACTCTGGCTGATTCGCTTTCTCCATGATTTGTTGGGCTAATACTGGATTTTCCACCTTCGTTTGCCAGTATATCCTGGTCCTGATAGTTTGTAGCAAAACTGGATAGAATAGCACATAAACTGTCCTACCGCAATGCGGGCTGTTAATTGCATTTTGGAAATTTATTGCTTGTGAACATACGGTAATGAAGATATGTAGGATGTTCCTGCATTTGGCTGCCAAATTCCGCTTCAGCCTAAGATATTAAATTATTAATACTTTTTCTCTATATTTTTAGGGTAGTGAAGTGGCCTACATCTACGCTTGCATCTTCCTTTGCTTTGTGCCAATCGTGTGTGCTGCTGCAGGCTACGGAGTGGTGAAGCTGCAGAACAGTCGTCGTCGTCGCCTGAAGATGCGTCAGGAGGAGAACAACAACGGAAAGTCAGTTGATAAGATGGTGGTGAAGGAGTGGCTGCATCAGAACCACAAGAGGCTGGTGAAGGTCAAGTTCGGACCAGAGGAGGCCATTCACACGGTCAACCGCAAGGGCGAGAAGCTCCGCACGGTCAACTTCAAGGCGGCGGAGGCGATGACCATCGAGATGACCCAGGACCCAAGGAAGAAGCCTATGGTTCTGGTCAGGGTTCACAAGGACCACGATCTGGTGCTGGAGTTCGACTCGATCCACTCCAGGTCAAAGTTCGTCAGCAAACTCGAGGGATTTCTTCGAGGCTACCATAAGTCGCTGGAGACGAGTGTGACCTACAGGGAACAGATGCTGGCCAATGCTGAGACTAAAGAGAGGAGGCAGAAGAGGCTGGAGCATTTCTTCAGAGAGGCCTACGCTCTGACCTTTGGGCTAAAGCCAGGAGAGAAGCGGAAGCTGGAGGATGTGACCAGTGATGTCATCATGGTCATGAGGACGTCTCTGTCCAAGAGCGAGTTCGCATCCGCCTTGGGAATGAAACAAGGAGACGTGTTTGTGAAAAAGATGTTCAACATCGTGGACAAGGACGGGGACGGGAGGATTTCATTCCAGGAGTTCCTGGACACCGTGGTCCTTTTCTCCAAAGGTAAGACTGGCGACAAGCTCAGAATCATCTTCGACATGTGCGACAACGACAGGAACGGCGTCATCGACAAAGGAGAGCTGTCCGAGATGTTGCGCTCGCTAGTTGACATCGCCAAAACCAACAGCCTGTCCAATGAAGAGGTAATTCATCAATGTACCTCTTGTATAATTTTAATCGTGCCTCGAGTTACACTGTAGTGATCGTTGTCTGTTAATCACACTGTAAGTACACGTTGACAGTGAAAACAATTCCTTCTCTTATCAGACCGCTGTTGTCACGCTCAGCTTGTTCCTAGGGGGGGCTGTTTCGAGTGTCGCCACCCTATGCATTTTACAATTTACCTTGATCCCAGTGCACTGATCCAGAAATCCTTTGCTTCACCACCACTCTCTGGAGAGAGAAAATGAGAACATATTACTATAGGTCTGTCAACGCACTGTGATCTTATTGTCGTTAAAAAAAGAGTGGTTATCCTACAAGTTTTTTTAAAGCCCGTAGCTATGTGAAATGAATAACGATCAGTTTGACCCCCTGTGAGGATACAAGCTCGGAATTTCAACCCCTTAGGTGTTTCTCACACTTGACGATATATGCGGTACAGGTTACGTGATGGGGACGTTACACTGCCCTTACCTTTTTGTCATTTTGTGTACTGTATATGGTTTGTGAAGGTAATCAAAGTGATGCAAATTACCAGGTGACTGAGCTGATCGATGGAATGTTCAAGAACGCGGGGTTGGAACACAAGGAATTTCTGGCCTACGATGATTTCAAGATCATGATGAAGGAATACAAGGGCGACTTCGTGGCCATTGGATTGGATTGCAAAGGAGCCAAGCAGAACTTTCTGGACACATCAACCAACGTGGCCAGGTCAGCAATACCAGTTTTTTTTTCTCGAGTAGTAATTAGAGACGATTGTTGACTAATGAAGAAAGCAATGGGTGAGGCACACGTTCTGTATGCATGCGTGCTCTGGTACCCCTGCAGTTTTTCTGAGAACGGAAGTCTTGATTAATCCCGCCACAGACAATGCCTTTTACAACCTGAAGCAATTCGGCTTCCAAGTGTTCATGATAAGAGTTCATAATTCAACAATTAGGCATTGAAAAGTGTAATAATGGACGGGATAATTAATCGGAGAAGAGTGGAAAGGTGTAGTAACAGCAGGTCTTGTCCGAGTGTCTCGAGCATTATCGCCCCAGGAAATCAACGGCACGTAATACGTAATTATCTCAGGTGGCTGGAAAAACTTTTTCGCGGGAACATTTTTTTTTTCATTGCTTCACAACCTTTGGCGAAAATGCGGAAATTGACAATAAACACCGGCCCACCTTGAGCTGCGCAGTAGTGAAAGGGATGATCTTTATGAGGGTAATGATCACGCCACGAAATTTTTCTGACGGGCGAGACCAGGTATTTCGTGTGTTACACTCGCTGTTTGAAAAGACTGACATTTACTAGCGCAGAGAAAGTACACGCGTCCAAAACTTTTTTTCATTTAATTAGTCAGGCATGACAAACTGATAACCAGTGCGCCTAGTATCCATCGTCCTTCGATGCTGCAGGTGCGCCGAGCAAAACAGTTCCTTTTTATCGAACAATAGGTCCCGACCATAAAGTTTTCATTATATAAAATCGGCAAAGTGGTAACTTCCGTCACGGCTCAGCAGGATTACTTTGACGCTCAATTTATCAATTGTGTAACAACCAGAGTTTTCATGCCAGCCTGTATTGCATTGCAGAATGACCAGCTTCGCCATCGACAGCATCCAAGAGCGGAACAGACCGTGGATCCTGAAGCAATTGGATTGTCTCACCACATTTCTGGAAGAGAACAGGCAGAACATATTCTACCTGTTTGTGTTCTATGTAGTGACAATGGCTCTGTTTGTGGAGAGATTTATTCACTACTCGTTCATGGCCGAGCATACTGATCTGAGGCACATCATGGGCTTGGGAATAGCCATCACAAGAGGATCGGCAGCGGCCTTGTCCTTCTGCTACAGCCTCCTTCTGCTGACAATGTCCAGGAATCTTCTGACCAAGTTGAAGGAGTTCACCGTCCAGCAGTACATCCCACTGGATGCACATATTCAGTTTCACAAGATAGTGGCCTGTACTGCCCTGTTCTTTTCACTGCTTCACACCATAGGACATATCGTCAACTTCTACCACGTGTCGACCCAGCCAATAGAGCATCTCAAGTGCCTTACAAAGGAAATGCTGTTTCCGTCCGACTACAAGCCTGGAGTCACCTTCTGGCTCTTTCAAACCGTAACAGGTATAAGGTCATAACCACAAACAATACCAAAATGGAGCATCTAAAAAAATATTCTGCGAGCTATCTCTCTGATTGTATAGATTATAGTTTCTATAAATATCCTTCTTTTTATAGGTATCACTGGTGTACTCCTGTTCGTCATCATGATCACCATCTTTGTGTTCGCTCATCCTTTGATACGCAAGAGGGCCTACAAGTTCTTCTTCGCGACGCATAAGCTGTATGTTGCAATCTACATCCTGTGTCTCATCCATGGATTGGCTCGGCTGACTGGCCAGCCCAGGTTCCTGCTCTTCTTTATTGGCCCTGGGATTGTCTACACCTTGGACAAGGTTAGTGCAAAGAGATGGACAGTGACAGAGGATGTGGCTGACGGTGGTAAAAATAGTGGGTCAGAGGAAGGGCATCTTTTTGATTAGGATATGTTGACGTGGGCATGAGAATTTATGGATTATATTGCCTGCCTTTAATTAAAGGGGGGATGCACATGGCTGGATCCGTGGGAAGTGTCATTCCAAAAATTTCCTTTGTTCGGTTGTTTCGGTACGTGTCAGCAGGGTGCCTGGATATTTTCAGGTATTTTTTCCCAGGGGAAAGATTTTTATGAGATTTCATAAAGCGGTTTTGAGCGAACGTATTGAGTAATAGACTTAGTGTTGGTGGCGATGTTTTGTTTAAATCAGGCAGAGGTATTCGTAGCGCACACATCCCAATATGGATGTACTGTATATTTACAAAGAGAGGGATGACAACCGCGAAAAAAACAGTTATCTGCAAAATTATTACGTAATTACATTGTACACATAGGTAGGGCTATTATCACTGCCTGGCTTCTCAAAATAACTGTAAGTTATAGTAAGATTAAATGAATAAAAGGACCGTTGCACAAGGAGTGACAGCATCCCCTTTACGCACGAAATCAAAATTGTACCAACCAAGGTTATTTCCTCAATTTTTCCGCCTCAACGCTCAACACTGACACCCGTTATGCAGTTTATTCCCAGGCTTTCTTCATATTAGAATTGTTTAAAAATATGGCACACGCAAAGTTGCTCAATTACAATTTGTCTAATAAATCATGATGTGTTTTTGCACATTTGTTTTGCTGATACACACACAGGGTGGTCTATTGGTAGCAATACGAGCATATTTAAGGATAAAACCTGTTATGGCTACCTGTCTGGTTATTGCAAAGACATGTTAAATTTTGCCAGCTCTTGTGATTTAACACAGTACGCAACCGCTTCAAAGTCCGATTAATCCAGTTGCAATTAGCAAGTGTCCGACACGATACCACGCAGCAATAAAAACGCCTCTCACAGCATCCGATCCACCCACCCAATCTGGTTCTGGCAAGGAGAGACGAGCCTAATGAAAATCTGCTGATACGCCACCGAGCATCGCCTCCAAACAAAACGGAACACTTCTCTTTTTCCTTAACCCAGGTGGTGAGCCTACGCACCAAATACATGGAGCTAGACATAATAGAGACGGAGCTACTACCTTCGGACGTGATCAAGATCAAGTTCTACCGGCCGCCCAACTTCAAGTACTTGTCTGGTCAGTGGGTGCGGCTGGCCTGCACCGCCTTCCGACCCCACGAGCTACACTCCTTCACACTCACCTCAGCTCCTCATGAGAACTTCCTCTCCTGTCACATCAAGGCCCAAGGACCATGGACGTGGAAGCTCAGGAACTACTTCGACCCTTGCAACTACAACCCGGACGAGGATCATCCTAAGGTATTGCACTCGTGACGATATATCCAGTGAATAGGACAAGTTGTCTTCAATGTTTCGTGTGTTTCAGATCCGATTGGAAGGTCCGTTCGGAGGAGGGAATCAAGACTGGTATAAGTTCGAGGTGGCGGTGATGGTCGGAGGGGGCATCGGGGTCACTCCGTATGCCTCCATCCTCAACGATTTGGTGTTTGGGACCTCTACCAACAGGTACTCCGGAGTCGCCTGTAAAAAGGTACGTACTTGGGTGCTGAGCAAAATGTTTTTAGATAGTAACTGGCCTGAAAAGGTTACTCGCGCGTGCTGTGGCGATTGTTGGCAGTCCATTTATAATGATTTTCGGTTAATATTAGGCTGAATAAAATGTTTAATCAAGATCAAGTATGGATACACACACAACCGGTGGTGCTATGGGCGCCAAAAGAATTGACCGGAGTTGATGGGTATATAGCGCCATATACCCATCAAATCCGGTCAATTCTTTTGGCGCCCATAGTACAAATACTTTTGATAATTTTTGATGATTTTAATAATAATTTATTTAAATCTAGTGTACAGTTCTATACTGAAGAGCTTTCTCTTCCATACTTGTGGAGATAGTGTTTCCTGGTCGTTTGCGGCAATACTGACTGTAAAGATATTATGAATTTAACTATTTGGGCGGAAATAGGTACATCAAAAGTAGTAAATGTTGGACAACGTAATGCCTATAATGGTATATAGATCTACGTGTACTGCCAAGCATCAAATCAGATGTAGTGTATTATTTGATGCATTTTTTATTATATTTTCTACCCGACTGGATGTGTTGCTCTATCATTTTGTCCTGCAAGAACGGTTTCCTTAGCTCATTGACTCCAGAAGCAAGTGTTTCCAGGGAATGATACCTGTTATTTTACCTAGTCATTTACAAACTCCTGTCATTGAACCAACAGTAATTTCGCTGATTTGCTTGATTGCAGTGTTCACACCGATTCATCCCGATCCATTACTTCCCACTAACAAAGTACAAGTAATCTTCAAACCGGATCTTGACCCGTCTAAAAAAAATCATGTCATATCAAGCTGTACATTTCATGGACGAATAGCTGTCCGTCTCATATAAGAACAATGGCCAACAGGAAGTCTAATATATATTTTTTTCTGCTAGTTCCACTGTATGAAACTGGGCGCTAAGAACTAGCACTCGTCCTTCAATGTGCAATAAAGAATACAAACACTTGGGTGTTTTGAAGGAGGGGTCGTAAAGTGAGCCCTTTCGAATGACTTTTTACACTCTGTTGCTCTTCAGGTGTACTTCCTGTGGATCTGCCCTTCCCATCGACACTTCGAGTGGTTCATTGATGTCCTGAGAGACGTGGAGAAGAAGGACGTGACCAGCGTACTGGAAATACACATTTTTATCACCCAGTTCTTCCACAAGTTTGATCTCAGGACAACCATGTTGGTAGGTATCTTCATAGACCACAGCAATTCAAAATAAGATGGGCATAATTTGAAATAATTTTTCACTGAACGAAATTTTATAAACTTAACATGAAACGTAAAAGCAACGTTCTATCTGTCTATTCCTCCCATCTTCTGTAATTTCACTTTATTCGAAGGTAAAGGCCGCCAAGTTGAATCATTTTCTGGCATAATTTCCCATGTTTATTTCCACTTTTTTTGCAGTCTGCAGTTTGAATGAAACAGTCCTTGAAGCGGTGCATGTTAAATTAACCTGGCCCTCTATTTTTTCCAGTACATTTGCGAGAACCATTTCCAACGATTATCCAAGAAGAGCATGTTCACTGGCTTGAAGGCCATCAACCACTTCGGGCGGCCAGACATGACGTCATTCCTTAAGTTTGTCCAGAAGAAACACAGCTACGTAAGTGTGCCCTTGATGCGGATAAGAGAGTTATTATCTTTAAACTTTCATGGGTGTTGGCTCAGAATCACCACGTTTCTCATATCCGGAAGCAGTTACTGAGCGAAAGGGAACCTGACACGTGTATGTGTATATTGACATGCATTTTTTTTTGTTATGGGGGGTGCGGTGCGGATATGATCACAAGGACAATTGTTTTGTGTTAGGTGTTGTATGCAGGTACAGAGTGATATGTTTATTTTTTCATAATTGTCGTTTCCTGGTCGGCCAAGTTTTCTTCAGGAAGGGAATGTCACTTTTCAGGTACTAATGTGCTACCAAGGAATCATATAGGTTGCCAAGGGCGTTCTTAAAAATATATTTTCATTTGCAACTGCGAGTGTGACTTGCATTCACATGTTCATGGCTATGCTAATGAGAGTGAAATTTAGAATTCTGACAATTTTTTGAATGGCTCAAGGGTAAGCTTTGCTGAGCACGTCTAGACTGGAACAGTTGCATTATTATACAATGCTGTAATCACTTCCGGGATCTGCTCTCTAATTAATAATTTGCAATCCACAGGTGAGCAAAATTGGTGTGTTCAGCTGCGGACCTCGACCATTGACCAAAAGTATAATGTCCGCCTGCGAAGAGGTCAACAAAGGTCGAAAACTACCATACTTCATACACCACTTCGAGAATTTCGGCTGATCAATTCGTCCAATATGATCACCATGGTGCTTGTGTATTTTTTAAACATTTTTTTTTTCGCTACGTGTGACATACTCCCAGAATTTTTTCCCCCCGTCTTCCCCCCACATTTATTTGTGGTTGTTGCGAGTGCTGCGAGTGACTCTTTTTGGTGTGTTAATTTTATTTTTGCGTGCTTGCGAGGAACCAGATCCTCCCTAAGACTTGCTGGCAAGTGACTGCCTCCATTGTGATAAAAAGTAGCACGTAGCTGATTTTGCTCAAGGAGATTTAAAAAAATATTTTGCAAACTGTTTGGCACTTGAGCTTTAGACCACAGTCAAACCAAACCGAACTTGAAGTTTTCTTTTTGATTCGCCAAAACAACAACGCGAGTGAAACACTTCTACATTGCAAGAAAACTGTGCGGCTTGCAACTTTTTCATTTTGAAAAAAAATATGGAAGGGTGTGTTTATTGGGCCGCCAAAACAAGGCCTGAGACAAGACGTTGACTCCTTGATTCTTACAATTTTCTAGTCCTAGGAGATGTTCGATGGCGCTTTGAGGAGAAGTAAAAGGGGAGGATGGGACCAGAAGCGCCAGTGGACCTGTCGTTATTATTTTTTTTGGGATGATCAGTATTTTGAAATAGTCAGGAAGACAGTACACCCATTTATGTGCCTCTGCCTACTTTTCGTTCTAATTTCTGATTTCCTCTTGATGAACTTTTCTTTTCTCACCATGTTCTACCCATTTTTTGATTTAAGTCCAATAATGTAAACTGTGACTTTGATGTCCCTCATCGAAACAGTAAAAAAAACTGCAAACAAAAGACGTCCCCTGTAGCTTGCATCCTCTGGTAATTCTAGTTGATACAAATGTTGTACATAGAGAGACGTGTCGCCAATGAGGGTTTCATTATCAGTACTGTATCATAGTTGTAAAATGAACGTCAGTAAACGTACAGGCCATTTTTGTTTAAAACATTGTCTTGCATAATTATTTCTTAACCGATCCAAGAACATACCCAATATGTCGTTGTTGAAGTTGTGTGCCCATAACGTGCAATTGCCTGGTCATTTGACGCCCTTCTTGCCCCTTTTTTGTTACTGAGAAATAACGGTAATAGTTGACCTATACGGCATTAGCACATCGATATAGATCTACTGTACTATTGTACTTGAATACAAGTAATGCAAGAGGAAATGTCTATGTGAGGCCACTGGTGATGCAGAGTTCCAAACTGACCAAAGAGGTGGTGAAGAAGAGAAGGACCCATTCACATGAAAATAAATGACATTCCTGTCCTGCGATGGATTTTGATAGTGGGAGGAAACGGGAGAACCCTGAGAAAACCCACGCTAATACCGAGAGAACCCATTGCAACTCTATCGACCTAAGTATCCTCCGTCCGACCCCGGGATCGAATGCGGGACGCCATAGGTGGAAGGCTGTGGCGATAGCCACTACACCACCGTGCTGACCATATTGTATATATTATATTAGAATTATCCCTCAATGGGGAAAAAATTAAATTAAATAAAAATTAAATTAGAATTAGTATAATCCGGTAATTCAGTGAATTCAAATTTCAAAGCGTTTGAATTCCAAAGCGCTGCCATTCAGAAATATTGGAAGAACTTATTTTAAACAAAATAATGCAAAGAACACTTTAAGCAGAGCCCTATCAGAAAATTTTTACATAGAAAACACAATTTTGTTTCCCAGTGTTATAATAATAATAATAATAATAATAACAATAATAATAATAATAATAATAATAATAATAATAATTGGGTGATAGGCGTACCCCTAGAGGTTTTCAGCCAGACCTTTATTTTGACGTTGGTACCATTTTTTGGGAATGCTATTATTGAAGCGCCCAGGCCCACGCGCAGGATGACAGGAGGGAATGTGCAAGTGCAGTGCCTTGTCTGAAATGTGGTCGTTTTGTGAGATCCCCCGGGTGGATTAGTCTAAGGACATTCCACCCAAGACGAAGTCAGAGACGACTCATGAACTCTGCACGAGATGAAGGGGGTTGGGATCGAACCCGAACCTTAACATCCGTGGGCGCATACGTTACCGTAGCACCACTCCGCCTCCCTTTTCCCAGTGTTATTAAGACTATTAGTGGATATATCAGGTATATTTTGATTGTAGTTATTGTAATATTTTATATCACAATAGTAATACTGGTGCCTAATAATGTAAGTGCATCAACTATACAAAAATACAAATTGCAGTTGAGACTTTTCGTGCTACTAATAAAGCATTGTCAGTCTTATAAAATTTACCGCCAATCGGCTCTCAGGAGAACATACTACTTTTATAATTACGTGACAATAGATTTTGTGTCAGAATTATTCAAGGAGGACTTGCAATATGGATTCTGAACGATGTACTGTACACCTTCAATACTGATGTAATAGAGGTGATGTAGAATCGTTACGCAAGAAACTACTTTTCAGGATTCGGAAGTGTTTCGGTTACATGGTGCATAATATTATTTCAATTAAATTTAACTGAAGTGTCATTAAATGTGGAATTTTATATGGGGCTCTGAATCCCTCACAG
This sequence comes from Catajapyx aquilonaris, assembly GCA_000934665.2. Classification (NCBI taxonomy): domain Eukaryota; kingdom Metazoa; phylum Arthropoda; class Diplura; order Dicellurata; family Japygidae; genus Catajapyx; species Catajapyx aquilonaris. Next base: position 99,139 of record KZ537968.1, read on the forward strand.
TCAGTAATTTCACTTGTTAATTTAAAAGGCTTGTCAGGAGAGACCAATCAGACAAATTCCCATCAACATGTGAACATTCAGTGCATTCTAAACTGAAAACCTGACAAAATAATGCTCAAATAATTAGGGCGTGGAAGGGGTGTGAGTCGTGAAAAAATCACGTTACATCGCAGGAAATGGAAGTACAGTGCAAAATATCTGATTTATTAACATGTGAGCTGTAAATGAAGTAGTGGTAACAAACATGCCATAATATACAGCGGTTTTCTGCAGTTTTTTTCAAACTTTTGGGAGACATGGATTCCGTCAGCAGTGTTTTTGTAGATATATCAGAGGAGTCCGGTCTATTGCTTGAAGATCCTCTCACATATAACAAAATTGCACAAAAGGATATGGACCCATCTTGAGGCAGTTTAATATAAAAGGAATCGTAGTTTTCCCCTTTATCCTACACATTAGGCAAACCCCCTGCTCAGGGGAGGCTTGCTGCGTGGCCTTGAGCATTGCAGTACGGTGTAATTATGTATACAGTATTTTTTGGACCACGCCATCCGATTTTTTAAGCTTGACCAGTCACCAGAGGATTCATTATATATACGGGTACTGGTCGTACGAGGTGGCCAGGTGGATTGTATCTGGTCATCGCTGGTAACTCCATAATCTTGGGGAAATACTGTGATTGTATGTATATGTATGTGCATATCCTCCTGAGACCTGATGTCCAATATATTGGACATCAGAAAAAAATTTGGCGTCAATTTCAGTTGACGCCCTTTTTCCACACACAGTTTGGAGATAGACCAAAGTCAAGATTTGACCCTCGCTTACATGCCAGTGAATACTGAAAACCTGGCCTCCCGGTTCATAATGAATCTTTAAGACTAAATGGACTTTACCCGGCGATATAGCAGAAAAATACTACTCGGAGTGATGTAAATAACTCAAACCATCAAAACTTCACTTGCACGTTAGTGGATTTCACTTGTTTATGATAATTATGATGTTGCGATAGGTCCTCTCACCAATGGTTACGTCTTAAATGACATCCAACCCTGCATAGTTGTGTTTATTTGTGCATAACTCAACCCAACATCATAATAATTATTTACATGACCTTAATGAGATAATTACATTTTTCACGCATCCATTATCCTGTCTATTCAGAGCAACCCATGTGCCTTTCTTGCGCAACGGGACGGCCTAATTTCAGGATATATTAGGGAATATTTGTCCTTCCGTTCACATCCTTTATGTTGGACTGTCCCGCAGTGTAAGAGAGACACAAGGGTTGCTCTGAATAGCCAGGATAAAAGATGTTGGGACACCCCCAGCAGGTCTTGCCAAAATGATTCCCTACCAGTGGGGAAGACCCCAGCTCTGTAAAGGTGATGGACAATACTGAAACCATTTACAATGAATGTGTACAACCGAAAATAACTGGCGACAGAAGTGAAACAAAAGCTAGAAACTCTAACAGCTTACGATGTTCAGAACTTCTTTGAACAATATAATATTATTCGTCTCTACACCATGAGTTTTCTCTTGCATACCTTAAGCAATACGAAGGTAATCAGAATGAATATCCCCGTCCACGTAATAGTAATTGCATACCCTGGCCAGACATCGGCTTTGAGAGGGCTCCATCCCCTGATGAGCATGCTCCTCGAGGATTCAGTGGCCCATGTGGTTGGGAAGGCCAGACAAAACCTTCGCAGCCAGTGTTGGGCTATGCCTTCCAGAGGCCACATTGTGCTGCTCAGTATGATTGCTGGGTACACCCACGTAAACACAAGAGGGACCAGTATGTATATGTCCTCTGCTATCAATGAGAGCACGTATCCGGCGCACATTCCGCAGCCAGCTTGCAGTGACACCAAGATCGAAAACCATATGAAGGAAAATGACAGTTCAAATCTCTGGTAGAAGTACATGACTACGAGCATTCCTGCCAGTTGAACTCCGAATATGAAGTACTGGACAGCCGTTTGTGCTAGGAACATCTTCGTTTCATTGATTCCTGGAAGAGGTCACGGGAGTTTGGGAGGTTAGACACATGTAAATAATAATTGAATATTACTTGTTATTCAAAGTTTACAAAGTAATAATTCTTCTGTTTTAACATTATTTTCATAGGTATTTGTAAAGTGAACCTTACCAGCAACGAAACTTCTTTGGAGCACACCGTCTTTCCTCTCCAAAACAAGTAGACCAGCCGAGAAGCCAATGGATATTGCAAATACAATGCTGCAACCCGAAAAATTGTAGTACATAGTATAAAACAGTGTTTTATGAAAATGCGAGCATTTGGAACTACTGAATCAAGTGTAGCCTTTCATGGAGGTGTAGTACAGTTAGGTCTAAACATGGAGATACAAAATACATGTCAGACTAATACAGCTGTAACTTACCAAATAAACATTCCAGGAGCCATAAATTCTTGGAAGTTAGGCTGGTTGATGCCAAATATTGCATCTCCAAATTTTACGGGTGTTGGTCCTATCAGGTTTTCAGCTTTACACACACTAAACAGATCCTTCATGAATTGTAGAAAGCGTTGAAGCATCATATGTTGCACTGTAAATCCAATTTGCTGATCTAAAAGGAAAATGATCATGGCTGAAATATGTTGCATTGAAAATTCAAATTGTTTTTTCCCCCTCACTCTTCGATCATTATTCGATTTGACAGTATTGTCATAGCTTACAGAAACTTATGCAAAAAGGAAGTCATGCAGAAAATGTTGCTCTTAAGTTTCAAAAGAACGCCCTCCTTTCCAGTACAGTTTTGGAACTAACTCGAAATCGGATACATACCGGTACATGTATTTTACTGAAACTATATTATTATATTATATTATTTTGTAAAGGGCATTTCCCCCTGGTTGAAAGTCAGGGTTTTGAAGACTAATAATACCGTAGTAATAACTTAGCAGGATAATTTCAAACATTCTCACAGACACAAATGTGCCATATTTAGGATTTTTGGCACCCGCTATTCATAATTACATTTGTTAACTACAGGGTGGTCAAATCGCAATCAAATAATAAATATTTTGAAACAGTATTGAATACTAATTCCCCCCATGAACATGAAAATGCACTTACTAGACATATCCATGCGAATGGTAGATATGGAGTTATACAATGTGTCGTTGTCAGCATCTCTACCTTTCTTCAGTCGTTCAATCAAGTTTTCAGAATAGTTATAGGGAAAGGACAACATTCCCCAAGCCTCCCCAGTTCTAATGGCTTCCACAGCTGATGCTTCATTATGATGCGGAACCTTATAGAAAGCACAGAATTAATTATTAACTTATTGCTCATTCTGATTTAGGCAGGTAATGTTGGAAACATCACATACATTTCCGAACATATCGTTGATCACTAACCAGATTAACGATGCTGTGGTCCAATGCTTGAAGGTAACCACAGCTGAGATTTCGATGACCACACGGGTCGTAGTTCTGGCAGACTGGCTCTGATGGCAACTCGTTGTTGACCACTGCAATTGTGATTTTCGCCGGATCATTACCAATAAATGTGGCGAACATTAGCATTACGGCAGGTGGGAGAAAGAAGAACAGAATCATCGCCCTGAAATTAGACCATATTGATATCAGAATTCTTGGTCAAAGGAATAATAGGTATAATAATTATTATAATAACTAATATAGGTTACAGCTATACAATTAATTGATTTTACAAGGGAGTCCTTTTCATTGCTACTTTCATTTGAGAATTGTTGAAAGTTATTGTTTCGTTATACTTACTTCCACATTCTGAAAAGGCGTTTGCGATACTTGTATAGCAACGCATCCATGTGATTCGACCAAGATGATGGCTTGCAAACTGCCTGCGTCTCATTCACGTGGTTCCCATTTTGACGCACTTGGAGCGACTTCTGCTCATCTGAGACTTCATTGGAAGTGTTTCGGAAGTCTCTAACGTCCATGCCCTCGTCCTTGAGGCACAACTTCAAAAACACCTCCTCCATATTGCTGCCCATGAACTTGGTCAGGAGATTCTTCGGGGAGTCCTCCTCCAGAAGATGTCCGCTTCTCATCATTCCCACCGTGTCGGCCAGGCGAGCTTCATCGATGTAGTGGGTGGTAAACAGCACTGTCGTGTTCATTTCGGACGAGATCTGGCGCATGTACTTCCAAATACTGCATGATCAGAGCAAATTGTTATTCCAACGCTGACCTTTCCATTATGCTATACTGTCCAATGGCCTACTTTTGACGAAGAAGCGGATCCAGTCCAACAGTGGGTTCGTCCAAAACCAAAAATTCAGCTTGATGAAAAAGAGCAATCGCCAAGGAAACTCTTCTTTGCTGCCCTCCACTAAAAATGTTGGATATGTACTCAAAAACGACATTAACTATTAGTTATGGGTCAATGCTACGATGTAATTAATTAGTTGTTGTTGTTCCATTTTAATGAATGGTAGAGCTGTACATTTTGCTGACGCTCATTTTACGTAACATGGTTCTAAAAATAACACGTACTGTAGCACAAAATAATGACTACTGAATATGTCATTACCCTGCAATTGCAAAGGTGCAAGGGTTTTTTTTTTTAATTAAAAAAATTCCCCTTCGCTCTCATCATGCAATGGTTAATTACCTGCAATATATTTAGTTCAATGTGTGATGCATATACGTTGTTTATGACCACCTCGCTGTCCTTGGAATTTTCTCGGAAAAATTTTGTTATATAAAAGACTTGCACCTACACATGTGTGAAATCTGTATTCTGTATAGCACTTGGTAATAAAAATGTGAGCTGCAGTAATTAAGAAAGAGTTTGGTTACTCTACTGCGGAGATGTTACACTGTATAGAGTGCAATACTTTACTCAAGAGAACTATCTGATAAGAACGAGAGGAGTATAATAGTTTCATGTGACACTGACCTGCCATGCTTGGGGGGGCCTACCTGAGCGTGTGAATGACCCTGCTGGCTCTTGGTAGCTGCAGCAGCCTCACTAAATACGCAACCTGCAATTTCATCTGGTCGCGAGTCATTCCGTGAATGAGGCCAAAGTACACCAGCATTTCTTCTATGGAGCAGTCCAAGTACATGCCCAAGTCTTGAGGCATGTAGCCCACCCTTCTGCCAGGAACACACGCCTCCTTGCTTCCAGGACTGTGCCCAAAAACACGGATCTCTCCAAGGTCCAACTGGCGAAGGCCAAGAATACACTGAAGAATAGTGGTCTTTCCGCATCCACTGGCCCCCAACAAGGAGTATCTGCAATATTTTCACTTACTATAGTGAACATTTGGAAGGTTGCTTTAGAAAAGCCTCAACACTATTAGCCATTATTAGGATTAATAATACTTTTCAAGAATATATTCTAATAAAGTAAGTTATCACTTGGAAATGTACAAGGTATTTCATAAAATACTACTGATGTCACATGCTTTTGCTTGTTAGCTACCATTGTTGACAGTTATTATTTGCGACGCATGAGTACTATTCTATGAATGCATTACGCCTGGATGTTACTTACATAGTTCCTTGTTTTACGGTCATATTCATGTTGTGTAGTGTAGGGCATGAGTTGCTTCCTCTGCCGTAAGTTTTGAATGCTTTTCGAACAGTTACTGCATAAGGTAATTGATGTAACTCGGAAACGTTGACGTCAATCTCTTCCATGGTTGTGAGATCCTCCTGAAGTGATCAAGTTTATTCTGGAACGATTAAATGCAAGCGTGGCATAAATAGCATAGAAGCAGGTAACAAATTGAAATCACTTTTTATGTGTAAAAAAACGAAGATATCGCTATTATTACAAAGCAAAACTCCTACACTGTACAAACTACATATTAAATATTCTTGCATACTCACATGGAAGAAACCTTTCTTGCACGTCCAAGTAATCGTGTGGCCAGTTTGGTTCTGAGTCCCTTCTGATTCCAGAACTTGAAGTTGAGTAACTACAACAGCCTTGTCCTTGAGCACTGCGGTGAATGCCCAGAAGAACCTTTAATGAAAAGAAGAGAGGTCACAAATGACCTGGACATGTTTTTATAGAAGTAATTACGCACGCAATTTACTTCAAGCCATGTAGCTAAAAATACTAAATAACATGCTTACAAAGTTTCAAAATGGAAAATGGCTGCATCATCATCATCATCATCATCATCATCATCATCATCATCATCATCATCATCATCATCATCATTATTATTATTATTATTATTATTATTATTATTATTATTATTATTATTATTATTATTATTATTATTATTATTAATTGTGATCAGGTTTTGCGCAGGAAAGTTTGATCACGTGCTTGGATGGAAGTGGATGGCCGTGGCCCCTTAAAAGAATATTTATGGCCCTTGGAGATCCGGACCTAGGACAACATACGTTTTGCGCTGAAGTTCCATGCCCTGGCCTCGAAGGGTTTTCCCAACATTACATACGTTCATCACGCTCAAGGACGCAGAGATTACTGTGACGCAGGTGTGAACTAATTACTCGGACTATTGCAATCTTCTGCTGAGATACTCTCATATAATATTACAATCAACATGTCAGTGTGTGCAAATATGCTGAGTATAAACTTACTTCAGATATTGTCTCGAGTTTGTTACTGATTGGTCAAGATGCCAGTAATAACAAGCAAAATGGTTAAGGCTAGCATGTATTTGTCACTCTTCTCTTACCGAGAAGTTTGCAAATAGCATTTTTCTCAATGCGAGGTCATTTCATAAATAAATGTGGATTAGCAAAAAATGTTTTAAATGTGGACCTTGTGCGTTAATAAATTTGATGGCCTCGAGCAAAAATACTTTTCACCCGATTGAAGGACTAATGAAGTGAATTTTAAAAACTGCCTTATTGTCATTTACCATACAGCATACCATGTCCTAGAGGTCATATGATGCATCTTAGGTTTATGGATATTTTTGTGGGCTTTAATTTAAGCAATAAAATCATTACCTTCGTTAAGTTTTTCTCACTTTAGTGTCGGTTCACACATTATAATAAGGTTTTCTGAATCACAAAACCGAGCCGCAGCAACTGAATGTCTGTTTTTAAAACACGACACACGAGAGTAGTGTTCAGTCCAGTTTCTACTGGTAAACAACAAGTTGGAACGTTGTAGGTTGGATTGCAAGGTAAACTAGTGGAATGAATAATTAACAAGTGATATCAGCAGTAGTTCTGCCTATGCATTTTCACAGAAGGCAACAAACTTTTTCTCGTGTAATGTGCAACGATGCAGTATTGTCATACAGTCAGTTCATATAGGCAATGGAGCTGACGAAGCATGTTTATATTAAGCCTGGTGACCTTTGTTCCAACGGAAGTAAGATCCAAAAGTGCTGCGGGTCACACTTTGAGGCGACGCATGTAGTAGTTGGTACGCGAGTTATGTTCATCTGAACCTTGTCTGTCAGAATGTGGGCATTGTGTCTCATCCTGCTGCTTCTAATTTGTGAGGTACAAAACTACTGCTCTGCTGATATTGATACTTTTGGAGACGGGTAAGTCTGCCTATACCTTTACGAAAACTTCCATTTCAGGATCGTATTCCAGATAAATAACATAACTTCACGCAATATACGAGTAGAAATGACTCAACATTTGTCAATAATTCAACTGGGATTACCGAAACGATTGCAACCACTGAAATCGGAGAAGTGGAGGAGAACATTCCATGGCAGATCAACACGACTTCTACCAGGTCTCGTCTGGAACATCTCCTAAAATCGGAGACATTCTCTGATGTCACTTTCCTTGTCGGACCTGACAGGACGGAATTCCGCGTTAGTAACTTACTACAATTTTCAACGTAATCTGTTACTTAAGGTTTTTCACTGCAAGTTCACTGTTACTCGAAATCTTCTAGCTTATCTAGACAATCTAGAGTCTAGACTCAGATGAAAATACTTAGACCTAGATCAAAATTCAAATAAAAAGGTTAACAAGTCCATAAAACCTAGCGGCGTTTTTCTTATACTCGCAGTTATTCTCGTGTGAACAAGAGACCTTTATTAAACTGGAATATATTCCTTTGTTATTTCCTCCAGAACATGGATTATATGTACCGGTAATCAGTACAAGAATCTATGAGTACAAGTACTACTAAATTGCATTATGTCAATTTTAGCCCTCATATAATTTTTTGTAAAACCCCGTGATAGGGCCCCCTCTTAGGGGGGGAGGGGGAGGTTCCCAAGGTAGGGAGCTCTTACTTAGTTTTTAGTCATTTCTGACCCTCTTAAATACCAGACCTTTTCTCTTGGCCCTGGGCAGAGAATGGAGTGCAAGTCTGCCCGGACATGTCGGGTGAAAAGCGGGAAAAGATCCGACCAAGCGAAGGTGTCAGGGACGGGATGTGAACCCCGGACCTCCCGCTTGGCTGGCCAGTAGTATAGCCACTAGACCACCATGCCCCCCTTTTAGCCCTCCTATAATCAAAGGTTATTATTACGCGTATTGCGCGATTTTCTCCCCTTCACACAACTTCTACACGTTTACATGATCGTATATAGCGTTTCTTGGGTTTTACAATATTTCAACAAATTAATTACGGTAACTGAAAATGAATATTATTGTTACAGGCTCACAGTTTGATTCTCTCCATGTCCAGTCCCGTCATGGAAAACGACCTCTATGACAATAATCAAAGGAGGAACACCAACAGTAGCATCCTTGAAATGTTTGACACAGATCCAGACATTTTTCAGCTGCTGCTCAGTTACGTCTACAAGGACGATGACGAAATGGCATCCAGCTATGAAGCACAGGAATTGAGGAATTTGGCAATTAGATTGGAAATGAATCATTTGGCGGCAAAAACTTATCAAGTAAGTGAGCAGTGGAATAAGATACTCTCCAAATTGGGGCCAAAATACACCACCATAACATATTACCAGCAGTGGGATACAGTAGGCGCTTTCATTATCCAGTTTCTTCAGTTACTTTCGATTGATAAATATATGCCATTAAAATATGTGTTTAGGCGACTGCGATTGAGTATTAAAATCTTCATGATTATTTGTGCGTTTCAATGTGGCAATGTGCAAATTTAATGAATTTTCTGACAGCGACATTAAAGATAATAGCAAGTCAGAAATTACGTAAGTATTCTGCATTTAGCCTGCAATAATTTCAAATGTAGTTTTGCGTAACAAGAGTGGGTTTTCAAAGTCACTGTTTTATTTTTGCCACTAACCTGCTTATTAGTATGGCTATATAATAAGAAACCGAAACTGAAAGCTCCTTATAAGAACAACTTTTATTTTCAGTACATCAGCAATAATCTAGACAATGGTAACGTCCTTCAGGTCATACGAAATGCAGCGGCATATTACGACACTCAGCTGGAAGGCTTATGCTTAAGGGTAAGGTCACAGTCATGCACACAATATTACACTATCCCAGTATCAATATCACACCACCAGTTGATACCCGCATTTTCTTAGGAGGTCTCAAAGTTTAAAATTTAGAGAAGGTCTGGATCTTGGACACTAAAACCCTTATAAACGCTAAATGCAATACACATTTTGCAGCAACAAGAACACTGAACAATAAGGGCCGTGATTTTTGTCTCTTTAAATTGGTTGCTGGAGTAAACAATCCAAACCTTTTCTCTTTAACTCAGGGCTTAGAACATCGTGTAGAGACAAACCAAAAGACAAACTGCTGAAGTTTTAAGAAAATTAATAAACCAGACTGCAAATTATTATAATACGTATAGGTTATTTTATTCTAATACTTGCACATTTTCAGCATATCGACAAGTACGCCAGTGATGTCTTACATCACATAGATTTTTCCATTCTTCCCGAGAGTGTAATAATTAAAATCTCCTCCAGTCCGATATTAAACGCAACGGAAATCGATCTCTTCAAGGCCATTTTATACTGGTGAGGTTCGTAAGCCAAGTTTAAGTGTGAATACAGCATTAAATTGTATTTTTACAGGTCTAGGATGCAGAGTGTGCTAACCAATCAAACATTGGAAAGCATTCGGCAAGAATTAGCTCCTATCTTACCACTAATCAACTTTGACAAGATGACTCCGGAGGAATTTGTCAAAGTGGTTGTACCTGCAAGAGTCCTGAATGCCACAGAGACAAACAAACACCTTGGTTATTTTATCCAGCGATTCCTGCCTAAATCAACGACAAGCAATACCAGAGTGCAAGAGAAAATGTCAGCCCAAGCAGTTTGCAAACGATCTTTGGACTCGGATGTTTCTAGCTATCGGTCTTCTTCAACTCAGTCCCATATTATTGGTTTTCGAGCTAAGTGTACCGAAAGGTGTTTTCTTTCTGGCTTCAAAGTAACAGAGAGTTTTACTACGTACAGTTGGGGACTGTCCTATAAAGCGCTGCAATTAACTGCCACAATTGAGGATTTGAAAACATCAGAAGTATTGTTTCATTTCGAGTCATCTTTGACTCATCCATTTAAAGTAGTGATTGAGACACCTATAGAAATGAAATCTGAAGACACTTATGTTATACGCTTAAATGTCGAAGCTTTTCAAGTGGCACGTGGCGATTACGGGTTTCAGTACTGTTCGCATTGCTTACAGAATATTAGTTGTGATAATGATGCCGGTACTGTGCTAGAATTTATTGATTATCCGGAAGCTAAATTTACAAACTCTACTCATGGTTTGATTTCAGAACTTTATTTTGTGCACTAAATAGTTGTGCACCATATGATTTCTCGACGCCACAGTAGACTACGCGGAATACGTAGGCTAAGTCATAAGATTGACGAGTTATACAATAGGCCTATTATTATGCAGAATATTTTGTAGGCTACTACGTTTTCAATCAAAGTGTACTGGCATATTATTCAGCGTCAACATTCAGTATACAGATGATGCAAGAGATGATGATTAAGTGTGACATGATGTTATTTTCACGGACGTACAAGATAACATAACACGCTGTCCTATTATAGATCTTGAATATCGTGGAAAAGTGAACCTAGTTGTGTAATAAAATGTAACAGAGTTATAAACACCTCTAAAGCCATGTTGCATATGCATTTATTTGCATATCTTTAACCAATTACGTATTTCCTGTATCAACTGCCACTTTAGTTACATTTGGGCAGATCCCAAACAATGACAGATAACAAGTATAATAATTATTTTGCTGCGCCTAAGTTACTACTATCTACGTGATATCCTCTTCAGACCCGAGAAGAATTGAATAAGGCAATGTCAGTTTCTATTGCATTTTCTGAACATTTCCCCCCCCCCAAAAAACGAGAATTTTTTTATAGTTCTAAAATATTGACAAAAATTATGACAAACAACCAATGAGAACATGGGACCCAATATTGCTGCTACAAAAGCAGAACGGATGAAAGCTAATAAAAAATGTAAATGCCACTTAATAACACTGTGCTCTATCCCCCAAACGATGTTTTTTTAAAATTCATTTGTGGAATTCATGGTAGCAATTCCTCTCAGAAGACAATTAAAGATAAACTGCAATTATTTTTCAAGGCCAAAACTTCAGGTATGGGGATTGCTCCTTCTCTTCTTACCTCCTAGCATGGTACCTCGCTATTCTAGATTTTAAAACTGAACTGTAGTGCAAAGCACACTTCCTTGTGGGGGTACAGGTAGTGTAGTGTACAGGTATAGGAGGCGACAGTATCAATAGTTGCCGCGGAAATGTTTTTTAAAAAAACTTACGTATCCTACAGGATACTCCAGGTCCGAGGAGGCACAACAAACGAAAGTATACTGTTCATGATTAATGTCAAAAAAAATGTTAAACATGGAATAAGTCGCGGGATTTATTCCAAAATTGATCGTCACCAACATTTGATGTAACTAGTGCGTCATTACAGAACCCATGATATGAATACAAAATACAAGGACATTTGGCATGGAGAAACTGCAGAGTGCGCATGTCAGAAATGGCACAGCAGGCTATGATTATTATTACTATGTAATTATCAGTACCTTTAGCTCTGGCTGCCGCGGGTCGATGTTCATTATTTTCAACAACTAAAGTGACCCATCAAAGTACAAACATTGGAAAATTTACTTGAACATGTTATTTTATTATAGCCTATACTTACGTAGTATTAATATTGCATGCAATGGTTTTTCAGAGTCGGCTTGTGAAAAATCAAGATTATGCAATTCTGTAGTATTTCTCCAATGAAATAACGGATACCGTATATTTTTGCGCACTGCAGCTTATAGTACAGTACTGGGAAAAGAAACGTGTGATCAAGCCTGGTGCTTTGAGTGGTCCAGCTTTTGCGGTGATCCTGCCAGTATGGCAACCCTTCACACACGACCAGTGTAATACACTGGCGTTGCAGGTTCTAATGTACAATAATCATGGAATTTCAAGCTGTAGGCTACAGTAGGCCTACACCAACTGACTTTGCAGCTACGTGGCAAACTCTATAAAAAGCTACTGTATACACGAAAATATTTATGCACGCCGTCATTATCACAACAAAAAACACAGTGTTACATAAAACTGTACGTAAAACCAGCTCTCACATTTTGCATTCAAATCGGCTTATTAAAATTGTTCACGGTGCTCTCGACTAAAATATTTTGCTGTAAGTAACTTATGCATCGAAACAGATACTGGTGGAGCCTATTGCATAATGCTAACTTTTCAATTTTTATAATTTTTATATTAACATCGTTAATATTTATTTATGGTAGAGAGGCGCAATGTACCAGCAACAAAACCAGAGATGGATTACATACTGTCCTATACTGAATATTGCAGAAGAGCTTACAAATTCCGATGGCATATTAAGATTTAGCACTAAATGTAAAAGTTGATTCAATGTGTCTGGATAATCCCCTGTCAAGACATTTCTGTATGATTTCATTAACCTTGCCATTTACAGGAATATTAAGGTTTTCCTTTAATCCAAAAGCCTGGAAGACTGCAGAAAACTCACATTATTACATGTATGTGGGAGGAGGACTTCATATTGTGGACATGGAAAGTAAAAAAAAGCCATTTGGTAGTAATTTAATACGGCTAAATACGGTACAGCAAAACATAATGCAGAATGACATACATAGCATTAGAATTATTATAATAAAAATGGAATGCGCTTCCTCCTAGGACGCATTTCAATGGCCAGCACAACACACCCGATTCCCAATCCAATGAGCCACATATAAAAAACCGACTCTAGTTTCTCAATATTTAAAAGACTCTCAGAATCACTTGATTTTCCCAAATTCTCATTCCTCTTCTTATAATACTGCCTAATGAAATTATGGTAATTGACTGCCGATTCGATGTGATCCACTATGTTGCCAGCTAGTAAACCACCGTTCACTCTATTAACGTGATCGATCCACACGTTATCCCTCTGGTAGCAAGAGCCCGTAAAGGCACTGGCAATAACATAAGGAGCTAGGTTAAGTTGCAGCTCTCCCTTCTCGTCCAAGAAATTATTTTTCTCTCGACGGTACAGCACGTCTAATATTGCACATGCAAAGTCTTCTTTTAAGGCCTTATCCAAACACTCCTCAAGTGACGCAACTATTTCGGCTTCGTGCACAGCCTTGTGTTGAAAAGAACCTTCTTCCGACTCGCCTGCAAATATAGAAAATGCCTGTACCTGCATAGCTGTAGATCCCCATCTAAATTTTGAGTCGAACACCAACTCTTCGGCAGTCAGAGGCAAATGCTCGGTCGGAGGAAACGTAATTAATGACACCAATTTGGTCTGATAACAACAAGTGATGATGAGTGCGAAGCAAAAAAATAATGCTAGAAAAACTGGGACTGAATTATTCGAATCTAATGGGACTGATGGCTGCCCGATGAAAATACATGTTAAGGTTTTGGTTTTACTCCAGATATCGCCAACTTTCCTTTTGCGATTCCACTTTGTAGAATCGTGTCTGTAGTGCGCTTCTAATGAATGAATAATAGTGGCACAAATTATAACTGACACACACAAAACTATCCACATGTAGACACCGAATGGTTGCAATATCACGTACCATTTAATGTCCAGTCTGGGATGTCTGGTCACGATCATGACGTGCCAATTCATCATTGGGTAAGTCAAAGAAACGGCCTTCATCGACACATCTGTGTAAACTATTAAAGTCAGCCCTTCCACATCACCGAAGACAACTGGTTTCATCATTCCTGCCAGACTTCCGTTTTCAGAGAACTCTGAAAAAGCCATCTCTGGTACTAACACGTCAAAAGTTAAGTTAAAGATGGATTCGTATAATAGCAAAAGTTCTTCCGTGTATGTAGTCGGAAGATTCTTCTTCTTTCTCACTGCAGCACCTCTCAAATCGACTGGTTCAGGGTGACCCATGATGACTGTGCTGCCATTAGTATTGCGAGGTGCGTCTGGAAACACGAGATCCCTTGCCAAGAAGTTGTCGTTCAGATAGGTGACTGGAGGATTCACGTTGTCCTCTCCCAAAGCGGGCTTATCGGTACAGCAGTAGCACACGGTGTGCCACATCATCCTTCGCTGATCGTGATCGAATCTGGACAGCAGCTTTAGCTTCATTCCACGAGCAGTTTTCCCCAGAAGAAACTCCTCGATCCAATTCAGATCAATGCTGGTGTCGTATGTGTGAATGAAGAATGGGTCCTGCAGATGCCTGACCCTGAATGAGGCTGCGGAGTACATGATCAGCTCAGGTGTGGTCGATGCATTTGTAGCCAGGATCAGATTGAAGCTGCACTTTCCTCCAGGCCATATTTTGGATCTGAGTTCCGGAGGATGAGACCTGAAGGACAGGAGGTGCTCTCTCTTCCAAACCCAGGTGTAATCTTCCGGATTGAATGGAAAGGTGTCCATTCGGCTCATCACCAGTGGACGGTGTCTGATCCTCTGGTTCCAGATCAGAACTTCTTGCAGAGGTTTGCTTAGGATAGGGTGATCCAAGCCCAATCCAAAGGAGCAATCCGGAAAGTGCATTTCTATAATCTTGCGAAGTAGTGTTGCCAGATGATAATCTTCTGAATCAACTTCTTTAATTGCCGTGATTGCAATCGAATTTTCTCCTACCTGGAAGTACGCAGTGGGATATAATTTAATTTCGTGTGATGTCTCTGCAACTACTTGACAGTTGACAATCATAAAAAAGTTTTATGTAGTTTGCTAGATAAAAAGATGTGAGTGTAGGTCATATAGATGAGGACAAAATAATGTGGCCAATAGCTCAATGACATATTGTACCAGATGTTTTACATAGTGAACATATATTTACCTTCGACAATATATTCGGTGCGATCAACACCAGCAGGAGAAGCAATGCCAGCATGGCTTACTGATGGTTACAGTCAGAAGCAATAGTTAAATGGTTAAAGTGGTACCAATATTTAAAATTACTCCAGAGATACTTGCAAAAACTTTGAGAGTAGAGAAACAGGTAATTTCACGACCACTTGTACCAAACCTTATTCTCCAAGTGACAAACTTTTGAATTCTCAATCTTCGCCGAAGCAATTCCTTGAAAGGTGGAGCAATTAAAGGGAATTACAGGGTAGGTAAGTATAATCAAGCTGTCCAAACGCTGCTTAGCAGCAGTTAAGACAAGGCCCAATGACGTCTGCGAAATCTTTCAGTCTATAGTAAACAACACCTTTGTCTTTTAATATTTGACGACTGGTGTAGTTAAGTCGGAGGTGACAGCTGACTGTGCCAGATAGCTTGTACAGATAGCTGAACTGTACAAGTGACGAAAATTATAGCCCGTAGAAAAGTGACACACTGAATGGTTTCCAGAACATTCCACACAAAATATATTGGACGTTTATCTTTCGATAAATTTCGAAGGTTCACTATGACTCAGTAATGATGGTTAGAAGTGATTCATTCCTGCACACTTTAACGGTACATCACACTTGCCTTCTAATGACAACATTCTTAATTAATACAGTATACTGATACCAATCTACCCATGCTCCTGTGAGTAGTCAACCCTTCACAGGTTTTGAACATACAGCAGGACAAGTATTGGTGAAGTGAATTAATATATTGACAAATAAATGGCTGGAAGCCTACAGGAAAAGTAACGTCAAGGAGACCAAAGGGCAGGTGAAGGTTGTATGTAAATCAATAAACATAAAGATAAAGGTAAGAATACATACCCAACGCTCATAGAGCAAGGCGCATGGCATAGATAGATCCAGCCAATGCTATATGTCTCCCATTTATTAGGATAGTCTCTGTAATTTATTCTGTCGACATAAAAACTTTGTAGGCACATTTCGAACACTACACCAGTCAACATTTCCTAATTTGTCACTGCGAGAAGGGAGGGTAACATTTTAAATATGTTGGTGGAGTTCCAAGACATGCCTATTTTTTATAGGTTAAATGAATGTGAGTTTACATATTTGTGCAATGGACCATAACTTGACTAAAATTGTTACAGAACTAGCTGCCTATTTCCAATTGGACAGCAGATATAACTTGCTGTTTTCGTTTAATCCGCAACTCATTCTCCGCATAGCATCATCATCGTTGTTTTCTTGTCGTTGTCGTTGTCGTTGTCGTTGTCGTTATTGTTATTGTTATTAAAACAATAACTATATGCACCAATTATTTCTCGTTAGTTGCAAATAGCTTACCACAATGCCATGAAATTCATTATTATTTATTTCCTCCTATTAGTTCCCACTATTTTCAAAATAAAAAAGTAAAAAGTAAAAATTTAATATGCCTCTAGTTATAAATTTGTGGCTATAATTTATTTATTTTTTGCATTAATCACAACGTATGCTACGGTATTGTGGGAAGGCCGGCCACGCGCGAAGTGTTGCGTACCTGCCAGGATGTACTACTCCTTGCAGGAATAAAGGCGACTTATGATCTGATTGTGAGTCACGAAGCCATGTCGAGGGCCAATTGAATAAGATTTAATTATAACATGCCCGACTGGGGATTTCGACTTTATTGCATATACAATTGATTAAGAAATGCCCCGCATAATACGGTGTACTGCAGAATACAGGTCCCAAAGAACACGATCACATTCACACTATAGTCATCATTGCATCTTATAATCAGAGTCTATAATTTTAATGTAGTACTGTGACTCCACTTGAACACAATATATTTCTCTGTTGAGTGACAAGCATGAAGGAAATATTTTATGGGTCACAGTGGCGTGCACATTAGGACTGCTACTGCAACTTCGACCTTTTATTAGCCTTTCTGATTGGTATGGCGCATATACCTTGTCAAATGTGAAAACACTTTCGGCCGTCACGTTGCGCACTTATAAATGATAGAGTGCAACATCGCTTGCTTTCTATAAGGATGTGTCTGTTTCATTAGCACAACAAGGGGTAAGTTTTAACACGTCGTATATTTTTGTCCAAGTAATTGCTTTGTTTCAATCCATTGTTCGCAACATTTTTGCGAACCACGCCAAATTCCAGCCCCCATATTATTGTGTGTCAAATTTTGAGCATTCCTGTATACACATTTGCACTTTGCCACTTTTATATAAATTGCCCATATTGTTGCATATCGTACATACCATCAGCAGTTAAAATCCAGACAGAGCCGGATTAATCGTCCTTTTGGAACAGCATGGTGCAAATGGTAACTTGAGTACTCTAATCATTAACAATCTGACAATAATTCATATTTTCATATAGAGGTGACCTTTATATGAGGCATCATCTTGACGTCATCGGTTCCGGAAGGATGAAGGGCCATAAATGGATACCATGAAGGCACACACTTCTCCAGTCCTCATCGCCTACTCGTGCTCACCGCACCTGATCATTCAAGACCAACCAGGTAAATACCTATTTCTGTCCATTGTCTCTTCGACTCGAAGTCACGCTTCTTAAAATCTGGTCATCACTGGGGAATGCCCGGGATATTGTGCGATTCTCCCACCCACATCCTTGGCCGAGCGTGAAAAAGGCCATTTGCAGAAACCGGACTTTCCCTTTTCTAATCGTTACGTTATCATTTACATAACAGTTTCAATTAATCTTGTAACCTGAGCACCCTTCGATGCTCATCTACTTTTTTATGTGCAAAATATTACAAAAACTGTGACTCATTAAGCCAATTCCGGAATTGACAAAAGAAACGGACATGGTCGGGACACGCCCAGAAGAAGGTTGATAAAAGGGTGGAGTTTGGTAGTTAAAAGATTACAAGTGTATATAGCCGGCCTTGGATGGTCTTCATCTGGAGGACAATCCAGACATCAGAAGCTTCTGTGTTCCCGGAAGATGAGATTATAAGCTTCCTTTTCCTCCAACGGTACATTCATTGCTGAAAATAAGGAAGGCGGAAAAATTATGAAAAGTCTTTGAATTTTTTGGAATTCGCACACTTCGAAGCATTTCGCATGCAAAATATTTTTTTTGTTTTAGCCGGGTCTAGGACTTTTCCGTTTTTGGTTGGCTCAACAGATGGCCTGAAACGTGAGGTGAAAATTCTCGTGGCTGTTCCACACGACAGATGGTGCTCGTGTAAGTTGGACACGCAACTTCCGAAAACTCGAACAAAGTCCCAAATACCAGAGGTTTCATTACCAGCACGTACGCGGAGTTTATTTGTTGCAATTTCTCACGCAACACAACAGCAACGAAAAAAAAAAACCGAAAATGTCTGGGTACAAAATGATAGGTTTTCGATTGACGTAAATTTTGCGAATATTTCTGGTGCGGAAAATGCTCATCAGCAATTCTGCTCACATTGATCACGATTTCGCAATTCGTGCATAACGTATTTCATATATTTTTTGTGCTTCTCAACCTGTAGGAATGCCAACTGACAGGAGCTTGTCATCCACTTTCTTGCCATTTCTCAATCCATTTCACCAGGAAAAGTATCTAGCTATAGCAAAGCCGTGTCCTTAATACGCTAATGAATTCCTCAATAAAATGAAGTCCTTACAAGCAAAATACGCTTTGCAATCGCAACAGAAATAAATTAACAGGAGTATTATCTATCGTACACCTGTCACCTGCGAGACATTAACGCAATGTCTCTTAGATTACAAATGTTGTGGGTATGCCTAGGGCCAACATATCAGTTGGAAGCTAGTTTATTAATTCGCTTTTGATTTAGGTATTATGGGTATATTGCAGTGCTGAAAAGAGCATTAAATGCTATCACTAGGTATTTATCAACGCCTAATATAAAACTTAACGAGTTATTTGTCAATGTCGCGTTTATTTACAAGCAATTGCAGTCAACCGTATTTTATTACTCACAAATTTCAATTTACATTCATCGGGTACATTATATTAAGTTATTTGCATTTTATATCGACCAATCTCTTCAGTGCCTTGATCATATTTACTGTTATAATGCTTACAGGCTAATATCAATCTGTAAATACGCTTTCATAGTACTAATATCCAAGTAGGTTTACTGGTACTAGCTTGATACAATCCCTAGTAAAAACCTTGCTATAATATTACCATATATATACGCAATACCATATGTGCACAAGTCTTCACTCGCACGTCACGAAACCTTAATCTCACCTTCGAATACTTGTACACTTGTTAAGTGTACAGCACAGCACATGCCTGCGCATTATTTGCAATATGTGGACCTAATTCAGTAAGGTGCGATAATTACGTGAATACCTCCAGTATAGGCTACAATACCGGTTATACCGCTAGGAAAACACATCAACACATGCGGTTTGCAGTGTGTGGTTAGTGGTTACTTTTGTCCCACTCTACACACAGCAATGCAGCAAACCTGTTGAAAGATGGTAAAGAACAAGCACCTCCTTCCGAATTAGGGAAAGTTCCTGCCTGCTCTATAAAAGTAGCGTAAAAAAACTATACGTTGTATAGTTCACTCCTTATCTTTGCTGCTTACTCTGGCGAACAAATCTCACGTTCTGATCGAAAAAAGGAATTATTAGTCTGTCGATACTCGACCATTCCGGCCATAGCCAGGCAACCCCAACTGACCGATAACAGCTAAAATTGGGTAATAACGATCTCAATTTTCGCGCAGGTAAAAACCCTTACGAAATTGCGCCTCTCCACAGCTTTTAGTTTACGTGACGCCGAAGTGCGAATTGCCAACGTGACTCTAATTTCAAGCCGAAATCGGCACCTTAATTTTTTATGCATATATTTTCGAGCCCCCCCCCTCTTAAATTTGGTCTAAATCGTGAGTTCTTGTTAATCGCAAAGGGCAGTGACATGCAAACCGAATAGATGACCGTTTAGCATGAAGCGTTAGGGAGACTGCGGTTTCCCCAAAAGTACTGTGCATTATTGGCTCAAGGACGAAGGGTGAGAGTCACTTAAGTTGTAAAGGCTTTTTCTCGAGTTACTTTCACTTATGTAGTATTCCTCACATTGCATGTGTGTGATAGTTACATTCGGCGGAGATTTTGTAGACGGTAAACAAACATTAGGATGGAGCATAAGAAATGATGTTAAGCTGTGCTGAAAAGATTTATGATTTTTTTTCGGGACGGGCATGATAAGACTTCTTAAACTTCATTTTTAGGCCAAATAAGCTATTAGTGTGTTAGGCCCCTTGGGAGCTACAAGGGTTAGATATATTTTATTATTGTACAAAAGAGGGTCCTTCATACATTACGTAAGAAAGATTTTTTGATGGTGTTTAAACACCTTCATCCTCCCTAATAATACGTCGTAACTCTTCAAGCTCGTGTCTTTTAAATTGCGTCAACCTATCCTTTCTCTCATTAATTTACGATTTGTTTGGAAATAAATTATAGTGGCTTACATAGGCGAACAGTGTGGAACATCCCTCTGAAGCCCTCATAATGGCACTCATAATACATCGGCTACGTAGCGTACCTGAGTGTGGAGATATTTTGTAACGCCTATTTTTTAAATTGAAAATAATGAAAAGTAAGCATCCCTGCTGTGGTTTTAACAGTACTTTTCAGGAGACATACCTTTACATACTGTTCTGCTCGTTTGCATATTGAGAGCGTGATGCTAAGTGATTGCACCAGTGCATTAATGCATATCCTAAGCTTCAATTAAATCCAATATGCATTGTAATCATTCTACAGTACATATCGTCAAGGCTATAAACTCAAAAGAAAATAATACAAGTACTGTTTATCAAACCAGAATGTGCTACTGTCACCACAATTCTTATGTAATTTCCAGTTTATTGTTGGCATTATTGTGATCTCACAATGATGTTCTCTTGCATCTTCGAGTAGAAGGCTGTACTTTTTTGTCGTTCTGAGCCTACTTTTTCGGCCACGACGGTACGGCACAAAATCGAAAGTGAAGGGCATTGCCATATGGCCACCCGCATTGTCACAACACCTCATCTTCCTCCCCCCCAAAAAAGAGAAGAAGAAGAAGAAGAAGAAGGCGTTAAGATGGCTCACACTCCAGCAGGACACGATCCAGAATCTTTATTAATCCACCAGGTACTTTCTCTGCGTTGCATATATCCAGGAAGTGATGCGGTTATGCGGATGAAAACAGTGGATCCCACACACCTCCAAATCCAGTTTTTCCTCTCTTTTATTGTTTACATATTCAGCCTGTGTTTGTGCCCTTACGCAATCCGTTTGTTGACTCTCTTTCGCACCCATCTAATCCTCCTAATGAAAGGTCCCCTGATGAGCAACAATTAACACGTCCAGCCATAGTCCACCGAACCCTTTTATTGCACATAGTGCGTGTACCACACGGGCCAACGACTCGCCCACGGAACACTCATGTTTCTAGCTGGTTTCACAATTAATTAAATCCACTATGTGAAGGACAGATTCAGCGCAAGAAATGGGTAAGTGGCGCGCAAATGTTGCGTATTACAATAATCGGTTTCTTTGGGAAGCTTCCTTTATTATGCGAGCTTTTATGGCTGATCGTGTCTGAATATTTTTAGAGTTATCCCCCTATAGGTATATATAAATATTATTCGTGGCGCTGACAGCAGCAGCCCCAACAGGAAAAACCAAGTTCACAGAAGCCAGGGTTCGTCTAGCGTGCTGTCCTTGCGTTTTATGATGACTGTAATTCATAATATTCCCAAGTGCCCGCTTATAGAAACAGTTAGGTTTCCACGGATGTTTCTAGCCTGTAATTTGTTGCTATTTTTATTGCATTGTTTCACGCCTTGAAAATTGATGGAAAAAACCGTGGTTCTAGCTTCTAGGATATAGGACCTTCCTAAACGGACAATGTGCCTTTCTTAAGAAGGGACGTAAAGGTGAATGACATTGGACGTGATGGGCCTAGATAATCAAGCTTGTACATTTCCTGGATTACATTTAAATAATTCGCCTGCTCACCCTGCTGCAGTCAGAATAATATGATCACCTTGTACTATCAAGCTGCTGTGCATTTCCTCATTATTATCTAACTATGTGACGAATCTAGCATTGACGACTGTCAACTAAGCTTGAAATAGTGCAAGGTGATCAGCTGCCCTGTAACAGGCTACGTGCCAAATAAACCGATCGGAAGTAGCATACAACTTTATTACATATATTTATTACCAAACTCGTAAATATGACTGAGTGTGTCAAGGGACATGTCTAGTTCCTTGTTTAGGAAGTAAAATCTGCGCACCGCAATTAAAACGTGGAAACAACCGGCATGACACTCCACTTCTGTCGCCTTGAGGTCGGCAAGGAAAAGTGCACAAAAGGCTCGAACCAAACCACGGATAGGCGATCACGGACAACCCTTTTTCTTGTGCCAACTTCCTCATGCACCGTCCTAGACCCACATGGGGACACTCAGCCAACGAAGGACTCTGCCTTCAAAATAAATTTAAATGGCGTAACGCAATGATGACCACCATGCATTTATCACTGCTTTAGACTGACTTATAATACACACATGGCTCGTTTTTACTGCCAGTGAGTGACACGTAACGCGGACAATCTGGACACGCGACGGACCCCTCGGCAGGGAATCCGAATAGGCCATAAAAGTGACACAACTCTGTCCAGAGAGGTCCTTGCGTGACGTAACCTCGCCTGGAGCATGTAAACACTGCCCGTTTTTACAAGGATGGACAGGTCGTAATATTTTTTTATAATTAAGCCGCGTTTTATAACGAATTCATGAAGGCTTTGGCATCAAGGAAAAGGAAAGGTAGCGCGACACGTGACCAGGTCGAAGAGTGTGTGTCCTCTCCCTCTGTGTGTCCATCCATCGGTGACGACTTGAAAAGGACTGACAATGGACTATTCTTACGGTGTACAACTTGCTTGGGAAAAAGGACAAAACAGCAATCAAGGTGATCTGATGGCATTGGGTGAGAAACTGGAGAGGGGGTGATGTTCCCCCTTGCGTTGCACGTAGTACATGTGCCTCCAGATTAATGCTTGTCAGCCGAGGAAATGTTTATCTGGGCATGTTAAGCATTGTTCTCGAAGCATGAGCGTATAACCTGCGAAGGCCTTTGGATCACGAGATGCGACCAACTCTAAGCACATCTTACGAATAATGACCCTCTTTGCCAGCATATATGATACACCGTATTACGTGAGGGTGGACTAAAGCACTACTCATTTGTTCGGGTGTGTTACTCATGTGAATGTAATTAGCACTAAATTTTATGTTATGGTTTTGGTAAGAGCACAGGTTAAGTATATCGCATGTTGGTTAGTATTGATGTTATCATGTAAGAAAGAGAAACTGCTCGGATTGGATAGGTTAGTAACTGATGTAATCTTAGGCACGCCATTTCAGTCACAAAGTTAGGATAGGTTTTGGAGTCCGAATGAAACAGAAATGATTTTGACCAGATATTTTACTACTACATAGTACCATAAGTTTTGAATCTGGCTGAATTTTTAAGTAGGGTGGGTCATGAGAAAAATACCATGAGTGTTGGTATCCCACCACAAAAGTTGAGTTAAAAAGTGGGCAGGGCTTTGATTATATCCTTATAACAGGTCAGTTTTCTCACGGCCTACCTGTGGTGTTACATGTACTATGCTATAGGAAAAGATTGGCATCAGCTTTGTAGCCTAATACCATTCAGGTATTATGGTAACCAAGGTTTATAACACCTGTTATTGTTTCAATGTTCCGGTCGCGGACACCTTTTGTATGCAAAATTTTTAAGCTATGCCTGCCGGAGGTATTCACTTGTAAAGAATGCGGTTATTATTGCATCGAGGTATTGTTGCAATGTTTCTTCTTCATTGCGAATATAGCGTCTTCTCACGCACTGCAAAGAGGGTTGGGAAACATTACTGGTAAACTTGGGCAATACACCTTGACATCCTTAAAGTGTTCCTGCAACACGCTGTGACTCAAAATGATTTGTCCTTTGCAAAAATTCAAGGCTTCTTCCGGAAGAGTTACGTGGTGCGATTGAAAGTAAATAACCTTCGCTCGCAAAAATGCCTGCTCCACATTTCCGTTC
Source organism: Catajapyx aquilonaris (assembly GCA_000934665.2). Taxonomy (NCBI): domain Eukaryota; kingdom Metazoa; phylum Arthropoda; class Diplura; order Dicellurata; family Japygidae; genus Catajapyx; species Catajapyx aquilonaris. The sequence continues at coordinate 123,487 of KZ537968.1, forward strand.
ATACGTAATGTTCAGGGTTGAAAGAGTCTATTCCCCTCTTCTCCTTGTTTGCTGTTCCGACCATCTCTCCCACAACTCTTGACTTTGGAAGACTCCATTTTTCGACCTAGTTGCGGTCAGCCACCAGCACCTTTCAAGTTTTATTTTCTAACCATACGCACACAAGTCACATTATTATTGTGGAGAATCCCTTGCATTCAGCAGCCTCCCTGGAATAAAAATCTTCAGCCAGCCAGCATCATCGGCGAAAGTTTGTTGCCCCCGATATGAAGCTCAGCCCCATTCGTCGGCAGGGGTTCCCTCAGGCAGACGTTCACTTTACGCTCGAGTGGATCACTCCTTCTTCACTCTAGTCTTCTTCTTTTTCCGACCCTTTTTGTTGAGTGTGACCGTCATGTTCAGAGAGTGACCGGTGCTGTGTGTGACCCACTCCACGTGACCGATCGGATGGGGTGGGCCATGGACTGGTGAGTTTTGTTTGGGTTTCAGGTGTAGGAGCCACTTCCCCACTTATTTTGTCCTCCTTATGGGTTAGTGTGTGAGGAGTTTACTGTGACGATGATTTGGCATGAACGTCGTTCGCGTGCTGCATGATGTCGCGACCGATACGGTTGTCGAGAGGCCGAGGGTCGCAGTAAGACATCAATAATGAGGAGGTCTGCATAATGCCACCAATGGAGTTCAAATGGGGCGAAATTATTACGTCGTTACAAAAAATATGTGGGTATACCACATTATATCAATTTGTCATCTAACAACACAATTTTTCACAATGTTAATTATCAGCTCATTTCCTGCACTTTGAATTTTAAGACACTGTTAAATGTTCCTCCAAGATAATTATCCCGTCGTGAGTCGAAGCCTGTGGGTGTGAAATACGAGTTGGCTTAATGCCTATAAAAGTCTGAGGCTCAGCATCCCAACTATGCTGCTCAGAGTCTCCTACATGCAGACCGAGCGACATTTCCTCTGGGCAAATCGGAAAAAGGAAATGACTTTGGGGAGGAGGACCGGTTCGCAAAACTCTCACGGACACTTTTTGCCTTGGTTCGTGAAGCAATCCCGTAAGACCTTCTGGTGAATGGGGGTGGACTGTCTTTTGCTCACAGACTAGTGATTGCAAGGCCGGTGGAAACATAATTGAATCACTTTTCTCGGTTACCATCTCGAGGGGCAATATACCCTGCCACTGGGAGTTTCATAATGATGCAAACTTGGAGGAACTGGCCATCATGTAGGAACGTCATTTGGGTTCCGAAACACCCTGCAACTCACGATGAATATGTGCATGTGGTGCGTGCGTAAGATGTAATCGCAATCTGCCCCCGAGAGTGAGAACTGTATTATTGCAGTGTCACTGTACAAATGAAATGGGTATGTCGCTGCTGAATGATGGGTGGATGCTGCGGTTTGCGAGCGTGCTTTTGCGGTATAATGGCACGCCTTGTATGGGGCATATTCATGGTATCACGGTCGGACACAATTCGCGTAAATGTGGGGCAGGCTGAGATGTTTACAGTGATGTAAGGGCGACCGTGGGGATCAGAAAATTTGTTGAAAGTAACTACTTATTTTGTAGAAATGACCGTCGACGCTGCAGGAGGTTCGTAATGGGCAGAATTAAAGCAGTGACATAGTGCTTATCATAAAACTTATCATGTCATCGAATTTAAGGTTGCAAATGTTTCATTTGTATATGGTGATATCATCTGAAATATACAGAAAAATATTATTGTGCCAAATTGGTGCAGCTACAATAACACCCATTTTCACGTGCATGTAGGCTATATGAAAAGCAAAGATCAATTGCTTGTTTTGCAGATATTTGTGCAAAATGGAATTATGATTACGGATTAAGTCCAAAGTCCATCCCCATTCAGTGTAAAATTAATATTGTAAACTATCTAATCAATTTACGTGTTGAATTTTAAATTTGAGTCAAGCATACAAAATATCATTGATCTCATCAAACCAATATTTTTCTCTCTCTCGTCTCCTGTTAAATTTTTATTTGTTACATGCAATTCTAGTAAAATGGCCATCACATCATATTATAGCAGCGTAAATGGCTTGCATGGCATTGCATGATAAGGTAAATATCCTGAGCATGACGACAATATTTTCGTATGACGCGTTTCAATACCGGTACATGATGTTCACATATAACTGACAAAGTGCACGTCGTGACTTAAGCAACGCAGATTTCGTCACTATAGCCCTTGAACAATCTCGACTGTCGGAAATGCTGATTAATAATTCCACGACGCATCGTTTTAAATGCCACTTGCAATACAGCATAGATTTTTGTTGGTCTCCAACCAGATCTTTTCTTCCTCTGTTTTTGTTTTAGAGCGACTCTCACTCTCTCACTCCATATGTAGAAGTTACTGCGCCTATAAATTCACCCAAACCGTTAATCACCAAGGGCAAACGACCCAAGTCACATACTGTTACAGTCCATGGCGCATGCAACCCACGTGTCCCTCTACATCCTCGCAACATAAGCACTCCTGGAGGGCGATGTTAATAATGCATAACAAAGATTATGATGCACATCCTAAAGATCCGGTATGGCGCTCAAGCACATCACGTACCACTCTTACGAAACATAATGTATAAAAAACGAGCAATGTGAATCGGCACCCCCAAAATTCCAAGCAGATTCTGAAGCATGGATGAAAATCACAATCCAAGGAAGAAGCCACCCCCCTTCTCATCCTCATGTGACGTGACACCCTTGACCCCTTTCTCGCCCGGCAGAAGACAAAAGCTTATCCCAAAAATTAATACGTGAGAGTGCAAGGAAGAGTCCAGACATGGATTGAACCACGAGCTGAGTGTCCAGTGGGGGACAAGGGGTCAAACCCTTCCCAAAAAATTCGGTGGCTGCCCAGCACCTAAGGGGACTTTCACTACCCAAGCCCCAAAGCTTGTGAATGGTCCTTCCAAACAAGCGTCCTTCGGGTGCCTACTGCAAGGCTCGGCTTGGCTGACCTTCAAGGTTGTAAGGCCTTCTGCATCCCGCCGACAGAATATTATGGTTCACCTGCCCAGCTGCCCGTCCAGTAACATTGGGACTAGTGCTGGTGCGGACTTCCTGCAGGAGGCCGGAACGGCCAATCTACATTTCCCTCTACTGTAAGTGTCACCTCTCTTAATTCTCGGCTATAGGGGGGCTTCTGACCTGACCGGCTTCGAAAGGGGTCAACGGACCTATTTCTGAGGCGGGAAGACTGCAAGTTTTACGGTATTCAATTTGCATCACACGTTCTCCAAAGTCGGTCATATACTTACACAACTGCGAATGAAGGAAAGTGAGATTTTTTCCAGTCCATGTTTCTATGCAACTTTGCAATACCATGATAATTGGGTATTATTTTTAGGATGAATTTTGATTTGACCTAGTGACCTCTTGGGTTTTTTGGGTAGGGTTTTTTGGTTCCACCATCCAGCGGTGGGCCCCCGCAGGGCTTGACGTTTCTCTCCAGCGGATCGGGGGAAAGTGTTGAGAGAAGGTGTAGAGGAGGTTGGGGTGGTGGGTAGGTACCACAAGAGAGGGCCCGGGAGAGTATCACACACCTTTCCAGAGCTAGGCCTACCACTATACAAGGCAGGACCACTTTCGCGCGCGTTCTTCGCCAGTGCAGTGCGTTTTTTTGCTTTGTTTTAAGATAATAATAATAAGGAGACAAAACCAATTTGAAAGATGCAGAATGGTGGGATGTGTCGTGCGGGAGTGACCTTTCGACAACAATGAGTGTGCTTGTTGGGGTGACCATTGTGGCACGCAGGTGTCGAACGCGGCTTCTTCCTTCTCTATCAGGAAGACACTAGCATGGGAAGAGAACGAGGACACTTGCTGCTGCTGATCGCAGACACACGGTTTGTTTACATACGCTGTCGATTCTTCTTTGAGAAGTGGTGGTGGTGGTGGGGGAAGACATTTTTTTAAATGCGGGAAATGTCCAGTGAGATGTCGTGTAAGTGTAACTCGTATGCAGCATCGTCATATTGCCGAACTATTGACAGTAAAAGAGATCTTCAATTATTATTTATCTAATGTATATGTACACACTTATAATAATGCACGAAGACAGCAACAAAATGTGTAAAAATATGCATTTTAGGGCATTATTTTGACCATTTATGCCACATATTATACACAAAATAATACTGTATATTATGCACAAAAGTGTGCATTTCGGTGCATAATTTTACACATGTAGGGTCCATGCTGCAAATGCATAGTGTGTAATAAAATTTGTGCATAATTTTACACATTTCGTGACATATACTACAGGCCAGAATTTAAGGTTTTAGGGACCAAACATTTCCTGTAAATATGAGTTGTTAAAACCAGGCCGTGTTGCAGACAGGCGTGAATATTTAATTGTTCAGAAATGGGCAATATTAGGCGTATTGTTCCCCACCTCTCGGCTAGAAAGTGAAATAATCTACGGACAAGCAGCAAGCATTGAGCAAGAAACATGCCAGGAAGTAAATTCCCCTGGCTCTGAAGGGGCGAGTTTGAAAGTTCCTTCCACCGAAAGGAGCCCCTAGGGGGTCTTGTGCAGGTGGTTTTATTATAAATTCCAGATAGCAACAAGCGGCGGCAGGCTGCCCCGGGTTCATGATGAGGTGTGACTCAATTTGTTTCAAAAAAAATAAAAGGCGTGGAATTTTTCTCGCCCCGGCGGACAAGCCAGCTAAGCCACACGCTGTCGAAGCCATGACACCATAATTGCGGTCTTCGAAACGTGTCCCCACGCTTTAACATGAAAACAAAAATTTTTGAATGGGCGATTGTCCCACATTCCGACGGAAAATATTCATTTTTCAACCTCCATGCATGTTCAATCCAAGGCTGCAATAATTGTTGAATCCGCACAGAAAAATATGCTGGCCATTTATTAGGGTCTAGGACTATGCCAGTTGGTGACGTCACTACTGGCATACGGCCAGAAAGGTCTGTGTCATCTCCACCATAGGACATTGTCCTGTGTCTTTAGCATGATCGGTAAAACTATGGACAACAAAACCGGCATGAAAGCTAATCCATCCATGACTCTTTTTTTTGTTGAGTATTAATTATTAACGCTTGGACTGCTACCAGATTTACTCGTTAATTAATAGGCCTGATAATATAGGAGCGTTACAGGTATCCTTGGAGGCGGTTAACATGTAGCAGTAATCAGGAAATGTGTAATTGTGTCGAACTGCGATAATTTACAGCCCCATAGTTTTTTCTGATATGAATTGCCGTCAATCTTACCTAGATGGCCTCCAGCTTCATAAGAATAGAATTTAATTGAGCCGCACCTATTGTTTGAGTCGCAAGCATAACGTGTGACTGTACAGTACACTTGTAATGCTATTGCCATCTGTTTCACCTTCAGCCTGGGCCAATTAACAGTCCTACAAAAAGTCGTAAGTTTTCTCACGCGTTTTACAGTCAAGTGTGTTGAGATTCACACAGGTTTTTCGTCCCATCAAAATTTAGGAGAGGTTGGTGGTGAGTGGGAGTTTGTTTGGTATGACGATGTGCTGCATTACAATGACGGCCCCATTAGCAACTTTGCTCACTGTTCACGCAAAATAGTCACTATTATCCTCGCCACTTATGTGGCCGTTTTATGTATTAAAATTACGTGAAAGCGAGACTTGTTTAAAAGCCAAAATATGTCGGTGTTGTTTACAAAGGGGGAAAGAAATGCAAAAGGCCATGGCTGTCGGAAGTGAAAATTTATAATTTTTCAACCCTTTATTACAGGCCATGTTACGCAAAATGGCTAGAATCGGATGTAGGTTTTAGGCACAATCTTTATCGAGTGTCCCTCACATATTTGTTTGATTGTTGATTTACCAAAACAATAGCCTTTCAATCGTTTGGATACTCCTTTTGTGATGCTGTCAAGCGAATACAAAAACACATTATATCGGAAGGATTCCTTCTGTTAGTAAATTTGGCATTCTTCCATAAATGGCGCATCTTTGTTGGGCTGGCCGACTAATGATTGGTGGGACAAGATGACCCAACCTTCACCCTTGCCTCTGCAGCTACCCTGTCACGTCCCCTCTCTTGTTGAGAAACGAAGTGGGACAACCTTACCTCCCCCTGCAAACTTTCACACATTTTTCCTCGTGAACCGTGTCTGTTATTTCAAGACATTCCACGTACGCACACGTAACGCACGCCTCTTTTGGAGCTCATATTACGCCAAATTGTAATTCACAAAAATTCTCACTATACGAATAGATTCTTTGTTTTCTGCTTATTCTTTGTGAGAATCGCGGCGTTAAAAAAACATTAATCAAGGTCGACCCTCTTTTTTTTGCGAAGGTCAAATGAGCGAGAAATTAATGTGAAACGGAAAGCCATGTTATGTCAAAAAGTTTTTGCCTAACCGATTTAGTCTAATCAGATCAAACGTTGAGTAGTTTCTAGTGTACTTGAAGGTCACGGCTCGCCTTATTGCCAGACAGTGTCAATTTTACAAGCCAGACTACAAAGACAAAACACATTGTACCTGCCAATCAACAAAAAAACCATTAACTGCACATACATTAAAAAATTGGCAAAGCTCGCTCTGCACTGTTAACCTTGATCCTAACCGTAGAGAGTTTATCGAGAAATAACCGGATCAAATAATCACGCTTTCAACCATTGCATCATACCGCAATTGACCCCTGGTTGGACACCGGAAAAAGGGTGTTACCCCTGAAGACAACCTCAGCGTCAAAGGCCTCTCTCAGGGTCAATCACCGTCCCCTTCTCCAAACCCAACATCAGTAGCCTTCGATGGTCACCAACCAAAAAATTAGGTCGATTCCAAACGGCTGCAAGGGCTTTTCCCCATACGAAAATTCCTTCTTCCTGTTACCACCAAGGTGACAGCACACTGAAAAAAAAGGACAACGCAGTCATGGATCCAAACTTTGCACCCCAACTGGAGATAATTTTCCTTTCGTGGTCCTTTCGAGTGACCATGAGGAAAACTCCTTCCTGCTGCACTAATTGCAAGCTAAGGCCAGACTGATTGAATAAGCGCGTTCGGAATTAGAACACCGTAACCTGGCCATGAATAGGTGCCATTGCATAGGATTTCTCGCTAGGTCCGTATCCGCCTGGACAAAAATTGCTGGAAAATTTGACGGCCGACTTCTTGGAGAAATGTTCACCATGACCTTCTAAGATCGGTATATCTAAGGTGCCAGTGCAAGTCACTTCATGCTGGAGACTTGTACGGGAGGATGGAGCAGCAACCTGTGACTCATTCCGATACCATGCAGCGATGCCCAGTGGCTATGCAATTTGAGATTCCTCAACCTAGTCATCTCTTTCAGGCTCTCATCAGTGATTTCATTTGTAAGGAATTCAGTCTGTTTTATGAGTCAATATGGGTCCCTACCAAACTTAGGTTCATTTAAATCGTCAATACCCTCTGGGTACTCCAGTTGGTTCTCTGCAGGTGGGTGGCCGAGTCCCCTTTCTCTTCCTCAATGCCAATGCTAAATTCCGATCGCATTGTGTTGGCTGCTTCGTCTTCGCCTCCCACTTGCCTCTGGCCTTTATCTTGCCTGGGAAAAACCGTTGACACGGATTGATTTGCCCTTGTCCATTGTATAGGGACTTCTGAATCAGCCGAGTTGGTCATTCCCTGTGTGCACACTGTTCTTTGCAGGAGGGAAGGGTCCGAAACTGCTCCTGGGGGTGTTGAGGCAAAGCATCTTCTCAGAGGTCACAAGCGAGGCCAAAAACATTAAGGGATTGCCCTTGAATGCTGTGAGGAAACTAAGGAGGAAACTAGCCATCCAGATATGTTATTAGATGATGGAGGTAGTCAGTAGCCTGGTTTTTACACTCGGATTAGTAATAATGTATGTTCTAAGTTATAATTAGAATCCCAACCATTAATTGTAATCTCTGCTTGAAACACGTTGCACCATTGTGACAGACACTGCCTCCCATATGAGAAACACACCATCTTGATGCAATTTCCAAAATTAAATTTCAACTCGTAGAAATTCTTGGCCCAAATCAAACGCGCCATAATATTCCAAAACCTTGAATGCTAATCGCCATAATCCCCCCACCTAAGAGGCCATACATATTTCGTCGAAAGGTCTTACCAGCCTCCCCCCGAAAAAAAATCCTCTCCAACTATGGCATCAGAAAGGCAACACAATATTTGTCAACTAACCAAAACTCGTCGCGTTATCCTTGGGCTTTTACAACCCGAATAGACCCCGTTGAGAAGACGACTGTGACATTTTGATCTACACGAAGACAAGACCATTCCCATGCAAGCAAAAGATCGAAGCAATGGTTCCAGGGTCCTTGACATGCATGGATTGAACCCGACACCACGAAGACTATGACGTCCACAACCGCATATTTTTTCGTCTGTTCCTAGAGGTTAAAACACGGCCTTGGAGGTTGGTGGCTTGTGTGGTACCTTGGCCAATGCCCTTTGTAGGCCTTCGGGAAGACCCAAACTTAAAGGTCTTAAAATGTGTGGTCAGAAGAAAAGCCGACCTTGTAGGATCCGGGAGGGGCGGGTTACCACATTGTCAGGGACTCCAGATCGACTCTTGCGCAATATGACCATCGATGTCTTATGTCTTTTTTTTCTTCGAAATGGTCTTCTGCTTGTTGGGTGTGTATGTAACGTACATGACGTGCCACTTTCCATCGCATACCTGCCGCGTGACCCGATTCCTACAAGCCGATATTCAAGTCTCTCGGATACGGAAATTGAGAGACCTGCAGTGCTGTGACGTAGAGGAAGTTCTAGACATCAGAGAAAGCCCTCTCTCGATGGTAGGCCTCAAAAATCGTCCAACTAGGAAAAGGTAGTTTGATAGAATTGGNGGGGGGGGGAGAATATTATATTATCTATCTTGTTCTTCCAGCCGCTGGATTTTCTGGTTTTACAACCTGTTTGGAGCAAATGTGGTTGCTTTTTCGCGAGTTGTATCATTCGCCTTGTCGCGAGATGCTGCAATTTCATTGCCAACTGGATGTGTACACAATATTTTCGTAGTGGAAACATGGCAGGTCCAAGTCCTGCGACCGTGAGTGATTTAATGCTAAGGCGGCCTTTTCATGCTTTCATCTGTTCCAAAACAGGTGATCGAACTGGTTAGAGCCAGGGGAAAGTGCGGCTAAATATATCCTCCTCTAACCATTAGTTTTATCACTTAAGTAAGCCATCAATGTACCTAATTCTATGGCCTTGAGCTACCACACGCCCAGTACATTTTTTTGACCAATAGTTTCCGTAAGATTCTGTAACAAAAAAATGTAATTATTTCACAGTTTTTTTGTGCAATTACGCACATGTTTCATCTTCGTTACTCCCACCCCCAAAGAGAGGAATGACGTATATTGCAACAATTTAAGAATCCGGTTTTCAAGTTCTGCCGACACCGAAGCTGTATAAACTGGAATTTCTAGAAAACAGTAGCAATTCGGAAGTTGACATTTAGAATAAAGAAAGCTAAGGCGCCTGAAAACATTCTGAACCGCTAATTACGTGCCCAAATCTTTACACAACCATTGTTTATACCGTGGGGTCAATTTATCTTTATTACTCGGCTCATTAGTTATAAAGGAGCTCCCATTAAGGCCGTTTTGAAAATTAATAATGCCGAGTGAAACATCACATTGAGATCATCTTTCACTTTTTGTAACGCATTTACGTAAACTGTTTTCATATATTAAAGTAATAAGGTGAAGTCTTCAGAAATTATATGCCAAAGCTATTAGCTCCTGTCAGATACCAACTCTTTCACTAAGTTTTATTTCAATTAGAGTAATGCTTTCAGAAAACGGCTAATACATAGTGGCGATAGAGTGCAATTTTTTCAAGTTACAAAATAATGACGGTATCACGGTGGCTGAGCAACAGAAGTGACGCATTTTGAAAGTTTAAAATATCGTACTATTATTATGGCCAAATTTTTTGTAACTGCAGTAAATTCAGATGTGCAAAATTTTAATAATTTATGTTAGTTGCGGTGAAACTCCAGAGTAAAACGCGGAAAACGAATATAGCATTATTTGTAATTCTACTCATAAATATACCGTATATGGTATTCGGATTTGACAGGCTCCCAGTTGGAACAATAAAAGTGCTGAGGACAGTCATTCAAATCACCAAGTTTCACAAACAGCTTCCTGGCACTTAATTTCCAAAATTTAAGGCCACGTTTTCTCATATATGTTTGTCAAATTCGTATTCACCTCATTTTAACCCGCTTAAAATTGCCCGCAGCTATTTAACAAAAGGCTGTCAACAGCCACCAGCCATTAACCATTCTGAAAACCTCTTTATAAAGCAAATTCTGCAAGTAAGTGATAGTTCCAGCTTTTACAGCCCAGTGGCACACACAAACACCTACTATAATAACGAAGGCCGATTAGCAAATTCATTGCTGCACTTTGCGACACTTATTGAATAACTATAACATGCCCCAAGTTATAAAAAGCAGTTTACCTTTTGCCAACCTCCCCCGTAACACCACGAGGCTGTTACGCCCGAAATATCTGCCTACCTCCCATGACTTGCAACATAAAAATTGCCCAAATGGAATTCTGGAGTATGTGGGAATATTGTCTGGCAGTACATGGAGGGTGGTAGTGGTAAGATATTATATAAAAAATCCACAAAAGAAAAAGGGGTTGTGGCTGATACAAGGTCGTGTGGGCTCAGTATCCCTTGGGGCAAGGTCTTTTCGTCGTTTCTCTCGGAAAACCTGAGGTGGTGTAGTAGTATAGCAAGAGTCGACCACCTTCTAACCCCGGTCAGAAAGCTGATGGTCACTGGTCCCGAACCAGCGAACGTTGAGCCCTCGGTGGGGCCACTCCCAAATTGGTAGCCATGCAGACTTGTCCTCCACTTCTTTGGCCTCCGGTGGAATACTTCCGCTCGTGGTAAGTCCCCTCATGACGTCATATGGAGGAATACTTACGTCGCAAGGTCCAAGCCTGTTTGGATCCAAATATCACGGCCGACACTTTTTTTTGTTACTGGCCTTGCCATTTGTAGGTGCCATAAATCTAATTAGACTCTAACTCATAACTGTTTAAAAAAATTAAGGAATACTCGACAAAAAAGTTGGCCATGAATTGGAGCTAAATGTAGGCAGGAGTTTACATTGTGTGACATGATATGGTTGACCTTTTCCTTGTTTACATGCTTGGTATCCTGTTTCGAATTTGTTGACTGCGGATTATTTTAGGGACTCTTGTCATACATTGCCTTCTGGGAATACACACTTTTCTCAAATTGTCAATGGCCAGTAACCATATAATTATAACAACCAGAACCTGCAGTAATAACCTAAACCACTTTAATATTCATTGCATGTTCTACATGTACTGTACTTTAAAAATATACCTGCATGACCATCCATGAGAGCTGCATATTGCGCAAGTGCATAACACACGTCCCGTTATTAATTCTGCCCCATAATTAAGCCCGTTTAAGAAGCAAAAGGCATGAATTATCCGCATGTACTCCTTAGCCGGGATAACAAGCTGTCTTCCTCTACGCCAACGCACCTTACACCGTGCATATGATTACGGAATATCACGTCCCATTATCTGGAAACAAACCTAAGTGTATCTAATAATTGGGTGGTGTTGCGAGGAGGGGCGGAGGGCAAAAATCCAACCCCTGTAGTTTTAGACAACTAGTTTGGGGGTCTGATTATTCCACAACCAGCTACGCATGTTCGTCTGCCTTTTCACCAGTCCCCAAGAGCAAACCCGACGGAGAAAAACTGGCAAGCCTGAAGAACCGTACAGAGAGTTTGAAAGAGAGAGGCTTTCACTTTCTCCGAACTCTTGCTTGATGAACATACGCAGCTGACAGTGATAGTGAAATAAGAGTGACATTAAATCATAGACGGACTGCAGCGTCATTCTGCTGCGGGGACACATTTAGAAACGTTGACAATCTATGTATGTACCGTTGGAAAGAAATGATAAAGCGAGTTACGTGCAGTCAGCTGAAGACTGGAGATGGTTGAGAGGCTGCGATGGGCATCTCTGAGTTGCCTGTGCATCCGAGTGTGTTACTGATAACGGTTTGCCAAAATTACGGTTGACATATTTACGCATATGAAGCTTCATTATGCAAATATGTTTTAAACTGACTATATAGCCAATTGACGTCATGTTCAATTATTTATTGGTAATACCCACGCACCGATATTTTGCCTTGGTACAACCTGGCCTAAATGTATACAGGTCACTTCGGCCGGTTTTTCCAGCAAGAAGAACACAGTTGACGTCACCATATTGGCTGTACATTTTTACAGCAATGTCATGGCCGCTGTTATGTTTAGGATTTGTGGTACCTGTCGGTAAGGACATTACCGGTGCATTTTATTTGTCAGGTCGTTTATCTCTGAGCTTGATACCCCCGGTGTATATCTGTCCCCTACGGTGTCGAGGACTCAAATAGGCGAGGCCAGAGAAAACGCCGAAGCCACGGTGAAAGTGACAACATACGACCTTTCTCTCTCCTTCTCTTTCTCTGATGTCACTGATAGCAATTTGGACCCGTTTCTTTTTTTGTGTGCGGCGACGTCTTGGCGATGGAGGCGGTGGATAATAGGATAGAGAACCGGACGCCGTACTATTAGAACCTTGAGTTGTACTAAAATGAAGTGCACGTTTTGTTGTCAGGATCCCGGAGCATATATGTGACCGTGACTTCTCATTTCCATATGGCCACGCCTTATTACCTGTACAGTACAGGTCGAAGCGGATCTGTCGCTGTTACTTCTAGATTGATCCAGATCAGGATTTGGTTCCTGTTGCCCTTTCCGCCACGAAACAAGGAGTGGTCCGGCTGCAATTATTGTGTCAACTTGCCTTATCATAAAATGATTGGAGCCCAATTTAGGTCATATTTTGGTTCATTAGTATGACCTTTACCTATTCCAGAAATTGTTTTGGAATCGTGTCGCTTTTAATATAAAAGTATATCCCAGGAATTATTATTTTGTCAGCATAGCATTTGTAAAATTATTGTTCAAAAATCAGGTCATATTTTTGATCATTAGTATGGCTTTTACCTATGCCAGAAATTGCAGCTTTTAATATAATACTAATGCAAATCCCACAAATTATTTTGTCAACAATTTGTAAAATTATTAGTCCAAAAATCAGGTCATATTTCAGCTCATTAGTGAGACCTTTACCTACTCCACATATTGCATGTAGTTTTAAAAAATATGGTAAAAATACAGCATGCGAAAGGAATCCAGAGTGTCCATTTGATTTTGAAAGTTACCTAAAATAAAATAATAAATTGGTGCATATAGGTCGGACGCTAACGATCCACACTAATAATATCAAATATTTTTTTTGCTCGCCTATTTTCCACGAAAGAAAATGGAGTGGAGACACGAACGTTGCCACTTATTGCTGCTGACATGATTATTTTCAGAGTCCTTGCTTTCATAATTTTCTGTGGATTAGACCCATTATTGGAGGCTCATTGTGTGGGATTGCACAAGAGAGAGAATGCGATTCATCAAGTGTGACGTTCTAAATTATGTCAGCTGCTGGTGTTGGCTTTCACGCACTTGTGCTGCTGTTGACCAGAGTTCTTCTTGTGCAACTAAAGAATGCAGTGCAGTCCCATAACAATCCCGAACAACATCAACTTATTTCCACATTTTTCATGCGGCCCACACATAAATCCTAATTGTTGCACTACTCGAACCAATTGCAACCGTTTAATGGAAGAGTGGTGCAACTCGAATTAACTTCATTTTTTTAAATCGTCGACTATGCTACAATCAACACCGCAAGGAATTTGTTCTAGATATAAAATAAGGCCCTTTGCGGTTAGTTTAGTAGGTCACTTCTCATTTCATTTGTGAGGCTCGTTGAGCACAACCTTTCATTATATCCACCAGCTAGGAACATCGGCGGCTGCGGCTACGTGATAACATTAACTAATAGTCCTCACAAGAATCACGGTAGCAAATTCCTTACCTTTTTTGCCTCCAGTACATTTTATGCGCGGCTTTCACTCAATTAAAAAGTCACCGAGATATATCCTTGGGGCTATGATGTGATTTACACAATGGACTTTAAAACATAGGTGCTTGGGTAGGCTTAATTGCAAAATGAACTGTGTTATTTTTCTTTAAAACCCCTCTCCATGAACATGTTTTTGTGCAAGGAAAGGCGTGGTTTTTAGCCCAAATATAGCTCAAGTGTGAAGCATCCTAGCAAAAGGGCACATATGTAAATTATTCAAAAAGTTGCTAAATAAATGCGGCATTGTTTTGCGCGTCCAGCTCAAGGCTAATATACAAGTGTCAGCATGCAATATATGGGCAAAAACTAACCCAGAAATTAAGGTCTGGTTTTATCAACTCAGATTAAGGATAAAATATCTGATTGCATTATGAACATTTATGTGCACGAATGGAAATTTCTCTTATAATTTGTGGTTGATAAAACTGGTCGTAAAGTGGACAAAATTGTATATGCAGTTTTTTTATTATGATGAATTTGAATGTATTTTATATCCTTCACGCCTCTAAAGTTTATTTATTTTTTAATTAAGGTTTTTGAAAAGGACAATATTTCTTTAGCTAAAATTTTCACGAATATCACAGTTTCATGTCCACTTGTGTCATTTTTCTCACACTATCTGGTGGTTACAATAAGTGTCTCAATGCTCGACTACATTGCGCATATCTCTCTCTAAGGGACACTAGTATCATAATTGTTCGTCTGGTTTTCGCGGTTGGATTCGCGGTCAGTCTGCAGTCACGCGTGCGGTCACCATTGACATCTCGTTTTGAGTCCCCGGATAGAGAGGATCGCAATGTCGGAGGCCAACCACCGTGGAAAAATTCAATAAGTGACATGTCCCTTGCAACACCAAGTCGCATTCGATATGCCCTGGCTAAATCGAATTCCACTTACGAGAATCCTTTCATTTGCGGTCGGTGTTTGTCAGGCAGACTCAAATCGACAATAGGGCCCGCCCGTTACGCCACCTTTGTGCCGCCCAGTGTGGCAAAAATGCCTCTTGTTGAACCTTAAAGGTTCAGTACTTGAAATCCAATTTAAAATCGGGGCCGTTGCGGACAATCCGTTCCGCACGTTACGACATTTTATTTTCCCACCTTTTTCGTACATTCTTATATGTAAAAAAAAAAAATTTGAGCGGAGTTGCGCCAGCTGTCATCACATGGTTAATGATCACCCTCATAGAAAACCGCGTCAGATGTTGCATAACAAACATGCATGCTGTCATGCAAGAGACAACAAACGGTAAACAAGCTCAAACGTCCTTGCCCCGGCCTCTGACTCCCCTTATGCCTCTCAACCGTATATCATGGCACTGGGATTGCCCACTGTCAATACCACACCTCACCTTCTGAGATGACCAACTACGAATAGAGGTTAATGGCTTTTGACATTTCGTGCAGCGTTCACTTACACGTTAGCATTTAAATTGTACAGAGTTTGGCAAAAATTCCGAAGAGGGCAATAAAATATCAAACAGCTTCAGTTTTTTTCGAACATGATACCCTTCGTGAAACCGCAGTAATAACTAGCATTGTATAGTGTAGGCTACGCCCGAGAGTGGAGGTGCTGGAGTAAAAAAGAATGTGGGTTACTCAACAGTTTTTGAACATATCAAATTGACGGAATTGTACCTCCTTAGTTTTCTCTGTGGCGGAAGCTTTATAAGGGGAGGGTTTTGCACTTCAGAAAACGTGAGGAAAGCAATTTGAGGTCGCATTTCCCTTCCGTGATCTAGTGGACCATTCCATGATAACAGGGAGCAAGGGATTCACTTTTTATCAGCACCTTATCTGTTGAAAATCGCACCCGTCACACCGAATACTTTCTGATGTTATAAAACCGACGTAACATGTTATGCCCACGTTTCTTACAGTGAATCTGAGTACGTGAGGCTGTTCATGAGGGTGGAAATAAAAAAGTCGAGCAAATTGTGTAACAATAGTTGACCAGGTTATATTTGTGGATCTGAGCGAATGGTGTTGCATTGTCAGTATGTAAATTTGAGCAAAAAATTTCTACACTTCCGACACATTTAGTGACATTTGCACAGGAAGTTGGACAATGGGTGTCGACCATGTTCCTCTCATACCGAAGTGCACATATCATTCGAGAACTTTCGGAGAATTCCTTGCAATCATGCTTTTCACCATGTAATTAACACATGTTAATTTCCCGCACATTACCTCGCATTAAATCACTAAACGGATGATGGCAGAATCTCTTCGAAAGTAGTGAAACCCCAAACACACTAAGTAGATCGATCCCAGGCCCCCAATTTGTTCCGCAAGAAAACCTGTCACGTAAGTCCGATGATGAGCATATAACTTCCTCATCAACCCCTCCTGCCCCCTCTTGTGAGAGGCTTCTAGAGAGCTCCCACTCAATTAGATCCTGTTTATTATATTCTTGTGCAACTAGCCTTGCTAAACACTGATTTTCACTCGGTGCCAATATTTTTCACGATCACAAAACTTGTACCTCCTTCCTTGATGGTCACCTCTTAACCAACAGGTGCCCGTAAATCTTCCCCTTAATTGAGGCAAATTGCAATTTTTCTCTGCCCCATTAATTACACCCCTCCCCCGTTCATTTGGACGCCAAGAGCTGGACAAAAAAAAAATCAGCACAGTAGCTGTAGTCTATGGCCTTGGTTATCATCCAACCTCCACAGACTTTCTCAAGATTGCCCGCCTGTGACCACACTGATTCGCAGGCACCTATGCGTGTAACCCATGAGCATGCAATTACTGCCACAAATTACGGCATGAGTGATTTGGCGCCCAATTTTTAGCACCTGCCACTTTGAACTGGACAAGTCAATTTTTTCCTCCAGTAATGAAAACATTGGATGGAAAAAAAAATTATGTCAAGATGAGATGGTATCAATGTTACGTGGGTATGCCGTCATTGTTGGCCAAATTTGGAGTACCGGTAATTTGGAGTTTTTGATTGGGATGTAATGTGATGCTGTAGGGGTCCATCTTGAAACAAGGAGGTCGCTTTCTTTTCATGGGGTGATATCATAGTTTCTTCCGTTGTCGGAATATGGAACAAGGCCTCATTTTTGCATCATCCTGGTTGTTTACTTCACGCTTGGCTTGGTTTTCCAGGCGGAGGGTAACTTCAACAATCATGGGCTTATCTCATAGGACAAATTAAAATTTGTGGAAGGGAGTAGACGTGAGGAAGATCCACGTGTTTTCCGCTGCTTTCACTTCCCAAAAATTTCTCTTTTCGCATTCCAAGGCATATTTGAGCATGTCAAGGATAAGCGGCCTTAAAATATCCGGAACAACTCGGAAGTGTTCGAGCCAAGCTAGGTTGCATAGGGAGTTAGGATGAACCCAAGGTCAATCGCTCTGTCGGTCACACTTGGTTAGCCACGGTTTCACACCTGATCATCTTCAACCTATTTAAGGGCCCGGCAATGTACCAGTGTCGACAGCCAGGTATGCAGGCTAGGGCTATACAATTCCACGTGACCAAGGCCAAGAAGTGCAAAACAACTTTGTTGACAACCTGTGATGAGTTACATTCCCATACAGGAGAAGGAGGACGCTCGTTTTCCTTTTTTCCCTTTACCCATTAATTTGGTTTTTGTCACATTCGCCGTGTGGGTCCGTCACAACAGAGTAAATATGAATCGTTGTGGAAATTCAGGGACGCATTAACCCATTTCCAAACATCACTCGGGCACCCTTTTATGTTATTATGAGAGGTAATGAAGCTTGGGATTACGACAGAACCACCTACACATTGTGAAGGGACTGTTCAATGAAATGATTAAGATTTTGCATGATTAAGGATCCAACCGTCCGATAAAGGCCTCCAAGTTTTAAGGGCCCATTGAATGAAACAAGAGGCTCAAGCGGAACTGATTGTTGCCCAGCATGCTGATGGTATTGCCCACCCAATTGGCGAATTGCTGCCATAAGAACAAACGATGTAAATAAAATGATTTATTGGGAACCATAATGATTATGAAAAAGAGCTCCCGTTCCACTCTGTCACGAACGGCAAGTACAGCATACGCCAGACATTTTGTAATATGCAAAATTGTGAATTATCATAGACGTTCAACAGTATGTGAAATTTCTGCTAATGTCTTTCACATGATATTACTGATTTTTGTCTTTTTTTCTAATTTTTTTTTTTACAATTTCAGTCCGGTGAAGAGAGGCAGCATAGGCGCCTTGGGGAGGGAGAAGAGATCATGAGAGGCTGGTTCGACGCTTTTCGTAGCGATGGTGGGCCCACTCTGTACAGCTCCAGCAACCGCACCCCTGTCACGGGCGACGTGCCCACCATCACCCTCTGCGTCGTCTTCTTCACCCTCTTCATCGCCTTCCTCGTCATCTTCCCAGGAGTTCGAAAGGAGGTGAGAATCTCATACTTTGCTCTTATTTCGAGCACTTGAATTGATAGAACTGGTCCTAAATTAGAACACCTTCAGCATGCAAGTTCTGGATACAAAGAGGAAGAAACCCTCACCTTCACCTTCACCCTGCCCTACCCATCCTGATCAAGGCTATTCATAAATCACCCACTCCTTGTGGCTATTTATGCCACATATTCACATACACTCATACAAAAATTAGAGGACACGTAAAAAAAGACCTTCGTTTAATGAGGTGTTATGTAATTGGTCAAACAAAGCGGCATTGTAGAAACCAAAAGCAAATCTCATTAGCGGTGAGAATTTCTGATCTGATTGTGCTCTGACGTAGCTATATGAGCATCCCACTTTATTAATTAGCGAGTCCTTGAGACAAGTTCAGATTATGACGCATGATGCCGATTTATTAGCCACTTGTCTTTAAAGGCAGCCGGATATAAGATTTTTGATCCCACCAGATATTGTCAGTGTGATGATCGAATGAGCCGGAAGCAGCCAGATAATTAAGTCCATGAGAACAAATCTCTGCAAGGCATCAGAAAGCATGTCTTGTTACAGTCAGTACACCCCCTGACATTCATTAATCCGGCCCTAAACAGCGATTGTTTTACGCTAATTCTCGTACAATGTAAGGGGTATGATGTAAGCAACAATTTAAAAGGAGGAGGTTTGGAAAAAGTTGGTTTGAAATGTTGATCACGACGGACTGGTTGTAACCTGGCCACCCTTTTGTTATTTATGAATAATATTTTTTTGCCGTCTAGTAAGACTTGCCCTTTACAAGCCAATTTCCCCTCCTTTGGCTAATGTTATTGTCACTTCCTTCACGGCAAACCAACCTTGAGGATTAAACTCGGATGATGCTGTGATACTAATTCCTGCCAAGGACGGCAGGTACAAGTGCAAATTCCGTAATCCGCTTTTTTGATGTGCCACCAAGGGCTACTTAAAAATAGAAGCACTGTTTAGTCTGGGTAGTCTTTCAAGTTGATGCCCTCAAGCTTACATAAAAGTACACGTGGTATATTAATTAGCATTGGTTGAAGATAAACGTACAGGAAAGAGACTGTGTGTTTATATTACGATATGACTGTATAAATTAATGCCAGAAGCTATTCCTATTGACTTTTTACAGCCTTAAAATCCTGCATTTTTTGTTTATTACAAAATATTTTATACCCTTACCCTTATTATATACCCTTATCAATCATTTTTTTTTATTTGCACATACGTCTCTGCATTCCTGTTCCTTGTGTGAAATCAGGTGGCCATTCATGATTTAACTAATCCATGTGATTATTTAACGTCACCTGCACAATAATATTCCAAACCGGTAGTACACCTCAGCAATTCTTCCAGTCATGCAGCACATTTTGTTTGCTTACATTAGGAATGGTCAGGAATAGGCGACAGGCACGTGAGGTATTGAGGTATTTATAAAATATTATATAATCGCATCTGATAAGCATTCTGATAGGTATTCTAAGATTATGCAGCAAATGTATATCTCAATATTATTTTAATTTGTAAACAGGTGCCATTCCTCATGTCCACGCTATAGGGTTTGAATTGCGCACTTCAGTGAACTAACTTGAGGTCACCGTGATTGGTAACAGTGCACTGAATTAATGGGGGGCAGTTATGCTAGTTCAGTTAAGAAATAATCGTTGCACCACAGGCAAAAATGCTGGGAGAGGAGCACCCAGATCCATCTCTCCAAAGCCCAAACCAGTTTGAATGACGAACGATATTAGAATCGAGATGGGAAAGTTGAGGGGGGAAGCCTCTAGACTGGATCGGCTGTTGCTACACGACGCTGTATGTTTTATGAGAGAAACGTGTGCCTCGGTGTCTGTGTACCTACTGTCGGTTCCTGGTCCACCAAACAAATTTCTTACGTCGTGAGCTGCATGTTTTTCGAACAGCCTGATTGGCTCAAACCATCAAACGGACACGTTCCCTTATCCCCTACGCACGTGCAATTTGTTCATTTGCAGTATGTGCATGCTCAACCATTAGACCTACATTGCTGAGCAGACAAATCGACAATGTGACAATAGGACAGTTGTTGTAGAGAGCTCTGATCCGGACAAGCTGGTCTGATGCAGCACAGAATTCTCTTACAAGCATTACCATTTTATTGAAATGAGGCCACCCTGTGCCTACCCCAAGTGTTTCAAAACTACATGAACCCTAATGGAATGTTGATTAAGGACAAGGATTCCAACCGCGGTTCTTAGAATCGGCCGCATTTGTCAAGTACGCCTTGTGACGTGGGTGCGTATGATCGAAATTGTATACGAAAAGGAAAGTTCACGGCAAGTATTCACGTCATCCGTACCACGTGCAACTCACATGCATTAAATGGCACTCGCCCTGCAGAATCATGACAAATGGGCAGCTTTATTACATCCATCAGAGTATACTTCCTTGAGAATAGCTCAGAGTTTGACACGTGCCAAGAGGTTTCACGCCATGCCATCCGCCCCATGCTGCTTTGTTCCACTGACCTCTTTGCCTCGATGAGTGCAAGTGGAGTCAAGGGACCTTATCAGCCCCTTGATGGTCTGATCTCTCGCCCAACCCATGCAAGTTCTCATATTAAAAATCTTCAGAGAACCGGAAGGAAACACGCAAGCCTTTGGCAATTCAAGTGCAAAACTACATCAAGATGGACGATGAAATTAATATTATTACTTTACGCTTCGGCTGTGATGCCAAGACTGTTGTATTGTCAGGTGTGCTGCAGGTGAAAGTGTCTTGGTGAATAGATCCTAGAGATTGAAATGTCACGTGTTATTATTTTCATGACTGTTGGGAGGGTTCTTTTTTCTAATGATATCTTACGCTTCCAGTTCTTGTGTTTGCAAAAGAGGATGTAGTGTAGTTCAAGTAAGCCACTTATCACCCCAAAAAAGAACACTTTCCTTCCTCTTGCACGACTGACATGAATGAGAGAGAGAGAGAGAAAAAAAAAACTCCTTCACATAAAAATGAAATCCTGTCTGGTAAAATGTCTTAATAAGTGTCATTTCTCCATTTCAGCGTTTCACAACTTTCACCAGTGTTACGCTGAGTCTTTTTGTGGGGACGGTAATATTAGGTAAGTGCACATTTTGAGTTCGCATGTCTACAATTTATAATGCGCAGAAAACGTATGATACACAGCAAATTACCAAATATGTAGCTGTTAAACAATCGGATTTGGGATCATTCAGAGATATCAAAAGTTACACTGTTGAATTCCACCAACAAATTAACAGTTTCTGCTCGTGATACGTCAATATTATGTTCGCAAAATGACCTACTACAGCTTAATTTTGGTTACTTTTTTGTGAAGTGGCCATTACGTGCTATTAATAAGGCAATAATGGAATTTTATTGCACTATAGCCATTTCGATAAAAATTACCAAAATATAACACTACTGTGGCCTTTAGCTTAACGACACATGCTATACGATTGAAAGTACAGCTCACTACTTTGTCAAAATATGCAGCTCCATCGTGCCCCAACACTGACATAACAAATGGCATTCCTTATCCCCCATCGTGATCATTCACCAATAATATCGTAACATAATACGTGACAGGGCTACCTTGAGCAAGGTAACTCATAATCTAACCCCGACTGAACCAATCCAGAGCAAAAGTAGTGTGTCGCCATGCCACCACCCCGCTCACCTTGAACCTCGCAAGGATGTCCACAAAAAGAAAAGAAAAAAACTTTTGTGTGTGCATGTGTACGCATACGGTCAGGAAGAAAGAGAAAAGATGGTCGTGCCTCACGGACCCTCAGGCAGGGTTATTACACCGAAAGGTCGCGGATATGTTGAGGTGTGTGGAGGAAGCCGGAAGGCCGCTCTTGGGAAGGACCCTGACCCAGTTGCAAACTGCCCCCGAGGCAAGGTCTTCCTCTCTTCAGGGAAGGGCGGCTGCCGATTGTTTCGAGGCGCTCATATCACACGACGGCGTTTCATCATAATTTTAGTGTCAGGCACGAGCTTCGAGGGAATAATGACGACAAAGGGGTTTCCTTTGTGCGGAGGTGACGAAATGGCCTAATATGGCCGCCATTTTTTTTAAAGGGATGCGGCGTGGTGTGGCGTGGGTTTTTGGGAAGCGTGGGGACGCCATTTTCGGCACGCGGAATGGGCCACATGGGATTCTCCCGGGGTCCTTTTTCCTTCAGACCTTATTTGAAAAAAGGAGGCCATGCAATGGACTTTCCAAGACCAAGACCTATTAGTGGGAGGAGGAGATGGGCGTCAAAATACAGACGAAATGGGTGTATCCCTTCATTTAAAAAAAAGAGAAAAGGAACGCCTGCTTACAACCGCCGGATTGCTATCCCCATTCTCTCTTCATACTACCGGAAGTCTGTGGTATCTCGAAACATCTAAGACAATCCATCTTCCATTATACGCGGTGGAAATTATGTCCCTCCCTTAACGAAGTTTGTAAGGGGGGGAGTAGTCAGACTTCTTATTTGTGCTCTCTCACCCTCTGATTGAGTCTGGGCTACTGCTCAGGACATGCCACCCACGGCATATATCAGGTTGCCAGCATAAAGACAAGGAACAAACAAGTCATGTGCAGGTATCAGTTGTATCTTGATCCATGTTAATGGCTTAGCAGGAGTGTATAATCGGCGTTGACAAAAATAGACATGCGAATATAATAGCCACTTCCTTTGCGGTTAGGTTTTGTTCGAGACGAAAAAGAATTGTATGAGATTTATCTGTGCTTTTCATTATACATGCAGAAGCACATCTAAAATTTTTTTGTGTTAGTATGCAAATGTCAAACGATAGTCTTGCGAGGTCAGAGGCACAGGTTTTCTTCATTAGTGCGGTAACGGAAGGACCCAAAATGCCAATTTTTTTGCGCCACCTTACAATTTCTTAATCAGCCACGGTTGTAAAAGTGAAAGTCTGGATATCATCACTGTAGCCCATTCCGAGACCCCTGCGAAGGTTCTGCCCTCCAACCGAGTCAATATTACTCCCCAATTAGTTCTTCTTGGACCCACACCGTCAAGGCCTGCAACATCGTCAATGTTTCTTCTTTCTCTCTATCTGGTCAGGACACATTAAATCCTTCAATGTCCTGCTGGTGGGCCATCATCTCCTGCACTTCCTACCCTTCCCTTTTTTCCATTCCTTCATGAGGAAGTGTTCGAACCAAGGTGAACCCTCCAGAGGATGACGGGGGATTGCAGGTTCTGTTTCTTAACCCTGAAACGAGTTTTACTTTCCCCACCATCGCGAGAAAAGCAGGCCGTTTATTGCAGTTCGTCATTTTAGTGGCAGTCCCAAAATGATTTACAGGCTCACTTTCGGTGTTTTCACATGTTTGCGGAAGTCTCGCTTCCTTGTGAATCCAATTTTTAAAAAGACATCTTCTGGATGTGTTTTTGCTGGACCCCCCAAAAAAGTGGTGAAAGTGTAGTCTCACTGCAGCCTGAACTACTGAACGAGATAACAATCCTAAACGTCTTCTGTTGGTCATGAGAGGAATGCAATGTGCACACTAATTGGTGCCAGAAATCGTGAGAGACAACAAGCCCTTGGAATAGCATGCCAAATTCCTCTCGTATTAATGTGACACATCATGTGCAAAAATCAACGGAGCAATTCCGAAAATGAGAGGCGGTCCTCTTTCCGTCGCACCTGACTCGAGACTAAAAGAATCAGATAATTGACAAGGAGCCCATACTCCGTGACAGGAACACGCTTAACCTTCAACGTCTTAAGTCTCCAAGGTCTCTCATGGACCATTAAAAAAGGAAACCCAGAAACCTTGTCAAAAAAAATCGCCCAACGCTAATCATTACCGAACACTATGGTATGTCACCCTTGGCGAAATGCATGGTCCGAGACACATGTGTGTCAATCGACATGACTGTGACCCATCTACCTGTCGAACCTTAGTCAATTGCTGGAAAACTATGAGAAAAGTATTTGGGCCAATGATGAGGTAGTCTTGAACCAGATTAAAGTTATGTGGCACGTTGTCGTAGTACAGAGGAGCAATTGTCATTCACGGGTTTTTTTGGTCAAAAAATGCTGAAAGAGATCTAATCAACTTTACATTATTCGATCAATGTGATAAATGTTTATCAAGAATATTAATAGAACTATTCTGACCTCAAAAGTACATGTTTAAAATGCCCCACAAC
This sequence comes from Catajapyx aquilonaris, assembly GCA_000934665.2. Taxonomy (NCBI): domain Eukaryota; kingdom Metazoa; phylum Arthropoda; class Diplura; order Dicellurata; family Japygidae; genus Catajapyx; species Catajapyx aquilonaris. The sequence goes on from KZ537968.1 coordinate 148,133, forward strand.
AATTTCATGCTTATGCACAGCATTATAAACACAAGCACGTGTTGCAACGTTTCATGCATCTCTTCATTTTTAGTCCACATACGCACGTACGCAAACATGAAAATATTATATGACTACGACAATGTCATATCCCGTTGTCAACCCGGTTTTGCAACGAAAAGGGGTTGACTCAACAGTTGAGCAATCCGGAGCAACCTACTCCAACCGGTTCCGTATAAAACTTCCTCTGCTGACATTGGAAGCAAAAAAAAAGGAAAATATCTGAGAAGTGTCGTCGTGACACAAACTTTCGACACAGTGCAACAACCGAAATCAGGACACTGCACCATCAGATTATCCCTGTGCAATGTGAATCTACCTATGCAACATTCTTACGCGATGTCCACAGTCAAGGTGAGATTACATGTTGATACCTTGAGCCGCTCTAGCCATCTGCAATCTTCCCAATGACTAATCAACTCTTGCATTTGTGCTAGCAGTACCTATTGAGTATGAGCATCGGACCAGAGAAAGTCGCATTTTTTATTTTGATGACAGTTCCCAAGTTAGCACCAGCCAAAGGCTTATACCAATTTGCAAGGGATAATTAGCACCTTTCATAATTTTTGTGAGAGGGCTCCTGCCTATGTTGTAACCATGATGGTGTGCAATAAGCAGCATCCTTTTGGTCATCTTGATGGTGTTAGGGTCAAGGCCGATCCTCCACGGCCACCACTTACTTTCGCTAAGTTCTGTTCAGCATAATAACAAGATCTTCTTTGAAATATATGTATGTTGCCTACTGAGCTTGGCCAATATCGTGCTAACTATAAGTCAACAGGATGGCGCCAGTCCCTTCATATGAACAGGCAGGTACATATGAAGGGCCAGGGGTGAGACAGTAGGGGGTCTCTCAATCACTTAGGACCAAGGCATGTCAAAGAGTGCAAAGTGAAAAAACAAGGTGTCGCATGTGTTGACAACGCTCATAAATCAATGTGCCGATATATGGAGTCAAGAGTCGTCGACTTGTTCGGATGCTGTTTGAATACTCAATGAAATAGGAACAAATACTCGATTTGTTTTTAGTGTCGTATACAATGTATGATGTCAGTGACGAAAGCTCACTCGCTAATTGATAGCATGTGTTGTAAGCCATTCACTATTCGTGCTGTCGAAGACTACCAAGTAGTTTCTCATTCACTGCTTCCTCTTTGGAGGTTTTCTATTGCATATGGCAACAATATTAGGTTCATTCATCAATATTGTTACGCTGCTAGAGTTTGGTTTATGATTAGCGCATTCAGAAATGGGATATATAATTGGACAAAAATATAAATTCCGGATGTAACAGTCAATGTTATTACGTGGTTATTAGTTCAATAAAACTTTTGCTATTGTACGAAGAACCTGTTCTTTTTAAATAATAGCTCTTTAAAGTGTATTCTTATAACATTCTGCAGTCATATTGTAAAATATTAACTATGTAGAAACTCTGCAATACATTCTTGCTACGCAATACATCTTTCATGTCACTTAAAACTGTAAATTTAATAATGCGCCAGAGTTATATGACGATTAAAAAGACAAGATTGTCACTTTCGTGCTCAACATAAAGCTATAGCTATGCATCAGGATTAAAACTGATGCTGACATTCAGCTTAAAAGGTGCCCAGTAGCCGCAGATATTAATTATTATTACTGGTCACTTCTAAGCGTGCTTCTAAGTATTGAGAATAGACATGTTACTGAGTCAGCGACACCCTAACGTAAGAAAGTAATCGACCTCAAACACCAGTGCCAGTTATGTAACCGCTCGTATTAATCAGCCACTTTGTATATAATAAGTGTCGTTTACACCATACAATTTAAAGTAACGCCTTAGAAGGCTTACAGAGTATTATTTTTTAAAATGGTAGATGGCAGATGACTTTTAGATTCACCAATTTTTCACTGAAACTGAACAAAAAGTAACTATAAAATAATGAAATACTGTATGTCCATAATATCATCCTTCTCCGTGGTTTTACCAGTGTTACCCTATTTGAAAGGGCCTTATCCTGTGTAACCAGTGTTGTGAAATCATGTGTTTATTCAATATCACTTTTAGTTGACAGTAGGCCTATCCAACTTGAATAATCAGGAATTATTTAGCTGTGCTAAAAATAAGTGAATGGCTTATCTTGGGTTATTTTATATCAGAATTTTGCAAACTTGCAAATTTCAAATGCGTTTTTCGCAATATTAAAATATAGAGGACAATGCTTCTTCATCCTAGTTATTTTGCTATTGAACTCATAATCACTGCTACAAAATACAGCAATTCAGTTGGCAATAACTGAAAAGTACGAATCAACCCTGTTCATTGGGTGGCCTTACAAGTACCCCGCTGTTTACAAAAATATGTCATAAAACGACGTCATTTTTCATGACAAGTCTGATTACACGCCCAATTTCCGTGATAGGTCAGCCAGTGTATAAAAATCGACGCTAAAAAATACAGCAATAAAACCAAAATATCCTGTCAGGGATGTGTACAGCAGAGCACGCAGTTATACCCGCTTCTTTACAACGTCTGGACCTGCAGGGTGGTTATAGCAACATGTAATTTTCAGACCAGACTCCCAGTGGTACATTGGAGAAAGAAAGACCCCCAATTGTCGAAACAATACCCTGGAATTCGTGTGTGTCCATGGACCTCCAGCACAGTGTCTCTTTGATTCGTCGAGCACTCTATTCAGGCCGCCTTTCGTGAGACGCACGCTCACTCTCAAAAAAAAGGAAGATCAAAAATGGTTGGCGCGACATTGAACGGTGAGGAATGAGAAATGCTGGAAATCGTCCTTGTGTCTCAGACAAATAAATCGAGGAGAAAGTCTTTGGATTGACCCCTGGCCGAGCGTGGAAGCAGCCCTCCATTACGTAATGCCCGAGTAGTAATGTCCCAAAATTTGCCGCTCCTTTTCAATTCATTTGTTCAGAGGTCATCTGAATGTGTCCGGTCACGTTCACTTCCATTATACCTGGTATTGTTGATAAATCATTTTTACAAAAATTCTGCGTGCAAATATTGTAGCCAATATTTAGCCATTAATTACACAAATTTGTAGGATATTATCATATCATGGCACAGCTCGATATCAGACAATGGAACAACCTCGAGAGAAAAAAAAAACCGCAAATCCGGCTACGGTAGTCGGCATAATAATCGGGTAGGTCCATTCCTCGTGTGAGACACAATACCAGTCGTATTATACTAACCCCCTGGATTGCAATTTACACAAGGCGTGGGCCAGAAGTTTGCCCGAAGGACAGGAGAAGACAAGGGACGTGCCTCACGGGGCCTTGTCCACAGCTGATAGAAACCGACCACTCTTTTTTTTGAAGCTATTGCTCACGAACTACACTACTTCGTGTTTCTGTAGGAGTCACTTAATGTGGGTGGAAATCGAATAAAAAAATTAATTTATTATGTAACCATCCACTTTACACATCATTCCTCCCTTTTTAATGTCATTTCAAGCTCGACATTATTTGAGATACGGATCGGTATGACAAGTTTTAGGACAAACCACTCTTCTTCCCATGAACATCCTTGCAAAATAGGTCATTTCTTTTGCAACTCCAAAAAATCGTGGAATGAAAGGAGGCAAATGTCAGGCCTTGGGTGGAGAACACTGTCAGTAGAGATCATATCATATCCTCCACCTTTTTTCCTACCAAACTGCTCATTAAGCTAATAAATCGTGATAAAATGAACCCCCGCTGTTTAATTCGCCCGCAAGATGGATTATTGTTAAATTGTTATTTTCCTTAATTTTCGCCCTGCGCATTCTTTTTGCTTAGTGTGTACAGGTCAAAAAGACTCTTAACTTATCGGTAGCGCCCTGATAAATCGCTGGGCGTCCCTACCTGCAAATTTTTTTTTTAAATCATGTTATGCAATCGAATGGCCAATCAAGTTCCTGGGAGAATAATGCATTTCGAGGCCGAAAGTCACCCACGAAATAATGCTGGACTTCAGAAACGAGGGCAAAGCCACTTATTTGACCCCTGGAAATGGAAGGGCTAGAAAAGGTCATCCCAGCAATTGCCTCTCCAGAATAAAATAAAAAAAGACATATAGGGAGGGGCCAACATGCAGCTAAATAGATCGATTCGCATATAGCACGAGCTATATGTTCTCATAGCCTTGTACACACATTTTTTTCTCTCCAAAATTATGTCAAAGTTACGACCAGTCCGTGTCTGAATATAAACTAGGATGCCCACTGACTGTGAGAGCTAATTAAACGATGTTCCTCCCTCCATTTTTTTTCTCAGCAAGATAAACCTGAATGATATACGTCCTCTGTAATCTTCCTCCACCATTAGCAACCAGTATTCCTATCAAAGATCATGGCAATAAATGGCCTGTAGCAAGAGGAATGGAGCTGGTTGATGTCAATAGCGACAATGGTGAATCTAAGGGTGGTCGGCCGCATTTCGCAAAGACGTCAGATAACAATCTTTTCTCAGAAATATTTAATGCTTTCTGGAGGCCATAAAAAGAGTTAAATCTGTCAGATGAACGTTTAGCGCAGCATTTTACAACCTGTCACTTACTAGTGACTTGTTTTTTAAAAAGGCGACATGGATATCATACTAGCATATCAATGTTTTATACGGTATTATTAGATAATATTAGTGTCAGCAAAGTAATTTATAATGTATGTGTACGAGATAATTGAATTTATGTCTTATGCTTGTGCGGTATTTTCTAAACGCCTACACTACAAGCAGGCGCATTATAATTTTAACAATTTATTAGCGAATAGGTGCGGGAAATAATGGCATCATTTTCGACATCTCTTCCCACACGGCCATCTTATAAGGCTGACCCCATCGCCATTTCAAAACACTCAACCTGGCAGAGAAACACATGGCACGCAACTCTCAAAAAATTCAATGAACATGTAACCAGACGAGCAATTTTGCACCAAGGTTTGACCGGTTTCCACGCCACAAATTGAAACTGGAGCCTTACCCCTACAAAACCATACTCTGCAATCATGACCGGCCCACAAGCAATCCATCTTTTCACCTGTAACCCCCCCCCCCCCCCAAATCATTATCCAGATATTCACAGCTTCATTTGGAAGGAGGAGGGGGTAGCCTTTTTGAATTGGAAATCACGCCTATGATGAGCATTCCTGTCCAACCACATAAATCACTGTTTGAAAGAACAGGTTGAAAAAGATGGCGTGTTTTTTTTTTCTCATGATGCGGTCAAATCGGTTGCAAAATACGGGATGCCCCTTAACCACAGTTAACCCCATTTTGTAATAAAGTGGGAATTGATAATCAAATAAAGGTCAATGAGTCGGTCGTCAGCAGTTAGAAAGTGGCGTCTTGACATGAGTTGCGACATGTTTTTTCCTCCATGTCATCAGTCGGTCATAATGATGACTATTGCAACAATGCACGTTCCGAAGCATCGGTGTCGGGTGTGCCGACTATTAGTATATTTATCATCCCCATCCTGTAACGACCTCCACCTGCGAACAATGCTTTGACTTCCCTAGTAAGGACAGCCAACTCCACAGTAGCTGATTAGAAGAAGCTATCGAGTCATCGGCACCGTGTCGCGATAAATTAAGTTTAACTCCCCAACTCGGGCCATTCACACGTCAAATCCCCTAGATACTATCACACATACCAAGAATAGAGCTTTTGGAAGAGACTATTGCACAACTGGCCCCCTTTATTACATTTCTTTTCCGCATGCCTGCTAACCACTCTGGATTGAAAATTGCACAAGTCCACTTGTCTTCGCACGGTTGGTGATGATACTCGGCGGCCTATCGAGGATTTATTCTTTTTTTATAATACCAGCTCCTGAAGAAGTGGCGTTGGATCATCGATGTCGTGAGAGGACACCGGTTGGGGAGTTACACGGGATTCATATCCACATGTAAACTTGATTGCTGGAAAACCTGTTGTGCTGGGGGGGATCGAGTGAGGGACAATTGGAGCCAATTAATAATTTAAGAAGGGGTGATGTGGTCAGCACGCGTCGACCTCGAAATTCCAGGTAGAAAAAATAATGAAATGACAATTTGCATTGTGTATAAAAGGCCAAGGACTTGACGCGATGATGCCAATAGTAACTGTGAATATTGTAAAAAAAAAAATGTCCATATAATGCTAGTTAAGCTACATTAATGGTACGCCTAGGCTGTTCGTAATTAATAAGTTCAAGTGTGATTGTCCAACCATAATTACTGTGACATCAAAACGTTTTGCCAATTAACGGTTTAGGTGCCATCAATAACCTGGCAGGAGTTATCAGATGCAAATAACTCAGGTAGTGACACAGTATGTCGGCAAGAGGCTGCCCCCCTAATTTCTCTCCATCATACTGTCAAGCACAATGCAAGAATGGGAGCGCATAGATCGCCCCGTACTATTACATCTGAGCCCCAGCAGATAGTGATGAAACCAGCAAACGAGTTAGTTGCTGCCTCTCAACCGACTGTCGCCGTGGCTCGGCTTGCTTTTGCATAACCATGCGTGAAATTAAGCGTTCGTGGCCCCTTCACGACGACCACCATTCATTAAGAGGGCTGGGTGTCACGTCCCTAACGACAAAATGACTTCCAGACGACCGTGTCCATGTGATTGCAACTTGCGAAACCGGTAGACTTCCTGACAACATCGGCGTCTGATAGGCGCCATTCTAACCAGGCAAATCTACGCAATATCAAGTAGCGAAAAATTTGCAACATTGAAAATGTATCATTTTTGCCAACTGACAGCTCTTCCATGTTACAACACGTGACATTCACGCCCTCGATAAACTTTTTGCCTTACGGGATGCAGAATCAACATTCCCATTAGCATCAGACGTCCTTTTGATATATGGCAAACAATAAGCATTCTCTTATTCGAATGAAGGCATAATAGACCCATTCAAACAGTAGAATCCAATCTGACTCGGAGAACGTTTATTCCGTACCGTGCCACCCTGCAATTATCCTCATTATTTTCCATTTTGCCGCCTTTACCCGCTCGTAAATCATTGCACTCTGTCATTCCTGCTTTGAAAAGGGCAAATCTTTTTGCTCGAGATGTTTCGCCATAAATCTGTGTGAGGATGATTAACTTATTACTCTTGCTTGAATATCCGCAAGTCATATTCTGAGGCAGGTAACACTAATTGCACAGGTATACCTGAAACACTTTCAGTCGTTACCAAAAACTGCGGGTTGGGAGTCTTTAAAACACCATAAATATGAAATCGGATTAGATCTGAAATGAAGTTAATCCCTGTTGGTACACGAATGACCCTCGCGATGTCAAAACCCTTCCACATTACATGCACAATACAACTACAAATCGCATTAGAATTTATATGGGTTTCAACCCTGCCCTCCTTTCCTCGTTTCTCATTCAGAAGACACACACCAGTCACACCCCAATGGCCTAAAGAATTCTCCATCCACAATGAACAAAAATCAGAACCATGCTCAACCTTGGGGCATCCATCCGAAGCCCAAGTCGTGAAACATACACTTCACGATCAGATAAAGTAGCCAATATATAGGCCGCAGGGCGTATTAGTAATATGGCTTAAAATGGCTATGTCCACCATATATATCCTTTTACAAATTGCTTTATCCCACGCTCCATGTGTGGTCCTCGCCGGCATGTAAAAACAAAAGTGCTAACCATTACGCACCTTGGACCGCAACCACGCCCGGTTTTAGTACCAAGCAATTCCCTTTGACGACATGCTGTTCGCACCCTAGGATGAGTTACTCATCATTACCTATAGCTACTGGTGCAATCTGATGGTCACTTTGGCTCATCCTGACAGGTATGCAACAAGCATGTGTTATAATCCGTAGAGAGTCATGAGCAAAGTAGAACGGGCAACGAAACAGGAAGTTGAAGAGATGCCAACAGAATAGACATTCCGAAAGTGATCAATAGCCCACTTCTACTCTGAAGTATTTTTTTATGCTGCAATGTCACAAACTTTACATGTTGACAAGATTGATAGGGTGCGACCAGTACGTGAAGGTGTGACACTAAGCAAAAATTTTTGTCTTGATCTTACCTGGCACCCTAAAACAATAGGGATTAGTTATGAAGACCTGGGTGCCCTGTCCACTCTGCCCCGCCCTCCAGAATGCCGCAAACTTGTTGGGGAGAAACTTTTACTTTCCTCATTACATTGCGCAGAAATTAGAGAAGGCAACATGCAAAAGCACGTAAAGGTGGCCACCTATTTTAAGATTAATGGTTCATTTAGTTTGAACGTGTTTGTTGTGGGCAATTAAAAGGAGACTTTAACATCTCGTTTCAGTTTGCAACTACGGGTCCGATTGGCATGTAGCAGAAACACACATCAGCAGTTCCTACAGAGCTTTCTCCAGGGAAAAGATACTGGGCGACATTGGTGTTTACGTTGGATTGAAACACGTTAACGTAACTCTCACAGGTAAGATGGTACCATCAGCTCTTGATTTTTTTTTCGCCAACTTTTAGATTGAAGTTGCCCTGATGAAACGAAAACAATATTTCAGAGCAATTCTCTCCTATCTCTATGTGCTTCACTTCCTATTTCTGTTCCAGGTGTGTCGAATCTCGCTTCGTTTGCCCTATTCTACCCATCATTCTCAGGTACTTGCTATTTTCTTGTCTTATTACATTGCACTGCCATGTAGACACTTTTCCTGCACTTTTCACTATTGACCCTGAAAATAGTGCAACATGACAACAATAATGAAACAGACTCATGGTCACTACATCCTAGTAGTTGCCCAATGCTGTTGTATGAGTTATTGGATACAAATATTTGTAGCTGTCTTTCTAGAAAACTTGCCAAAATTGGAAATGTGTTGCACTTTTTCCAATTCAATAGCTGACCTGATGTAGACACATTCCCGGTAATATGCAAAGAACGTGATCTAACTTGACACCATTTTACACAATGACCTGGGCTTGCCCTCTGAAGAAAAGCAATACCATTTTGGCCACCTCAACACTCATAGTACGTGGTGGCCCAGAGGCTTTTCTCACCTCATCACACCCGCAGACCGCCTTCTTTTCCACTCGTTTCGCATTGTACGAATTGTCAGGGCAGAATTTCGTGGACATAAAAACTCGCCGGGTGGGATATCAAGGATATACATGTAAAGTATAGAGACCGCTGACTCGTGCACGGCGCATGTCGTAGCTTGGATGGAATGGGTTATTTCGTGGATGGGCGCCACCATGGCCATGTGCTTGAAACAAACGGGCCAGCCCTTTTAAAAAAAAGAGTGTGGCCTGCCTGCCAACAGGACGCCAATAATTTGACCTGAGCTGTCCACAAACTGTCCAAGTTGGAGGTTGCTTGCAGCAGAATCTGGAGAGTTATTTTCAACTGAGCACGACCACGTTTAGGCCACGAATTAGAATTGTGATACCTATTTTTCTTGCGGCTTCTAACAAGTTGTTGGGTTTACTTTACTGGGCGCTTCAACTGGTTTGTTGCTGCCAAAGTTTATAGCGTGCTTCTGTGGAGTACATTAACGAACATGTGCAAAATATTACTTGCAACTCTAACCAACTAATTCACTTACTATAGGCCTGCAATATCTTGCATGTCGTGGACATCTCGTCCTGTTCGTGTGCTTTTCTGAACTGGTTGATAAAACAAATAAAAATATTACACGAGCCAGATTCGCATGATCAAACTGTAATAGAGACATTGGCAGGTTAGATCATACGAATCAATGGTTGTGTAATTTTCATATTGACGCCATCTGACATGTGCTTCACAATCATAACAATAAGTTGCATGATCTGAATCAAAACTGTGTCACAATGTTACTCTCCACATTGCCTCTCGCGTACTCCAAGACGTAACCCACCATCTGCTGCGCCACACTTGTATAATCCCAGTTCAATTCCCATCACGCTCGTGATTAGTCCCGCACACTTGTGCACACACATTCACACACTGAATATTAAATAGAGGAATAAAAGCATTTGATTAATCCTTTTGTGGGGTGGTGCACACGCAGGAGAGCCGTTGAACATCAGTCAGACGGAAGACATCGACTACAACGAGCGCTTCTACTGGGAAGGTCCGACAGAGGTACAGCAGGAGTTCCGCGCCGCTCTAGTCAAGGGGCTACCATACCCCATCCTCACTGTGGTCGAGTACTTCAGCCTGGACGAGGAAGGATTCAGTTGGGGGAGACACTACAGATCTGCGGGATACTATGGATCCATCCTTCTCTGGTGAGTTCTTGTGCACGACCAAACATCCTTTGTTCAACAGGAGTTAAATGTCTCGCATTGAAACACTTAGCAGGGAGATGTATTATCAAAATATTCATTACATCTCCCCAATACTTTCCTCATTTAAAATGCAATAAGGTAAGGTCAGTACTTCATTAATTATCTAATTAACCTACTACTGGCAATACTGCAGTAATAAAGCCAGTTGATCAGTACATTGTCTATTGTCTGCTACGATATAAGCCATATATTGCGCTAATACCTTATCCACCTCATTGTGTCTATTTTGCACGACTATGCCTTTTCCTGGAGTAGTAATAATCCGTGGAGATTTATAGCTACTGGCGGGACTAAAGAAAATCAGACCACTCGTGAAAGTCATCCTCATTGTCCCCCCGAATTTCTTAAGGCTCCTTATATATTACATCCAAATGTGGAATTACCACCCTTCCCATACTTACATGCGCAATAAATGGAAAGGCGGCACAGGTCATTTCTTATTTGAAATGCTCCAATTGATTCGCTTCGGCATCGCAATTGGCCTTTTTTGAGACTCACTTCATGCCACCCAAGCATTATGGCAATTAAATGGCCTCCAATGGTACGATTCCCACTCCTACGAGTCACGGAATGAACACTAAAATCGAGATCCGGTCGTTTGAGGATGAAAGGGATGTTCTGCACGTTCTAGGTCGTAATTCCACGGGGATTACATAACATTAGGTGCGGTAGGTCGGATCTTCACGAAAGGAAGAAAACTGGTATCAAAAAGCAGCAGCACATAATTCATTTTGTTACCGTTACATCAACGATTTTCCTTACTACTACTACTACTACTACTACTACTACTACTACTACTACTACTACTACTACTACTACTACTACTGACATAACTTAATTTATTGAGGTCCCCCCGTTGTTACGAATTTTCCAAGTCCTTAAATTATAACCTAGGAGTAGATTCCTTATGTAACTTGAGAGTTAGAAAGTGGGTATCCTATTTTGATATTATTCTTTTTTTGTTGCACGATGTGGACAAATTGTGGGGAATTAATAGTTTTTCCACCCATTTTTACATGGTTTGTACAAAAGGTGACAACAGTTGTTCCACCAGGTTGTAATTTATTTCTGTTTCATAACCCCAGTTATAAACCATTCTTCCGGCCTAAAAGAGGAGAAAGCCAACATGTTGTGAAAAAACGTATCCAAGTGTTGTAATTAAATCACATCTTTACGCTGGTTAGAAATTGCGAGTTTGTTCTAAAAGCGGGAAATTATTGCAGATTATAATAATTCCGTAAACAATGGGGACCTGAATTTGGCAATATACAAAAGAGCACGACTCCTGAATTTTTTGAACCCATAGCATTTGCACTAAATATTGTTATCGTACACTCGAGTTTAAATTTTTATATTTTTTAACCATTAAGGATGCAGTATCGTCCTTGTAAGTGCAAACCTATACTGACCCACTTGGCAGAGGCAAAAACCAATCCAGTCTAAATGTGGAGAGATGATGCATGTGCGAAAAGGTATCATTGTCTAGCCATCGCCGGAATTCCATCTGAAATACAGATTTCTGTGGAAGAAAAAAAAAGCACAAAGGAATTTCTTGCAGCAATGGGTAATTGAGTAAGGAGCTCAAGGCTCTTCTCGGTCCCCTGCACACAACCTTTCGGTCTCCTCGTTCTACACTAAAGAAGAACAATGACCGAAACTTGCTTCATGCCTTTATTACAGAAATCCCTCGGGGCGTGATGGCTTGCCGTATATGAGCATAACGAGAGGAAATCATATCGTTATAGTATAAACAGGTCCGAAATTCGCCAAATGGCTAATCCCTCAGCTATAGTAATCCGCTCGTTACCTATGCAGATTTGCAAAATTCTAAGCGTTGTCCTCCTAACCTTATCCCGTTACATACATGTACAAATCTGTATAAGTATCGAACTACACACTTGAGATCACGTTCCACTTTCCCACTCCATACTTTTCAAATACTGTCCTCTAATCCTGTCCGCGACGACTGATGATACTTCTCTTACTCAGCATTACCAAGCATTATGTACGATTTTTTTTCGTGTGTAAAGCGACATGTACAAGATCTCCTTCTATAGTTACGAAGGTAAATCTCTCGTGCACGTAATATATCAGGCTTTGTCAGGCAGTTTGCTAACAGGTCGAGATTTCTGGATGTAGTATGGGTGCTGTACAACGTAATGCACGGTAATTTAAGAGGCACATTCGCTGTTCAGCATTGTACGAAAAGCATGAAAAGGTCACTGAATATACGAATTTGGCTACCTGGGTAGTTAGGTGCTTTCTCCAAGTATATTCTGCATAATTCAAGGCCTTGCATTATTCGTAAGTCATTGGCGGTCAAGGATTACTTGGCAGATAAGAAAAGTTAAGATGCATATTGCTGCTTACATGAGTGGCATTTGGCATATGCAAAGTACTGGATCTTCCGCTGTGGTCAATCGAGGGTCAAGGCTCATTACAGCCTGTCAGTATTGTTTACAATAAATATGTGCCTGGTACCTCAACTAGTAAGTACACCACTTGTGTGGCATGTAAGCGAACGGACGTAAATCCAACAATGTTGCAGTGATGAGAATATCACCCATATTAAAATTGTTAAAATATGTGTATTAGTGTACGCTATTTATTAAGATTAATATATTTCTCGAAATGATGCATTTTAATAAGTTGCATCTTAGACTGATATGAAATCACATTTGTGAATATTAATTTCATGTCCTATGACTTTGTAACAACACACTTGTCACAATAGTGAGCTTTTAAATGGTCTATGCATTCACTGCTCTAAACAAAGTTACAATCTTAAAGAAACAAATTGTGTCTCTGTCAGTAGTGACTTGTGGCTGAACTTAAATTGGCCTGCTCGTGACCCACTCAGGCACTTGGACCCATAATCTAGATTCTAGATGTTGCAGCTCAACGCAAAAGTTCTCTCCGAATCACACCCCTTTCACGAAGAGCCATAAAATGGGAAAACATGACGCAGAGTTGACTTTTTTAATGCGGCAAAGTAATCAGATTGTTATTTCAATTGCTCCAGCCCCATTCTTCCCCCTTTGTATTATTTATCATCACTATATACACTATTGGTCATAATCGGACCAGAAAGAATGCGGAATAGGAAACACGAAGTGTGAGTGGCCTTCGCACGCACTTGTTCCCAATTGCGACTGCACTTTTGATGTCAGATAACTAATGGGTGCAAGTCCCGTGAGTAATTGCAACCGGAGTCACATTAGTTACGCTTCATAAATCTGTATCACGGGTTGTACTCTACCTGGGGAAAGTGACACTCCTAGATGTGGGGACTCCTGCTTACCTGTTAGTAAAACTGGCAGCATACACATCGTGTACGCAATTTTTTTAATTTGTCAGAGGCTACCTGCTCTAAAAACTCATAACTCGCTTGTTCTTCTCTTTTCCGGCAAAGGACATGCTTCGCTTCCTGGATGCTGATGAACCTCCTGCTGGTGGTGGTCCCTCGTTATGGGGCCTATATGATGACGTTGACTGGCGCCCTCATGCTCATCACCAATCTCCTCTACTACATTTTGCTGCCAAAGAGACCCTTAGTGATAAGGTTCGAAGAAAAGCTCCTCCACTTTCGCTTCGGATGGTGCTACTGGCTCATCTTAGTCGCAGGTAAAGTGCCTTGACATGTACACCAAACATTTTTCTATAGAGGTGGAAGGCCATGGAAGACAGGTGCAACTTAACTCGTAATTTCCAACTCCTTATATGTGGATAATAATGACGCGTGTGGTAGTCATTACGGTAAAACCACATATTTCCTGCCTATCTGTCACTCTCCCTTCTACACGAATCTACATGCAGGTGCAATATGCGCCCGTAAGTTGTAAACTCCAGACTTGCGTGAAGATTTTTTAAAAACCTAAGCATATGTATACCTACGGGCCGACTGTAATTGTAGGGTATTGAGACAGTTCGAGAATATTAATGTAGACTAATTTATACGGCCCTAATTCATATTCTGATATAGACTTTCAGCACGAATATCGGTCAGCTGCAAACGTGATTGAATTAATTAGCCGACTGTTAATAGCAATGGGATCAAATCTTCATATTGAAGAAGATTCATATAGCATTAAAAGTAGGCTACCACATTTTTTCTTACAATAGTTATGCAAAATGTGGGCTACAATGCAAAACAGATGCAAGGAATTTTCCACTCCTAGGTTTTCTTTTATAGTCTACAGCCGAGGTTTGAAGTTCGAGTATTCGGAAAGTAGGAGGTTCAATAAATTCATAATCTGCCACATCAATGCAGGCCACATTGTCTACGGTCCACGCAGTTCTCACGTGCAGCCTCTCTCAGACGGCCTGATGTTGCGCGTTACTTTACGTGCGAGAATTATGACACCATCAACTGGCTGAGTCAACGAACCATTTGTATAGGGATGTAAATAATGAAACAATAGGAACTATCGTCACACTCACGTTTTAGACCTGATCTCGCTTGACCATTGAAAATGCCATAAACTGCACCTGCCGACATGTTTACAGTTAACTTCCAAATGCACGCAAGCTATTTATTGCTATTGCAATATAAGCAACATTTTCACTGCTCAATAATTCATATTTAATATGGCAACAGCGGAACACCATCGATGTAAATCCAAAGACCTTCATCTGGCATTTTGTCTCCATAATTATGAAGCAATCTAAGCCGTAGAAAATGAGACCATTTATAAACTCATTGCAAAGTGCATAAATTATTGTTTTTAAACTGACGTGATGTACTTTCGTGGCATTCCAGTGTTTACTATTTTTTAAAAAAATCGCCGGAAGGAACGACTCAAATTCAGTTTTCACCACATTATTAGCGGCAATAACTACACCTCAGTCAGACCATACCGAATGAACAACCCTTTGAATGACGCAGTGTCCAGGATGTGGTCATAGCAAAAATACTGCTTCGCCAACAAGCATTCCAAGCAGATCGCCAGTAGCCCGAGATTATGTGAAGTCAAGCGGCGCATATTTTGCCCATAAAATAATATCACACACTGGAAGAATTTGCCCGGCAGTGCAAATCTTGGGAGAGATTCACGAAACAGTTTCCCTTTCACTGCAAAGGCCTCCCGAGGGGGGGAAACTCGCAAGGCAGGTTCCCTACTGACCTATTGGCCGCCACGGTACGGACCTTACCAGGTACGGAGACGGGGTTACATCGATGAAGACCTCTGACACCACTTGAAATAACTGGGAGCTCACCACATCCACTAACCATTGTTAACCAGGTTTGAATCATGCTAAGTTATTCACACAGTGCTGGACCCGGTCCAGATCCGGTCCACTATTGTGTAACAATTTCATGAGCACTGATGGAGAAAATGACCGGATTTGTTCCAAGATAGTGTGGTACTAAAAGCGTTTAGTGTTAATGAAATGAGCGTGCCGAATTTTTATTGAGAGATCGAACTTTCAAGCAAACAAACTGATGGCAATCAGGAAACCGTTTTCAAAGATTTATTGAATCGAATGATTTTAATTACTGATCTAGGAGCCGGGTCATTTAATGGGACACCTGCTGGTTAGCCAAGATTTTTATTATTCTATTAGAGTTTTACAGATTGGGTCGGGGGAGTCGTAGGTCAACTATTTAGCATGATCTAGCTCGTTTTATATGCTCTTTTTTTTGTTGAAACTGGCCTGGGGGCTACTCGCTATACTTGTAAAATATTATTTATCGAAAGTGAGCCGAGTCATGCGTGGCCAACTCTCCGCCCTGCACTTGACCCACGACCACTACGTTACGACGTTTTATGACGTATACCCAAAAAGTCGTGCGTACTTCATTACACCCTCCTTTTTTCGTTATACAACTCGTCCTTCGCACACCAGATTCCGTAAGATTAATGTGGTCAAGTTGCGCGCATTTCTCTACTCATTACCAGCATTTCACGATCCCATAAAGGTCATACGGTTCAATGTAGAGAATGTACATGTTTTGCCCAAAATGTATGATCAGAAGCCCGCTGAGACCAACCGAAACAAGCGTTGTTGGCCTATAGGTTAACAGTGCCAGAAATTGCCTAAAATTTACAAACTTCATTAATTGTTGCCGGTATAAACTACCAGACTGTTAACCTGGGCCAACACTACATTTCCCCATCAGAAAATTTACGAGCTTCATTAATTTTTTTGCAGGTATTTTATGTCTAATAGTCGGGCTCATCATTGCCATAATGGACATGATCTACCCGCACAAGTTCTCCACCATCCTGGAGGTGGACTATGACACTCCCTACGACCGCCACATAATCATCGAAGAGAGTCACTTCACCAGGAAGAAGAAGAACAAAACACCTAGGTTGGAGGAACCACCTTCTGCCGGACTAGGCTCCAGGTTGCTCAGGTGAGGTGGTGTACCTGTCTGGTTTGTCCAGAAGAATCTGCGTGCTGCGTGAAAGTGTCCCTACCTCGATCTTTCTCTTTTTTTTCATTTTTCTCATTCGCGTGTTGACCCAACACTCCTGCGTAGAAAACGTAATCCCCCAGCCAGGTCTTGCGTTTTTCGTTTCGCCGGAATCCGAACCGTGATTGACGGGCTACACAATTTTGTATTAAGCAACAACCCTCCGCTCCTTGGATTCATCGCCTTAAGCACCCCCCAGACCCCAGTACGTATCATTTTTGAGGTCAAGTGACGCGGAATTCGTGTTACAATTCGATAAGCTCAAATCATGTTTGTTTACCGCTCGTTTCAAGCTTGTACAATTCATTTGCTATGTTTGCGGTTCGATGATCTTGCAACCGCTTAACTGGAACTAAGTGGCTCCATTGTTGGTTGCAGGTTTAATGACGTTTTTGACCTCACTTGTTCAGGTTGCATAAATCGCTAGAAAAAATGCATTCGTCCAATATTGATGTTCAGTTCTACAGGAGTGTCCATGTTTCCTTCTAGGAGGCTCTCGAAGAGGGAGAAGCTGGACGACAGGCACGGGCTGGACAACGAAGCCTTCGAGATGGACCCTCCCAAATCTCCTTGGAGGTATCCTCACCTGATGCTGAGGCAGGACTTTGGTCGAAAACCGAGCCCCAAGTCTGTGAGCTTCCGGCGCCAGAGCAGGACGGACGGCGCCAACAATGGACTGGCTCTCAGCCATGGGAACGGAACACAAGCACCATTGTCCCTACCCCCTCTCCTCTCAAGGGATCCTCTACATATGCTAAACCGCGCAGATTCCAAGGGTTCCAGCCTTTCTAGTGATTCAGGAGCCTCTCTGCCAAGATTGGACTCCTTGACAATCCAAATGCATCCGACGGAAGTCACGGTTCGTTCGTCCAGTTTCCATCTACCGATCTGTGTATTTTATTAGGCTTCCCAATTGCAGAACAATAAGGGCCCAATTCAGCGGCAGGATTCGCAACAATCTGCAGGTAGCAGCAGCCTGTCCAGCTTCGGGCTGTCTTTCCTTAGCCGCGCAAACTCTCGGAAGGAGCCGGTCAGCAAAGCCAAGGAGGTCACGTTGAGTAGGCAGATGCACCAGCTACAGGTTGACCCCGGGTCGCACAGGCCATTAGGACGAAGCGCCAGCGCCAGGGATTCCACCGTATCTGTGGATGCGGCACCAGGCACCAAGATTCTCAGGTGGGCAACTATACTGATATTTAACTTAACAATAAAAAAATAATTTCGATCACAATTTACAGGAGGAATTCTGGAGAGAACCTACGCGAGATGGCCATGTGGTGATGCTGCCAAGTAGATGTGACCAGTATCGCATCAGGGCGACCCCAAATGGTAGTTAAGTCAAATGTCTTTCCAGCATAACTTCCAGGTCATAGATGCTGTGGGTACATTCTTTCGCCAAAACCCTGCTTTCATTACAGCTGACTGGATGCGACGACACGTGCTATGTAACTGCATTTTATTTGTGGGTTTGCCCTACTACATTGTTTTTTGGAGTGAAAAAATGCAAAATGGTGCTCAGTATTACTGTATGAACTCCCATGTACCGTCCGGAAACCTAATGGGGGAACCTAAGATGCTGTTGGACACTTGAATGTAACCGCTGTTGGTTTCCCAGGATGCCTTTTTCAAGACTGACGCCCCCCCCCCTCCCTTGCCCCCCATGAAAAAAAGAGTGCCTTCTGTTCGACTTGTCTTGTTCATGTGATTAGAAACGGTTGCCATACTTGATATTTTTTGCATTAATTTTACTGGAAAGACTGGGTCCAGTAGTATCCCGCATCTGTCACTGCAGTTAGTGACTTATTCGAATTATTTTTTTTGAGAGGATGGAAAAAACAAAAGCTACATCATGGCAGTGTCGACAAGTTACTCGTAATTTTTTTTTTAAATAAGCGTCTGTCCAATCGATTCAATTCCCGTTTGTATTATGGCTCTAGCTCGTGATCCTTGGATTTTTAGTCACCGTTTTTTTTTCTTTAGCAAACTTGTATTTACAATCATTTTTTGTAAAAGTACAAAACAAACTGCAAAAAAAGTCGACTTGAATGTAAGCTTCCACATTCTCACGTTATTATCGTAATTGTTATTTAAGTCTGTATGAGTGATGCATACATTTTTGCGCTTTGCATGGCCGGTATCATATCGATGCAATTTTTGATTGTGAATTTATTCTTTAACATGGTTCCTATACCAAAGAATAAATGGAGGATTTTCTCTACTTTTCTTCTGGATCTCCCGACACTCCCATTTTTGCCCTCATTAATATTATTATTATCACTCGGAATATTACAGTACAACGAATCCAGCAGGATCTAAACATTATAAATTATTGAGTAAATATCAATACAGCTAGAATTGGTGTATAATATGGTATTTGTTTTCTCAAATCAGATACTTTTCATAACTGACGTGGACATGCTCCTTGAAGATTTGTAAACATCAGCTTGATATTTTTCATATACAGTATTCTCGAGCATCCCACAACTATCAAAACTAATGGAAAATTTATTTGTAATTTTCAGTCCGTGTGAAGCAATAATAATAAAGTGCCAACTTCTAGTGTAAGTACTGACATTTCGAGGGGGCTACTGATCGAGAAGCTGTGGTTGTATCATCTCTATAAATCACATGACTGTTTATATTATTTTTGACAAAAGAGTAATAAAATTGCAAAACAAAAATGAGTTATGAATTTCTGCTCTATGCCTACACAATGCGGCGGACGTGAACAATATTAATGAACATAACGACATTTATGGTCCCAAATGCAAGTTTCAAAATTATGCTGTGTTTCAAAATTATACACTTGAAATATGCAGGATTACAATAACTGCAGGCTACTATTATTTTGCGCTCGGTGTCGCACAGAATAATAATCGCCTATGCAGTATATGGTTTTATGCATAATTAGAGATACTTTAAATCAGCAGATGTCCATTGTACGCACACAAAAAACGGAACCCCCTTGCATTTGGCAACAGTATGAATAAAATTGTGCTTTAAAGAGTGCGACTCAAGGTCTGACTGTGAGATAACACAGGATGTGGCCAGTGGATGAAGGACGAAACTTGACCCAACAACAAGAAACTGCTCTAAAACCGAGCAAAAATAATTATAATTATTGTTGATTATAACAGTCATCCTTCACAACACAGAGTAGACTATTAATTTTGTGTAGATTAGCCACTCCACTCATGAACGGTATGTGAGCAACATCGTACGTAAGTAGTCTAACTTTATAAACTGCCTTTGAATAATATATTTCAACCATTTGAATAATTCCCAGCTGATTGTCACTAATGGTAATTGAGGCGACAGCACAACTTGTGGGAGCAGAATTATTATAAACTGTGATTGGAATTGTCAGAGATGATTCCACATTTTAGCCTGATTCATCGGCGTCATGATTCATAAAGCCAGATTGAAAATATCACCGGATGTACAGTACGGGTATATCAAGTGTGTATCATCGGGCAAAATACTCCCAAAAATACTTACAAAATATATTCCGACTCTAGGTTTTAAAATCCATAAAATCCTTACTCTTTGTGCATGCCACTCATGTTGCTCATTTTTGAGTGGCACCATAAATCAGGCGAGGAAGTATTTAGCGCAATGACTGTCTTTCAAGAAAGGCAGTCTCATAGCAGCGTGAAATGACACCACTTCCGATGAACTGCTTCAAAAATCTTAAAGTATTTAAATAATCGCTTAAGAGGTTTAGCATCATGTGACATTTCGTGAGGCTGACTTGTACACGGTTTATGTAACATGACAAAAAATGTAGCACTGACCTCATATTATACATATTTTACAGCCTACAGCAATAGTGCCAAGTTGGCAAGTGTCCCGCAAGACACGCTGGAAATCACTAATAGGAATTTTGTTAATGGTCGAGTGGGGGAAAACCACTGCTATCTACATTGGTGAACTAGCAGAGAACTGAGGTCACAGTGTGCAGAAGCCAAATGCCAAGTAGCTTCTATACTTACATGGTAGCTGAAAAATAATGCCATCAGTATATATGGAGATATGTTTAAAAAATTTCATCGTATTGATGGCATGCAATGGTCCATCTATGACAATGGACCTAGGTCACAAAAATTGGGCAGATAAGGCCACGAGAATGTACTTGTAGGAAGGACATGAAAATTACTCCTTTGGCATTATGCCACTTGCACATGACTATGTGTCTGCGCAAGCAGATAACTGTTCTACAGCTAGGCTCGATTGGTGGGCAGGAAGCACAGGGTAGTAAATATAATACAGGATATTGTACGCAATTGAAATTATTGATATGCAATTGCAATAGAAGTGCTCCGCTTGGTTTGCTGTTTCTGATACCATACTGAATTGTCATTTGAAGCAGTAACTTTGCATGGAATAACGACTTGTAGTGGTTATCAAAAATATCAGGCCCAATTTAACTCTTTATCCCATATATGTATTGCAATTAGTTTCCTATTGCCAATGTGCAATGTTTCATTGCCGGCATTGAACTTCAATGGCAGAATCCAATTTTTCGGGAAGGATAACATTGTCAATATTCAGGAGTTTAAATCTAATTTTAACTTCATGCGGTTCTGTCATAAAATGATTCATAGTCAGCCTATCACCATGCGCGGGAAAGTCCCACAGATGCCTTCAGACGAGATGATTCGTTCCCTCAGCACCCCCTGATTACTGTAGACCACATTCTAACCAGACATAAAAATAGCGAGCCCTTCACCCTGCCCTTCGGAGCTGTTCAAGCGTGCCACATCGGCAATGTTCAAAGCCAAGTCAAGATGCCTAAAAAATCACAGGCAGTTGGCATTGACCTGGGAACGACATTTTCGTGCGTAGCTGTGTGGGCTCACGGGAAAATAGAGATCATCCCAAATAATCAGGGAAATCGGATTACTCCCAGTTACGTCGCCTTTACAGACACCGAGAGACTCATCGGAGACGCTGCCAAACAACAGGTGAGCAACATTCTACGTGTACTCTGTACAGCATGAAAATTAATAACTATACAAGGTTATTCCAAAATGTAGTCACTTCAATTGCCATTACGGTCACATTAATGAGTTACTGCCATACGTATAATAATATTACGTATTATGCACTGTAAGTGAGTAATAATAATAAATCTTAATGTCAGTGGGCAGGCAATACTTTTATGAAAATCTTACATTTGGAGGTGATTAGTGTGTAAAATAAATGGCAGACAGTAATAATGTTCAATTGCGTGTCAGGTGGCCTTGAACCCCAAAAACACTGCTTATGATGCGAAGCGCCTAATTGGAAGGACCTTCGACGACCCCAATGTTCAAGATGACATGAAGCTTTGGTCTTTCCGAGTCGTAAAACACTCCGATGGCAGACCTAAGATTGAATTGGAGTACCAGTACGAGCAGAAGTCATTCTACCCGGAGGAAATCAGCTCCATGGTCCTGGGATGCATGAAAGAAACGGCCGAGACCTATCTGGGTGCGGAAGTTACCGACGCAGTAATCACAGTACCTGCGTACTTCAACGACGCCCAACGTGAGGCCACGAAATTTGCTGGAGTCGCCGCAGGTCTCAACGTGCTTCGAATAATCAACGAGCCAACAGCGGCGGCCATTGCTTATGGGCTGGACAAGAAGTTGAAATGTAGTAAGATCTTCATCTATGACCTGGGTGGAGGCACCTTCGACGTGTCTGTTCTGGACATAAAAGACATGAAGTTCGAAGTGCTGGCCACCGGTGGGAACACTCACTTGGGCGGAGAGGATTTCGACAACCGACTGGTCAGCTTCTTCATGAAAGAGTTTAAACGCAAGTATAAGAAGGACATTTCGGACAATGCGAAGGCCCTGCGACGACTCCGGACAGCATGCGAATTAGCCAAGAGGACACTGTCCTCCGCCAGTGAAGCATGTGTGACTGTCGACAGCCTCTTTGACGGAGTTGATTTCAATGAGAAGGTACGAATCGTATGTAAGGTCAAGGTACTTTGGATTCTCGGGAGAGTAATAATTGGTATTTTTTTTAACAATTTCAGATAAGGAGAGCCAGATTCGAAGAGCTTTGTATTGATCTGTTCCAGAAGACACTACAGACGATGGAACAGGTACTGATAGATGCCAAAGTGACAAAGAACGACATAGATGACGTGGTCCTGGTGGGTGGTTCCACTCGCATTCCCAAAATAAGAAAGCTGGTTGAAGACTTTTTCGATGGCAAGACGTTGAACAAGAGCATCCATCCTGACGAAGCAGTCGCCTACGGAGCCGCTGTCCATGCCGCCGTCCTCCATGGTGACCAATGCGACTCAATCAAGAACGTGGTCCTGGAGGACGTCATCCCATTGTCTCTGGGAGTGGAGAGGCTGGGAGAACTCATGAACGTGTTTGTGGAGCGAAACACCAAAATTCCATGCCGAAAAATGAAGACTTTAACCACCGTAACAGACAATCAGAGAACCATCGCTTTCCCTGTAAGTATTTTATGGACATTGTTCAATAAGCACCTGAAATGCAGGACAATCACACTTTGGTCAGAGTTGAGATAGACATTGTGCAATCGAACTGTGTAATGGTCGTCATACTCTGTTTAGAGCAATGTTACTGTCCTCTAAATTTTGTTAAAAAATCCAATACGTAAATATAATTATTGAAACCGTCATATCTAGAAATCATTTCATTGCAATGCTGATTGATCTGAATTAACATATCTTCATATGCGAGATCCTGCTGATTTTAAAAGGATGTTTCATTAATTCTTTAGGTGTACGAGGGTGAACGAGGTTTGACAAAGGACAACCACCTCCTGGGCACTTTTGAGCTGACCGGATTTCCTTTGGTACCGGCAGGTGTGCCTAATTTCGACGTTACGTTCGACATTGACGCCAACGGAATTCTTAACGTAACGGCAGTCAACACTGAAACAGGTTTAAGTAATCAGTTCGTGATACAAAACAGCAGGGGACGAAGCCAGGCTGAGATTAAGCAGATTCTGGAGGATGCAGAGAAATTCCGCGAAGAAGATAGGAAGAACCAAGAGAGGATTGTTGCCAGAGAAACTCTCAGTAACGCCATTGACAGAGTGAAGCAAAAACTGCAATCAATTGACGACGGAGAGAAACCTGAACTTAAGCAGACGACAGTGGAGTTTTTGAAGAAATGCGACGAGCTGTCCGAATGGATTGATGCAAATAAGTTGGCAGAAAAAGAAGAGTATGAGTATCAGATGTCTGAGCTGATGGAGGCCTTTCTAGAGATGTGACGTGCTGTGCATGAAGGAAAATTCATCAAATGTTGGAGTGCAATCGTGTTTAAGACTAGTCTGGAAGGCAGGAAGGAGTCGCAATATTATGTACATATTTTACAGGGTGTATCACTGTGTCAGCGTTAGGCCTACTGGCTGGTGTTTCAACATTTCAGGGCATCATGGCCTGCAGTTCTACTTACCCTGTATTTCTATACAAGTTTCCTATAGCCTTATCCTTCAAAAAAATGAGTAGAAGGCCAAATATTTGGTTTATCACCCAACCTTCTGACCTATTCATCATTCTGTTATTTTTCTATAAATAAATTTACGAGACGCAACAATATTTATGATAGTATTTTATTAATAAGTCATTATCATAAGATGGAAAACCCGTCGCAAATGTGGGAAAGTTTTTTTTTTTTTAATTTCCCATATTCAGAGCGGCCACTGAATTTGTACGGGTGTGGAATAAAAGGGTTGATTCAATTTCATAAGTGCTATTTTTAGCGGGCATTACCCTGACGGAAGTGACGTCATGTGTAAGTGCAATGTGTGTTGCGCATTTTCCTTGTCGATTTATTACTCGTGCTTTCGTTTGAAGTTTTAATATCTGGCGCCATTATTTTAGTTAAAATGTTTTGTGTGGGCTGTGAAATAATAAGTCTGGCTACGCGCCCTTCCCTGCCTGTGGAATCCAACATGGCTGCCTCCATTGCCTCGAATGCCTCCAAGGCTCTTTGCGATTGACCAAAAACCAGGAAGTACTGAGCAAACCAAGGTAAGTTTATTGCCAGTGTCCCGACTAGGCCCTCCCACATCTGATTACGAAATATTTGGCATATTTAAATAATTAAGGAGGGATGGACTAGCATGAATTATTGCTGAATGACCTGTGATGTGACCTGTTTCAGTTTGCCTGGAAGAAGGATGGATGAGAAGCAGGAAGGGCTGGTGAGCGATGCGATTGGGTTTGCCTCCCGTGCAGTCCACTTTGACCGGGAGGGCAACCACGAGGCGGCCGTGTACTACTACAGACAGGCTGCCTTCCTCCTCCGCAATGCCACGGCGCAGAGGTCGGAGGAGCAGTCCCAGGAGAGTTTGATCTCCAGGGCGAAGGAGTACCTGGACAGGGCTGACGTCCTGGAGAGGGCTGTCCAGCAGGCCAAGGCGGAAGCTGCTAACAAGCCCAGGGGACAGTCCGAGCTGGAGAGGGCCTACTTTCTGCTCAGCCAGGGATTAGACGAGGATGAGGGTGGGAACAAGGAAGAAGCGCTGGAGCTGTATTACCAGGCTGTAGAGTTGTGCTTAAATGCTGTGAGTGTATTTGACATTATTTTATTAGTGCATAATAATTCACTTGTCATTTTACACCTATATTTTTTCAAGTTTTACATGTACATGATTCATTGTCATGCAAACTACTGCTGGTAGTGTAAGTAGAAAGGGAAAGGTACAAAAAACTGGTTGTTCACCTTGCCATCGAGAAACACTGAACACACTAGGGAGGCTATAATTTCAGATGTGGAATCAACTGACACAAAGTTGTTATTACAAATAGTAAATATTCAGTAAGGAAGTTGCCTCCATAGATAATGTCAACCAATTAGGGTATGGCATACTGAAAATCATGCATGTTGGCTTCTGAATGTGTGAGAGGATTAACAGGCTTGTATGTTTTCTAGCGCAAGAGCACGTCGGACGTTGAACTCCAATCCAAGCTGACTCGAGTAGCTGAGCAAACCTTAGAGCGTGCTGAGCGTCTCAAAGGCATCAAGCCCGAAGCACCTTCGCCACCATCTCCTCCGTCACCACCTCCTCAAGACACTGTTGCACCTTTGAAGGCGCTCAACCTTGCTGATTCCTCCCGCTCCTCACGCCCTACACTTCATCGGGGCAGTAGTGCCCATTTGCGTGTTTCTGGAAGCGATTCGTACACGGAGGAGGAGAAGCAAGTGCTGCGGATGACATCTCTCATCAACGGGCGTGAATATGTCCCTTTCATGAGTGTTGACCTTCATGAGAGGTTTGCATACCCTTTGCCGTTCACGGATAAGGATGGGCGGCTGATTCTATCGCCAAAGCAGATAACTTCATTTTCACACTGGGCCAGACCTGAAGAACTATGCAAAAATCCTGTGATGGTTCAAGTGATTGATTGCTTCAGTATCAAACAGACTGTAGTCTCAGACTGCTCCTTTGTGGCATCTCTTGCTGTTGGGGCACTCTATGAGAAGCGATTTGGAAAGCGTGTTATAACTTCTATTATTTATCCCCGTAACCGTGCAGGCGAGCCAGTATACAATCCGTGTGGCAAGTACATGGTAAAACTGCACATTAACGGGGTGCCAAGAAAAGTGGTGATTGACGATCAACTTCCTTTGGGACGTCGGGGAGAGCTCCTGTGCTCTTACTCCACCAACAAAAATGAACTCTGGATCTCACTGTTAGAAAAAGCATACATGAAGGTCATGGGTGGATACAACTTTCCAGGATCAAATAGCGTAAGTTAGATTTGTTCAGGAGTATGACATGTTGTATGCAATCAAGGCCTGACAACCAAACTACTTCCACAGAATATTGACCTGCATGCCCTGACTGGTTGGATACCTGAACGGGAATCCATCCGTCCATCTGACCCAGTCTTCAACAAGGATGGTCTGTTCAAGAAGCTTCATGACCGCATGCACAAGGGTGACGTCCTGGTAACCGTCGCCACAGGAGACCTGAGTGAGCAAGAGGCAGAGAGAGCAGGTCTTGTGCCTACCCATGCCTATGCTGTGCTGGACTCTCGTGAGGTGAATGGAATCAGACTGTTCCTTCTGAAGAACCCCTGGTCACACCTCCGCTGGAGAGGCAACTACTCAGAATTGGACACTGTTCATTGGACGAAGCAACTGCGCGAAGCCTTGAAGTTTGACCCAAACAGTGCATCAACTTTTGACAACGGAGTGTTTTGGATAGACTACGACAGTCTCTGCCAGTTCTTCGATGTGTTTTACATGAACTGGAATCCTGGACTGTTCAAATTCACCTACTGCATTCACCAGTGAGTAAAAAAGTATTCTTGTCCCTAAACTTCAATATTTGAATGTTCAGGATGCTACAGCACTTGGCATCTGGTTTAGTGGCAACAAATGACTTAACACATACTTACATGATGTCTCCAGTCAGTTTTCCTTTCTCAAAAGTTAAATGTGCATGTCAAAATATTCATCATTATCCATCATAATACTGGTCATTTTACATGAGTAGTACACCTGCTCATAGGTCAGGTGTGTAACCAAAATCTTTTAACATACACATTGTTACAGGACATGGAAGGCTGGGAGTGGCCCCATTAAAGATGCATTTAATATTGGGGACAATCCACAGTACTCTCTAGAAGTGAAGGCATCTGGTCCGGCTGCCTTGTGGATACTTCTCTCTCGTCACATCACTGAGTTGGAAGATTTCAAGGAGAACCAGGAGTACATCACTACGCTGGTGTACAAGAATGACGGGAAGAAAGTGTACTATCCATGTGAGTTGGATTAATATTTACAGTATTGCTTTACTTATTTTCTTGATAACTTACAAAGAGATGGTAACATGTTGGAGCATGTTTGTAAAGAAATTTTTCAATTGATCCTGCTGTCCATGTGATAATTATCATCGCATTTCCCAAGTGTCAAAAGTCATTGCAATTGAGAGCAATATTGAACGTTTCAGATGATCCTCCACCACACATTGATGGTGTGAGAATCAACAGTCCTCACTACCTGTGCAAGATCAGCATAAGTGAAGCTGGGACATTCCGATACACTGTGGTGGTGTCACAGTATGAAAAGATGAACACCATTCATTACACCTTGCGCTCATATTCCACATGTCCATTTTCCATGAGGAAAATTGGAAATCCTTTCAAGCACAAGCAGGAGGTATGTATACAACATTTATTTATTTTTATGCCATTTAAATTTTGGCAACCCTAATTTGCTCCAAGGAAAATCAAAGCAGAAGTTATGGCATACACAGTGATTCATTTGCTGTGCACCCATGTTTTTATTAATATCTCTGGATAGTTTGAATGTAACTGAGCTGTATCTATAGACTTGATGCCGTATATTGTGACAGGCAGACTACATTATGGATGTTGAAGGTAACATTTGTATGCAACGTCATATGGGAGAGATCTATTCGTAATTTCCTGTTTGTAAAGAGGATATGGATTTCATGCTTGCTTTGTTAGTTGCTACATCTTTTTGGGAAAAACATACCAAAGTTCTTAGTCACCTAACTGATGTCATTAATTTTGTTTGCAATGTAGGTCACGAATGGGAGCTGGTCTGGTCGACTTGCAGGAGGGTGTGCCAATCATCCTGACACGTACCCAAACAACCCATGCTACCAGATAATACTAGAAGCTCCTGGAAACAACCATCAACTACTGGTCGACCTGAAAGGTCCCAAGAAGTATCAGGTGGGCTTTGACATTGCCTGCGTTGTTGCAAATGATTCCCAGGCTAGTGGATACTTCAAGAAAAAGTCCTCTGGTTCATTCAGAACTGGGTTTTCCATTTTGGAACTGGAAGACGTTCCTGCAGGAACATATAATATTATACCATGCACATACTTGCCAGGTCAAGAAGGTCCTTTTTTTCTCACGGTTCAATCCTCATGCAAGTTTCGCCTTAGCAGGTTACAGTGATACTTGATCTGGGCACAGTGACATTCCCATTTCCTTGAGTGTCTGCTTTTAGTCACTTCTCTCCATGCAGACAGTGGTGAATACCAAGCCAAGTGAAGTTGTTATTACACAGAGTATTGCATGCTTAAAGTTTTAATATTTTTTATTGTTGTGCATCAAGAAGATTTCAATAGTATTTCTATCTCTCTTGGGATGAATCAAATGCAGTAAAACCTTGATATGACGCTCTTCAAGGGACCGACCAAAAGCGTTATATGCAGGAAAATTCACCATATGGGCGTTACATCAGGGTTTTACTGGGTTCTTACTACAATGTCACTCCCGCTTAGTTATTAATTCCATGTACCTAACTGTTGCCACTTTATCAGGTGCTATCAGCTACTATGCATAATTTTGAAATTTTGATTTTTCTCCTCACATGGACTTTATTTTTTGTATTTGTAATTACAACTATGACCAAAACATTTTTGCCGGTTTTCATGCAAAGATAAGGAGGTATACTATTCACTTTTTCCCATGGTATTACAATTCTAACTTTAAGTGTGAATGAAAATCACGGCAACAGACCTACTTGTGCTAATGTTCTCTGAATTAACAATGTCCATTAGAGAGATCATGTGTGGAGGATTTCTAATGTTGCGATATCCATATGCATTTTCTGACGAGCATCACTTCACTTTCAGAAAATAACAGTTGTTATCTTGTTGCTAATTTTGTTGAAATGAATAAAGACTTTAAATTTAACAGTAACTTGCATATATTTTGATCATAAAAAAGAGTATGCATGACAGGAAATAATATCACCGATGTTACGATGCATCTCCACTCTTCATGAACTGTGTGTAGATAACTTTCCCCAGCTCCTTCCATGTCTGAGAAGTTCCATCCTCACTTCTAGTGTTAAATACTCGCCTAAGCAGTGCCTTTCGAGCTCCGTCATTCAAGTAGTTGTCCCACCAGCTCCAGAATTGCTAGGGAAATTATCAGAGTTGATAAGTACTCGCACTTGATATTAGAACTGCCCTCAAATGTATGTCATTATTGTTAAGTGGACTTGTTTAATGCATAGGTAGAGGGGTGATCAACACAAGGAGTTATTATTTTTGCTACATATTGCCAAATTATTCATAGCATCATTACTCACCTGATATGTTAAGCAAGCAGATACAGATGGAGCTGGTGTGGTAGTTGGTGGTGCAGTGTAGGTTGGGTAAGTGTATGTCGGATATGTATATGTTGGATACGTATGGGTTGGGTGTGTATATGTTGGATATGTGTATGTTGGGTGTGTGTAGGTGTAAGTTGGGGGTGGAGGTGGAGTAGTAGTTGTAGGTGGGGGTGGGGGTGGAGTTGGATGGGTTTCGTTGTTCCATGGGCAGCACACTTCTGGAAACTTGATCTCCTGTCCTGGCTTGACGCAAGCAACTAAGCACATGAACCCAGCCAGATTGAGTTGTCCGTCAGTGGCAAACTTTATCTTAAAGTAGTCAGATGGTGATATGAACGGAGTCTGCCGTGACTGCCTCTGGCCACAGTACCTGTTGTATAAAGCACATTGCATTGCTAGTGGTGTCGTGATGTACCAGGCAAAGATATGGAATTAGAGGTATTTTGCAGAAAGAAAAACAGAAAGACAGCAAGGCATCCCAATATCTCTCATATGCAAAATATGAATAGGATGTGACAGAAATTTTTTGCATTCCCATTTAGAAGCTACATTGACAGTATCCCACATAAGTTATACAACCCCAACCAACCTCAAGTTTCCAACATGGCTACTGAGTCTAACATAATCAGTTTTGCATCCATCACTGAGCTCTATATCCATGCATGGACACTGGACGAATATCTGGCATGAAGAGGTGGCTTGAAAATTCCAGGTACACTGATCATCAGACAAGTAATTCTGGAGGCCAAAATTCTTGCTCTGAACTGTCGCCATGGCACCAGGGGGCATCCGGTAACGGCCACACTTCAACTCTACACATGAAGCATAACAAACACTTGAGACGCAGTTGTAATGATGGAGGCACACATAATTCACTTCCTATTATATGACCAAGTGAAACATGCCCATCGCCACTACACATCAAGTGCATCTTTGTGTACATGCATTGTAAGAAAACATGCAATGTATGAACTTACTTTCATTGAGGGAGAATGCCTTGAGAGTCCTCGCAAATCCTCTGTCTCGAGTCTTAGACTTGTGAACCTCATTGGCCTCGGGCGGGTCATCTGGTTTGTCAAAAATGACCACCCCTTGTGACGACTCATTGGCAGCACTTACAAGCATATTCCCATGGAAGTTTAAGAATCTGGGGATCGGAACTGTCTTCCCTGGTGCTTCTTCATCACACTGCAAGGTCACTCCTAGGTCACTCCCAATTCCAGCACAAAATCCATTTTCTACTTACCAGGACTGTGTCCAGGGTGTGGAGAAAGATAAGTACCAACACTGTGTTCCTCCTCATGTTGAACGACAAATGAACTTATTCTGTCACTCCTCTGTGCTTTTGTACTCTCTGCAGGTGTTGAAATATTCGCCACTCTCGCTGGACAAAAATATGTGGTACGGAATTCCTCATTAGGGACAAGCATTTAGGTAATTTCCCATTGTGTTATTGTTGTATCTGCTCCACTCTTGTCGCTACTGGTTTTTGCTGTTCTACTTGCATTAATTAAATATCGACCTGCTGGCATCATTGTATGTATAACATACTGGATGACATTAGACAGATTTGGTCTGCAGGAAAAGGGAAATAACATGTTGTGTAACATTGCATCCACAATGACTTTGAACAACTGCTATTGGCATTGTAATTTGCAAAGTTCGCTTGTAATTAGTGAAACTTATTAGTCAATCTAACTACTAATTAATTTCACTGGAGAAGTATGGCATTTGGCTATAGTGAATTTTTGCGTAAGGTTTTTCTGGCAGCATGCCACTCATTTTCACTCGTCATTTTGCACATTGTATGCATTGCTTTCCAATCATTTTGTAGGAATGACAGCTAATGCTGAGAAATTCTAACGTGTCCGATGTCGTAATTTCACTTGGGAAAGTATGGAAAATTACTGTCCCACTATAAGCATTTCCGCCATTTGTCCATGGATTGTTCGGGAATATGAAGCGTGCCCATAAATAATGCTCCCAACTCCATCGAGAGTCGTTCCACTATTGCAAGGGCTCTCTATCGTAAATAAAATAGTGCCGGAAAGCAATGCTGAACATGCTGGGTTAAATGGACGGGAACCTCCAGACATATGTCACAGAGCAAATCCATCAATGTCTTCGCACTCACGTCCAACAATATAACTATTGCATTTGGTGTGTCATGATACACGGTACCGTAATTACTTATGTTAAAAGCTTTACCTTTTTTCGAATATTGACAAAATTGGCACAATTTATTTTGATTGCTGAAGTAAGACTAAAATTATTCCACCAGTTTTATTTTTATTTTGTTATCTCGATCCGCATACAGTAAAATTATGTCCAGAGTACATAGCACATGTGTGGCACATGTAATAGTGGTTGCTAATTGCTGAGTATATGCTTTGGAAATCCCATGCAGTCAGTGTTACAGTGTTTTCTATTGTCTATTCCAACTTTAACTCACGTCAAAAGCCAGCCCAGGCTACTATGAGTCTATTTTTTTTACATGCTCTTTTGTTAATGAACTACGTGTACCTAAAACGGGTACATTTTTTTTGCAACAAATTACATACAGTTGGAGGCGGTACACATTCGGCACACCGCAAACCACAGCAGGACGTGGAAAAGGTTTTATAGTGCCTACAATTGCCTATTTCGTGACTCTGGGAACTGTTTTGCCTATCCTGACTTTTTGGGACTTTTCATACCTATTTAGCCTTTTTTGGGGGATAGTTTTTGAACTTTTTGAATCAATTTCGGGACTTTTTGGTCCTATTACGGACCTATTCCTTCATATAGGCAAGGCATTTTTATTTATTTTATTTTATTTATTTATTTGCGGAGTATATTTTGTGCTCCTGAAAGGACCAAAATCGTTCAGAAGTAATACTATGAATCATGTTTCCGCGACGCATATGCCAAATATTTTTCTAAATTTTCCTGTGATCAGAAGAATTTAGAAAAATATTTAGCAACATATTGTGCAAGTGGAAACTGACTATATGCTATATGCTTCCTACAAATAGGCCTACAGTAGGCTCATTTTACTTACTTTTAAGGCAATATTCAGAGTTTGATATAGCCTTGTGTATACACTACTACATTTTTCAAGTATACCTCCATAATATATTCTCGGGCTGAAATCAATAAAGTGTGTCTGCCCAATCAAGAATCGACAACAGCCCGTATATTTCCCAGTGCGATAACTAATTCGCATCTCATTGGCCCCACTGCCAAATGTTCCCGCTTCTCTCTGATTCTATACCAGACCAGGGTGGTCGATCATGCGGCCTTGCTCGGTGCAAAAAAGAACCATCCAACTGCACCTGCTCTGAAGGGTGGCTCCCTCAGCCTGGGCTTCCCCAAAGCCCCTCAGTCAGAGGGCTGTGTATTTATAAACAGTACACGAGTCCCGTGTGTCATGTCCGCATTGTGTTGGGGAGGGTTCGGTGCCCAGTGGTATGCATGCGGACGTCAATAAACCACGTTGGGAGGGGTAGCCTCCTACTCTCGAAGGGTCACTCGTCGTGTTGGGTCAGCAACTGAAGGGGCAATGTGGCCCAGGGTGGTGGTCATCTTCATGGGGCTTAAGCTCCTGTCCGTCGTACCACCACGTTCACATGGTGAGTCCACTGCCCCCACGTTACATGTGCATGTACGTTGTATTTGCATGGCTAATTGCGTTTGTTAATTATTACGAATTTGTGGTGCATGTCTTGTGGACGTTGCAATGTGCTGGCTATGGATAGGACCAGGGGAACCAGTCGAATTGATTTGCCAAATATTGCGTCGCTCCGGAGAGGAGCAAGGACCGGCAAATGCGAAAAAATTGCATGCCAATCTGATCCTGGTATTGTTAGACCTTGGCGGTCCTTGCCACCTGAGATCATCGCTTATTTGTGTATCCATTCATACACGAGGAATGCTGGATGGCATATTGACATGGACTTGTGGGCGAGAGTTATTATTATTATTATTATTATTATTATTATTATTATTATTATTATTATTATTATTATTATTATAGGCGAATGGCAGGTAGTCTACAGTTCATTAATGAATGATACTTTTCATAAAAAAATAACAAGGGAAATATATAAGATGTTAATGTATCCTTCCTTCACAAAAATTGCCCAATATTGGACCGTCCAATTTTATTACGTGGGTACTATAGAATGGATCACATGGTTAGGGGCACAACAAGCTACAAAAATAACTGCTATCGGGCGATATCAGTTATCACAAAGTGACCCACGAATCTGGAACACCCTGTATCTTACCAAAGTAAAAGACTTTAAAAATCATAATCTTTAAAAGAAAATTAAACTCCATGTACTTACGGTCTGCTAAGGCATAGACAATCGGTGCACAATTTTCTCATTGAATAGCTGTAGCGAGACTCTCAAGTAGCGTGGTTTTAGTTTTAATAGAATGGGCCATAAAGAGTTGATTGCTGCTTCGGCCTTAGTGACAAAAAATTGGGAGGGCTTGTAGAAGCTGCCATTACAATAAAAAGTATAGGTACATTAAAAGTACAGGTAAATATCAATTATTTACTTGCTCTAACAGGTTATAAACTAATAAAATAATAAAATATAAAATATATTATAAAATGAACCTGTGTGAAGGGTTTCCAGTTTTGGGAGAACACTAGCATCACACTGTTTTTGCCCCCCGAATCCCTCGTTTTGTTTAAATAACTGACTAAAATATATAAAACAGAGTGGGATGGAATAGTACACCTTGCGTAACATTCTGATTAAACATTATTGACTGCCGGATGCATATGAACTTGTCACTATTCGAGTTTTGTCAATAATAATTACTGTACATTCAAGAACCTCCTTGTTAATACAGTTTAGGCCTACTACTGAGATAAATGTTGTCAGAGAGCTAAGTCCACCACACTATGAAATGCTTCACCCAAAAACCTTTCCATTAAGTGTCAAAGAATATCTGAATTAATCAGCAGAGCGTCATGAGAAGTAATAAAATATTGCGTGTGTGCCCCGTATATACAGTATAGAATAGACTGTAGACAGTGGTTTTATGTGTGTCCACCATGGGGTGTGACCCTTTGGCATAAGTAATTGCTCTGTAGCTTAATTTTCTCCCATGTGCCTCGACAATTTATGTCAGGTTCGTGTTGCGAAGACGTTACGTTCTGTAGTATCTGGTTACTTGCATTGTGATCAGCTGTCAGTTACATTTGTAAAGTATAATGTACCACGCATTGAGGGTTATTTCGATTGTGTAGTTACACAGCTGTTATTCAAATCTATTTACGCCGCTGTATAATAGATAAGTACATTCACGTTGTATAACTGAATTTTATAATATTTGCAATTTCATATATTTAAAAGCGAGCCAGATTTCTATATATGTATAGATTGTCAGACAATGAGCTAAACTCTTTGCGATTAAATCGGAAGAGAGCAATCTCTCGTTGGCTAAGAGTTGAGAGTGGCGCCATTTGAAGACTAGACTTGGAATCGATCTGGCGTGGCTCATGTAATTAAATCTCCATTTCCCTAGGATGTTCCTCAGATTCATTATGCGAGAGCGAGGAAGGGCATGCTGCATGTCCACCAAGGGAAAGGAGCCTTTCCCGAGGTTTTGTTTCGTTTTGGGGAAATTGGGCTCACGCTGTGGCCACTCGCTACTGCTCGAGAACATTCAAAGGATGTAATCCTGTGGGATTTTGTACAGCTGACACGATTAGATGACAAGAAGCACCGTTTCCTCGTGTTCTATGAGCCAGTGCAGTGGCCATTCATTTATTTATAATGTGCATATGTATCCATTGCATATCCCTTCCAATATTGATTTTATCGGTATCGATAATTTTCAGTGGGAATTGTTCCTAGAAATATTAGATGAAAAAGTTAAACTCAGTTTTTCAATGTCTGTTTTCTGAGCAGTGAAAATACGAGCTTGCAACTCGCGAATTTGCAATTTTCGCACTTTAGATGGCCACATAACGTTAACATTGCAGAGTGTTGATTCTAATTTCGATGGAAATGGCAGCATGCTGATTGCACAGTATCGCAACACCACAATAGGGAATTATTGTTAAGCGCATTGTAAATTTTATTAAAATTATAGTTCGTCAACTGACGCCTGACGCTGAGAATTCTTTTACAAGTAAAGCAAAATTACCGTAGGATTTCTCTGAAATATTTTTAACAATTATGAACTTGGTGAAATGTCATCCTCTGAATTTGTTTTCATACAGTATAACACAGTGGTTTCCAACCTGGGGGTCGCGGGCAGGGTCGCGGGGGGTCGGAACCTTTGTTAAACTTTTTTTTTGCAATTTCTGTATAAATTGGACCATTTTTGCGGCCGTACAGAGTGTATGTTTTCTGAAAATGGGTCAGTTGTAGAAGGGGGCCGGGGGGAGGGGGGGGGTCGCACATTTATGGAAACATGTTTAGGGGGTCGCAGTTGGTAAAAGGTTGGAAACCACTGGTATGATATGTTAAAATAGACCTACTTTGCATAAAGCCGCTTGTAAAAAGTACAATTTCGGAAAGTGCTGTATGAAAAGTCACATAATGCATTTCTTTCATTTTTCAAGCACTTCAATAACATTTTGTACATTTCACTACTAGACATCTACTAGACTCAGGCTGTACTACTGACATGCCCAGTCTAGCAACATCGTGTGTGTCAGTTGGCACCGTCAGTTCTATTTTCAGCACCGATGCCTATCATCGGTATGTTTCAGACCTGAAGTCTGCACTCTATCGTTATGATGAATAATGAACGTTGTTATTGCGTCTTGCGCTCCAATTTCTTTACACTCTGACTATTGTACGTATTTCGTATAAATGTTGGGACAAACTATCCAACCTTACGACGAAATACACCAAGCTGTGCATGGGTGATTCTTTGTGAAAGTCTCAGAAAAGTGCGCCTGGAAGCTAGGCAACAAAGTGTGCACCTGTTACGGCAGCTTGGCGTTTAAAAAACAGCGTTTTAAAGACGAGGGTTATTTTAAATGTAAATTTTCAAATGAGGGCCTTTATATTTTCTATCTAAAGTACTGTGTATACGGTGTGACCGATCAAAGCATAAAAACCGATAGTTGGGAGCACTGTACATACCACCACTTACCAGTAACTCAAAAATAAATGCCATTTTTCCGGCCGTAACTTCAAATTATCAGTTTTATAAACCGTAACGGCATCTGAAGTATAACTCAAGGCAGCTCAACTTTACAGGCTGTACCGAAACAACGGAATGGAATTAGACAACCATTGATTTTTGCAATTAGATATTCATGAACCTGGCCCATGAAACGGCAGCATACTGTATATGTAATGAGGGGGTAATAAGCACCATAAGCGAAGACGCAGGTATATATAGGCCTGAACCACGTTGTACGCTCAATAATTCCACCTTTCATGTTACGGCCCCAATTAGTAACGAACACCAAACTTGTGCCAGGTAATCTCCGAAATAAACGTACCTTTGAAAATATTTCATATCCGAGCATACTGATAATAGGGCAGACAAAATAATTAGCAGCCTACAGTTTTAAATTTAAAGCTGCTTTTGCAATAAGATTATAAAAGCTTACATGGCCCCTACTATTTGCTGACGACTTATACAATGAATGACAATTTTTCATATAAGTCGCCCGTCAGACAGACCCTTTTGAAATTCGCCAGACTACTGACCCCCCAAAGCCCCTACATAATTTAACAAC
This sequence comes from Catajapyx aquilonaris, assembly GCA_000934665.2. Classification (NCBI taxonomy): domain Eukaryota; kingdom Metazoa; phylum Arthropoda; class Diplura; order Dicellurata; family Japygidae; genus Catajapyx; species Catajapyx aquilonaris. The sequence continues at coordinate 185,661 of KZ537968.1, forward strand.
GATAGATCACGTCCCAAGCACACTTTTTCCCATTTTGAACTCCCACGTGGCAACCTGCGTTGAAAAATGCTCATCCATATATTTATGCCTTCTTTTGAAAAATTCTCCAAGCCGCAGAAACCGTTTTGTATGCGCCCCCTTTTCTCTCACCATCTGGCATAAAGTTGAACCATTTTCCATTATTGCATCCAGCTGCAAAAGATGGCCGCTTGGTTGTTGTCCACGGACGTGATTGGCGTCAATTGGACTCTAATCGAAAATAGTCCCCCAGTTTGCAGGGCTCAAATGGAAAGCAATTCAAGGCCTGTCGCGCATTTCGTTCCGCTGCGGTCCAAATGACTACTGCTGCAGACCCAAATTGTTAAGCCCAGCCCAATATATGACACTTGCACCAGAGGGAGTTTTAATCTGGTCCAAGTTGCTGGCCACTTCTGGACAGGACAGTTGGTGCCAGTGAGTTATGACTTGTTGGTAACAGCCGGAGAATTGTCTCGTTTGTGGTGTGGGAAATATTGGTTTCAGAAGCAAAATGTCAACAAAATTTTTTAATGAAATTTAAAATAACCGCTTTTTGTGTACATGTTAAAGTTTACATGTCAAATGGTGTTTGACAAACATTTTTTGACGTACGTGTAAACTGACATTATTCATGCTCCCCATTTTGAAGGGTGTGGCAGCATGCTTTGAGCTTCTGAAGCCCCCGTAGGGTAAGCGGAAATGCCGTACAAAAAAACACGTCTGTCGCAGGAAAAAAAAAAAAAGATCGATCCTACAAAAGTCTAGAAATAGCACAACTGCCTTGAAGTGATCTACAATCGACATATATATTTAAAAAAGGAAGCTGGACACCCACCATTTAGTTCAAGTCAATCGATCTCCTATCAGGCGCCAATTGGAACATTTCTTCGTCTTTCGTTACAAATTGGTCCCCCGTCGAGTGAGAGACAACCCGAGTCTTTGTGGTTCAAGCACCCGTAAAAGAAGAAGAAGAGAAAAAAAAGGGGGGGTATGGTCTCAGAGGATGAGTCTTTCAAGTCCACGGCAATCAAGTCTCTAAAAGGATCAAATTGATGGAGAGGAAACGGGGTCGGGGATCTTAAGAGCTTGAATGGATAGTTTGCATGATTGCTTGATGTTGACCAACTAGTGGTTGTCACTTTGTGTTGTATATGTACGCACCCTTATGTGTTGCTTATTTTTGAGGGGTGAAATCGCACTTGATGGGATAAAACCAGTGCTTACAAGCTGAATTTTTTACTGGGTGGCAATTGGATATCCGAGGCCAGATGCAATTTAAGAGGGCGTTGGGTTCATGAGTCATTTTGGGTATAGCTATGGTAAGCAATAAGTTACATGGAAATTTTTCATGAAATGTGAGTTCATTGAAAAACTGTCAGATGTCAATATTGCAATAGCTATGTAATTGCTTGCACAATTTTCACCTTCCCATATTGCTATTTGCTGTCAAGCACAACCTGGAATCCTAAGAATCGGCAGGTCATGCCGTGACAGTGACATTGCGAGTAATGATTGACAACCCAATTAATTATTAAATTGTGCGTACTATCCGATTGTTTTGAATCCAAATTACTAGCGCCAAAAAAAATCGATTGTAACCATGGCCCCTATAGTCAAGTGCGATTACTCCGTACCTCAGTAAACCAACATAAGTGTTGCTTGTACAGGATTGGTCCTATTGACACGTGGGCGGAGCTAGTCATCACATCTCTCCCCCACCGGCGCCTTTTCCCCTGAGTCTGCTATCGCAGCTAACTGAAAAAAAAACATGCAGTTCACAACAAGAGGCCAAAGGGTTTGGACGTCATGTTGAGGTCTCTGGTGCACAAGACTAGGCACAAGCTGAGGCCGTAGTTCGCCGTGTACGGACCGTATTCAACCGGACTCTATGGGGGTTGAAAACGGGCTCGGATATGGTGAGTACAGTGTATACCATAAGGTATGGATATAATTTGCCTGATTAGACAAGGGCGGTGTCTGGGGAAATCCGGAGAAATATCACAAAAATGTTTGCTGAGATAGCAAAAAAAAGTAGGTGGAAAGAAAATTGCGAAAAACTCGAACACGGATATAGCATACGCAACATCGCAAGAGGGCACAGCTGACCTCCTTTACAAAAAGACCGCTCCTTGCACGCATACAACTCAGGAAAATAATCGTAGAACATATACTCGTCCTGATCTATCTTTAAATAGATTTTTTTTTTAAGAACGCATTTTTGGCAGTTTGCCGGCCGCAAATTGCTGAAGTGCCGGAGAAAAATAAGGTCGTGGAAGGATCCAACTTCCAACAACCTCAGCGATTTTTTTTTTCTTCTGGTGTTTTTGTCAGAGTACACTGGACCGGAGGGACCGTTCTTTTTATAGTAGACCCCCCCCCCTCCCAAGGCTCCGGAGGGACAACAATCACTGATGGAGGATCAATACTATTGATCGTGTTCGGTGTCGAAAGAGCAGGACACTACTTGGCACCCAAATTGGAAAAAGAAAGTGGGGGGAAAACATAAATCGATAGCATATAGAGAAATAATTGAGATTAAATTAAATAGTGCATTAATAATTGTTAAATATTTACCCTTGTAAAATGGCATGTTGGTAGTGGATTTGACCTTTTAATAAGCGCCTTACTTACCGAGGGATGTGTGGGATGTGTTTTTTTTTTTAAATGGCACTGTAACAACAGCTTAAAATAAGCAGCTTAGTGCAAGGTTGTATTTTTTAGGATCATGGCCCAAGTCCATTCGATCACACTGTTTATGAATGATAACGCACACAAACTCATTAAAGCAGCACAAGGGCATTGAGCTCTGATAATTACAAACACAGTTTAGCACTACAGGTTAATTCCGGTTTTTTTTCATGAACTTGATGCCACTTTGTGTACATCACGAACCGGATAATGGAACATTTCTGAAGAGATTACTGCAACCTTCACATCCAGACCCCCTCGGTTATGGATCTCTGACATATGACAGGAACTCCATAGTAATGCAAATTGGAAATCACATGCTGTGTGTTTTGGTGATGGCCTCAGGATCCTGGAAGAAGATATATATTGATTCGCCTAACTCCAACATTGACTGAAAAAAAAGCCTATTGATTTCAATCCCAGGATGTCGAGGGGGTTAATGTCACTTCTTTCTTCCTTCATGATTCATCGACATTGGCTGCATTTGCATACATCGAATTTTTAAAGTCCGTCGGATGATCCAATAGCAACGACATACACCCCTAGTAATTTCCTGATCCTGATTTTGCCAACATTGCACCTGTACTGCGATCTGATCCATAAAGCACAGACCCGGTGATTCATGACATGCGGTACCTCCAAGGGGTGTATCGAAAGCCGTACTTGTACCGCATCCTGTTCTCGTAATTTTCCAATGATAGCATCCCCACCCATCAGCTACAGGAAAATACGTATTTTGTCGAACACAAAGCTCTTCAATACAGATTAAATGCGCTGTAACTTCCCTCATGCATGAGATGGCTTTTAATAAATGGGATCGTTTCATCCATTGGGTACGATCGTGCATGTACGGAATGGCCAAATAATGCCTCTTCATGTCTCCGTTCATTACATGTCCTGTGACATGTTGAGCACAAACAATCCGTCACTCATGCGAGTATCCTCTAGCCAAGGTCATTAGCGTCGGGGAATAAATGACGGTAATTAAAATATAGCAGAGTAATTTCATAAGAGGGTCACATATGGCAAAATAATCCAGGGTTTAAGCCTGTGTGTTGACCTTGACCGGATATGATCCATATCAACATCGTTACTATGTATAATGGTTCAGAGACCTGATTTGTAAAGGTCGTAAAGTGCTTAATGACCAGACTGACAGATGCGATTTACCGTCTGTTGTTGTGACCCTCCTGCACTCTGCCGGTGTATCATTGATATTAATATTGTCGGGTTACTAAGAATGTATTTTATGCATTACGACATCGTTCCGGATCGAAAATTCCACTCGAGGGTAAACTACTCCCGGAATTTGGAAACTCCGGTTCGAAATTGCCCGTATGGTACCCTTATTTACGGCCAAATTACGAGCCAGAAAGCCAGAAGGGAGTCAAAGTAAGGAGCAATTTAGGCTGCTTTTGATGGCGGTTACATCCTTAGGTTATTCCATGGGGATATGAGATCAGAAATGGTGCCCTGATACCACGCAGTACTAACTTAGTAGCGTTTAATGTCACTTAGAATTACCCTGTTAGTAGCTTTCCATAGGATTGCTGGAACTGGTTTTTGAATGGGTTACGAAACTTCCATAATAAGGATTTATAAAATAGAAGCGACTTGCATAATAGTTTTTCTACCCATAATAATTTTGGCATTTAAAAAACACTATCGGGACACAGTGCTTCATGCCGTCCTTCGGTAAACGTTGTCATTAGGCATATCCTGACTTCCTCATGTAAACTGAAAGTGTGATGAAAGATGAAGGCCAAACACTGTTTGAAGTTAGTGCGTGCCCAGAAGTTCAATCTGGAAGCGTGCTGTATGGTCACTATGATTCTGGTGGGCAAGCAGGTGACATTTCCGTGAACCGGACTTATTTCACGGTCGCTTTTCTTATTATATACACTCCAAGGAAAACAAGCTACCGGGTGAAACCGACTTATCCGGCAAATACCAGTTTTAAGTGTAAATTTTATTATTTCTAGATCCTCTTCAGATGATGTAATGCTGAGAACCAAAATTCGGCCACATGACACTTATGCTCTAGAAAATATAGGGATATGGAAGCACATTTCCTGCAATAAAACATTTTCAGGTGAAGGATGAATTATTATTTGCACCACACTGGGTGAGAGTAGGGTGCTATCAAGTACTCAATTGCACACAAGGGGTTACGTCCTTGGGCTCCTCACAAGTTGAAAAGCGTCATAAAAGTGTCTGAACCAAAATGGGACCAAAGCCCAGCTGCAAACAACTTTTGACTCACACCCCAGTAATGGACTCCAGAGGAACTGCTCTGAAAATGTAATTACGTGTCAGCTCGACTCAAATCAAACTAGCGGAGAGGAACAGAGATAACAAACTGCGGATGGAACAATCATGCTAACAAGTTACACTGTCACTTCCAGAAATCATTACCGACAAAAGTAATTATATGATATGAATTATTCGTGTCAAAATATATTTTTTTGTATGTAAATTTCTGAGTAAATGAACTTTTCTATACAATATGGGAATATTTGCCCATGTCCTGCAAGCCAATATCTGCATCAGTTTATTCCATAAGTTCATACATTTCCTCCCTGACACTATTTCCCTCCCAGCTTTTGTTCGACAACCTTCCAAGGCCTCCATTATCATTGCTACCAGTTATCAGCTGCAGTCACGATTGAAGCAGATAACATGCTGCCTACATGTCGACTTCAAGAATAATCTACCGCAATGCATTTCATAATACATTGACGCAATAAAGCGGGTATGTACCGGAAGCATAGAAAGGTTGAAGCAATACTGTGTCAGAAAATGTCAAAAGCTTTAAAAGGTTACGATAGAATGATAAATGATGGATGGACAGTTGGAAATAAGGACACAAAATTTTTGGGTGATGTCATATATGCTGACGACCTCTTGTTGTAATGTATGCATTACAGCCTTGTGTACGACAGACGCAAACAAGTTTTTCTCCAGTCGGTAGTTGAGTGAAAGTGCATTCCTCAACGTAACCTAAGCAATTATCGATCAAAACATGCAGACGAAACACCATTTCCCTTCGGGATGTTTCGACCTATAAATCTAATGGCGTGAGATAGTGAATAGTGCAAGTGACTCTCGCGCTCTTTTTTTACACCCTACAAAGTGTGATAAATGAGGGTAAAAAAGAGCTACGCCCACCATTGAATACTATGGTAAAGCGTCATCGTGAGCTATTTTGCGTCAAAAATCTGAAGGCTGTGTGTGTATTTAGGATGGAAATGGTATTCATGTGTTGTTATCGGAGCGGGAAATGACATGTCCGGATGCATACCAGGAAAAGTGTCATTTCATCTTTAGTGACATGTCTGTGTGCTTAATTTAAATCGTGTGAATTATTATATGATGTAATAATATTTTTATAAATCTTTTTCCAGGATCGTCTCACCCACCGCGATCGTTTGGTCGCACTTTTCTGGTCACATTTGGAATGGGGCTGACTTTTGGCTTCGGCTGTGCATACATCTTGCTCTATGCGTCGCAGTACCCCAACACACTTTTTGCACAGTAAGGCAGCCTGAATGGGTCCTTTTTGAATCATAAATCTGCAAGTAGCTATGAATTATTCAGCTAGCATTGTATCACAGAACTGCATGAAAACTGTGCAGCTGTTGTACAGGTGTGCCATTCATATTACCAAGTGCGTGACAGATTGTGGTGTAACAGTATAGAAATACTGACCTTTTCTTTAGGAAATCTACATTAAAAAATGTATTCTAATAAGTAGCAATTGTTAGAGCCAATAAACTTATAGCACATTTTCTTGCAGTGTCCATAGCCGTGGAGATGCCCACTCGGAAGCAGAGATGGAAGGAGCAGTGGGTCCGGAGCATGACGTTGGGATGCACCGTGCCGATGAGGATTTTCATAAAGGTCTGTCTGGAACGTGAGGTGGATGCTCATGGGCATGCTTCCAATATAGTGAACTACAAGGTCCCTTCATTTTCAGGAGAAGATGCGGTGGCTGCAGAACTGGCCAAAAGGGTGCGAGTGCTCTGCTGGATTATGACACAGCCAGAGAATCATGAGGCTAAGGCACGTCATGTGTTGGCTACTTGGGGAAAGAGGTGCAATCGCATTATATTTATGAGCTCTCAAGAAGGTGAGCTTCAATTAGTTTTGTAGCATTTCAGGGTCAGAACCTTTCGTAACGGGTTAAGCAGAAAGGAAACGGCATGATGAGGCTATGACTTTCTCTCAGCACCAATATTGATGGAAATGATTTAGTACAGGTTGCTAATTTAACACATGCAAGAGAGGACACCTTCGACATATTTTTACTTGTCTCATTGTGTCTTCCTTTCACTTCATCGGTTATGAAAGGCCCTTACTTTTAAGTGAATTGAACAATCATCTCTATTGTAGAATCGAGCTTGCCGGCAATTGCACTTAACGTACAAGAAGGGAGGGACAACCTGTGGGCCAAAACCAAAGAAGCATTTCAGTACGTGTATGAACACTACTTCAATGACTATGATTGGTTCATGAAGGCGGATGATGACACTTATGTCATAGTTGAGAATCTGAGGTACATGCTGTCTGCTCACAATGCAAGCGACCCCATATACTTTGGATGTCGATTCAAGCCATACGTTAAACAAGGCTACATGAGTGGTGGAGCAGGTGTGTAATCACTATTCAATAATATGCATGTGAACACAATGTGTGCTAATGAATTTGTCACTGTACTTTTCTAGGTTATGTGCTAAGCAGAGAAGCTCTGAAAAGGTTTGTGGAGCTGGCACTTCCAGACAAAACACAATGTAGGCCGGATGCCGGGGGTGCAGAAGATGTGGAAATGGGTAAGTAGATTTTGGATAATCTTTCGATGGTAAATTGTTTTTAATTGATGTGCCAGGGATGCTAAACTATACTTTCACTATTCACAGGAAAATGTTTGGAAAGTGTAGGGGTCGCTGCAGGGGACACGCGAGACAGCCTTGGTCGTGGAAGGTTTTTCCCTTTTGTACCTGAACATCATTTGATTCCTGGCCATGTTCCTAAGGATTTTTGGTACTGGCAGTACATTTACTACCCAAGCCAAGAGGTATGTTCCCATGTCGTTTTTAAATTGTGAAATAATCAGCCTAGAATGTCAACTTGCCTATGTCTCAGATTCATAAACATAATCGCTCATGTCAATTCACAGACTCATGCAATATGCCATAAAGTGCATTAGAGTTCTGCATTTATGAACTTGCATTACTTTACATAGTACACAATGAAAACTTTTCTGGCTGGACCAGCATGTAGGCCACAAACGTAGTAACAGAGCATTATCAGGAAGTTCAGTGAACCTATACTGTCATTTGCTAGATGGACATGACAATACACTGGCATGCATATTATGCACCCAGACTATCACAATTATCTAGTTCTCATCCAAACTGAAGCACAAAAGTAACAGTGTGCCTAATTTCTGACATCTTTTTTTCAGGGGATGGAGTGCTGCTCAGATTCAGCTGTCAGTTTCCACTATGTGTCACCAAACCAAATGTATGTCCTAGAGTACTTAATCTACCACCTGCGGCCATATGGAATCATTTCACGTGCACATGTAATTCCTCCGACTGAAGAAGTGTCGCCGTCAAGCGTGCCAGAATTAGGTTCTGGGAAACCTGAAGAAGTGCACAGGACGGCCACTGCCCATCCAACTGACAGTCAGAGATGATCGAAGTCAGGTTACGTTCGCAATGGCCAGTAACTACATTCAAGACTGATAAATGTGCTTAGTGGAGGACAATAAATGTGTGCGTATGTGTGTCCAGATGACAGGAAAGAAAAAGTGTTGTGGTTTGAAAGGCCCTGCGACAGCCAGACATTTCCTTAACATGATATTGACAATGGTGCATTTTGATTGCCACTTGTGGCTCAGTCAATAGGACTTTTATGAGTTGTTCATGCATTCCTCTAGCAAGGAATGCGTAAAAGGTCTGTGATGTTCAAGAAGGAAACATTGCAGGGAGTACTTTTTGTCAAATTTTGTGTCCCTTCATTTCATGTAAGACTTGTGGGTTGCCTTTTAGATGTGCAGGACTATCAAATTGGTGCCTTCTGTATAGGGTCTCAAGTCTAGTGTGCTTTCAATGTTCGTGACTACCAGCACATGAAATTGCAGTTTTAAATTTACTGGTGCATAAGATGCTGGTATCTTTTCTCTTGAAATCATGCATGAAACATTCCAGTCCTGTTTTCCTTTTTATCTATTATTAACACTTGACAGATTCTATTATTTGCATATGCTCTTGTTTTATCTCTGTTGATGACAGTGCCATTATGTTGTCTGCCAAATGATCTACTTTTAAACTGCGTAATTGCTGAGATGGCAACTACTAAGCAAGAATCCTGCATAATTTTTAATTGTATGTTGAGTTACTTTTGAAAGCTGTATACCAAAGGAGTTCTCTTCATACTACTTTTAGACTGAATTACACTTATTTTCTTGTCATGTTATTAGTACATTTTTCAGGCTATTGCAATTTCTTCTACATGTGACAGGAAGTCACTATTGTTTAATTCATGTCACATATTAATACAGTGTAACAACTTGATGATTGATACATTACCTGCAGTTGTTTCAGAAACCATCCATAAGTGAATATGTCTCTCAAGTTTAATGCACAATCTGTGATCTACACTCTTCTATACAATTAACTTAAAACTAGTCAGTATCTTGGCAATTGTTGAGCAGTATTGTAGCCAATACCACTCAATGTTCAAGTGGAATAACAATAAATTGCTCAGTGTACATTTGAAAACATTGTACTTGATTATATGATTATATCCATCATAACCATGCCTACCTTACATTCCAGTTCGGGTGGCCAGACGTCCTTTTTGAGGAAAGACAGTCCTACTTTTGAGCACTCTGTCCTTCGCCCTTTGCCACCACAAGGACGTTAACTTGCCCTTCTTTTTTGGTGCTCATTTAAAAATAATGAGAAATTTCTGACCTGTACTAGAACAGCTGAAACTTCGGGAACTGAACCCCACAATAACCACTGACATACCGTAAGCTTTGTGACATGTGACTTTGTGACTAATCAGTTTTTCGAATCTTGTGCCACAATTATATTAAATTTTTTCTGAAACAGGCCCCAGTAGATGGTTGTGCATGTGGTGCCACTTAAAGGCCAGCTTGGAAAGCTCTTATATACAGTAAAACTTCTATAAGTCGAACTTCCCTAAGTCAAAGTTCTCTATAAGCGATAAGTCGAAGAAAATAATGGTCCCAATGTAAAATAATAGGAAATAAACTTCCCTAACTCGAATTTCTATAACTTGAAGTTCTCCATAACTCGAAGTGCTGGCGATGGGATATCAATGCATTTTCAGTCTCCGTAAGTCGACGTTCATGTTGGCGAGTACGGAAAGTTTTATAATTTCCCAGCCGAAGGGTCGAGAGTAGGCCACATGTACGGAAACGCTCAATTTCCTGATCTCAGTCTACCAGACGTACCGCAAGAAGTGTTTGACTCGATTGTGACAATGGAATCCTTGAATCTAAGAGTAGACAATGTACATAACTTTTTTTTGCAACAAAACAATGAGGAACATTGTCAGTGTGATAGTGACAGTTATTTTTCAGTTTTGAGCACCTTTCGTCGCTGGATATAAAGGTAGGTTTCATTACAGAGGTCTGTGCTTTAAAAAAACCTAACTTCTCTAACTCGAATCTTCTATATTTTCCGGTCCCATGGAGATTCGACTTATAGAAGTTTTACTGTATAACTGAAATACGCAAATTACCACATTATTTTATTTAACACACTAATAACGCTAAAAATGTAACCTAATGAAACATTTTATGGTGATTGTTGAGTTGTATAAATATTGCCGTACGTATTTTGCGGCGCCCTTTCTTTACGATAAGTACATGTGAGAGAGAGAGAGAGAGAGAGAGAGCGTGAGTATCGAGGTAGCGCAGTGGTCTAGTGGTTAGGACGATCTCTTCGTAGCCAGAAGGTTGAAGGATCGAATCCTGAAAGGAAGACGTCGTTTCTTTTTATCCCTATGGACCTTTCTCTCTGTGACTTCATCTCTCAGTTCACATTTGTTTCTCTTTGAAGTGCATCTGGTAAATAGGCTAGACCCTTCCAACCCTCACACTCTCGTTGCAGCAGAGCGTGGCTTTGTGGTAACGCATCAGACTCTCAATCGGGAGATGTGGGTTCAAATCCCGTGTCTCCGTGGTTGAGAGTCAGAAAAAAAAATATTTGCAGCCGACATCTCTGGCCAAGATGGCGACTGTTCCTTCGCAGTTTCCCCAACACGTCTTCAGAGGTGACGGAGGAGGAGCGAAGAGGAGCGAAGAGGAGCGAAGAGGAGCGAAGAGGAGCGAAGAGGAGCGAAGAGGAGCGAAGAGGAGCGAAGAGGAGCGAAGAGGAGCGAAGAGGAGCGAAGAGGAGCGAAGAGGAGCGAAGAGGAGCGAAGAGGAGCGAAGAGGAGCGAAGAGGAGCGAAGAGGAGCGAAGAGGGGGAGGGAAGGAGGGGCGATTTTTTTTTTCGTGGCTTCGCTTGTGTTGTCCATCCCGGCAGCCCCCACCCTACTCACCCCATAGTCCCTACATTTGTCTTATATCAGGGAGTTCCATTCTCAAACCTATCACCCCTCCAAATATTTAAGTCTACAATTTAAACTATAGGTCCAATAAAATCACCAGCACATGCAAATTAATCAGCACACTTTTTAGGGCATTTCCAATGGTGTGTTGCAGCCTGACCTTTGACCTGAAAGGCCCTAATATTAGGTTTTTGG